>BSBK01001680.1:1512500-1837500 GCA_027943335.1 Chamaecyparis obtusa
AGAGCTGGTGGTGTGACACTTGAGGTTAGAGCACTCCATAGACAAGTGCAAGCATTGCAAGAAGAGATTCATAGAGGAATAAATCTTAATGTCAGAGATAAAAGCGAGGATGAAACCAAAGAAGAAGGAAATTTTGATCAAGAAGGAGAAGGCGAAATTATGAACCAGGAAGAAGAAAGACTTTTTTGGGCCATTTCCAAGATTGGAAAAAGACCTAAGATTGAGGTTCCTGCATTTTTAGGAAATCTTAACCTAGAGGAGTTGATCGACTGGATCAATGAATTAGAAGAATATTTCGAGTATGAAGACATCAAGGATACTGATCAGGTCAAGTTTGCAAAGGCCAGACTAAAGGGTCATGCGAAGATCTGGTGGCAAGAGATTCAATTGGAGCAAAATAGAAGAGGAAAGGATAAAATCACAAGATGGGATTAGATGGTGGATAAATTGAAGTGACAGTTTATTCCTGTTGATTATGAGCTTGATCTACTGAAGAAAATGCAAAGTTTGAAGCAAGCAAGAAGATCTCTTTAGGAGTATACAAAAGAGTTCTATCGAATCCTCATCAGAATAGGCCATGCGGAAGTTGATAAGGAGAAAGTTTCCCATTACCTTAATGGGTTGAGGCCAAGTATTCAAGAAGAGTTGAATCTAGTTTGAATGAATAGTATTGAAGAGGCATACTAGTTTTCCCTAAAAGTAGAGGAAAATCTGAACAAGAAGTTTGAGAGCAGAAAAAATGGAAGAGGTCATGGTGGAAGACCTGGTGGATGGTCATATGAAGGCCAAAATGAAGATCCAAAAAAGAAGAATGAGGTGAGGAGCAGTCAAAATCAAAGAGGAAACAATTCCAATCATTTCTATGATCAAAATAATAGAGATCAAAGAGGAAGGGGAGGCTTCCATGGAACATGTTTTCATTGCGGAGAAGAAGGTCATAGGGCATTTGAATTTCCTCAATGCCAAGGAAGGGCAGATAGGATAAATGAAGGCTAGTCTAGAGTTGTGCATGTAGATGAAGATGCTAGATCATCACATTCTAAAGATTCTGAAAGAGGAGAAGCGCTAATAAACAGAAGAGTCCTACTGAGTGGTGAGAATAAACCTGAACAAAAGAGGAGCCTGTTTCACACCAGGTGAAAGTGTGAAGATAAGTGTTGTGATGTGATTATTGATAGTGGCAGTACTGATAATTTGGTGTTAGAAGAGATGGTCACTAAGTTGAAGCTCAAGAGATAGAAATACCCACATCCATATCAGATTGCCTGGGTACAAGATGACCACAAAGTCATGGTCAAAGAACAATGCCTAGTAAAGTTCAAGATTGGCAGATACCATGATGAGGTACTATGTGATACCATACCTATGGATGCATGTCATATGTTGTTAGGTAGACCATGGTAGTTTGACATGCATGTTGTACATGATTATCATGCAAATACCTATTCCCTGACGAAGGATGGAGTGTGACATAAACTAAAGCCATTGAAGGAGACAAAAGAAAAGGTATGTGGTAATGCAAGAATAACTTTTGCTGATGGAAGAAAATTCCTAGATGGTATGAGTTATGAGCATGTGTGTTTTTATTTAATTCCAAAAGATGGTAAAGAGGAAGTAGAAGATGTTCCTATAAAAGTTGCAGATTTGTTGAATGAGTTTCAGGATATTGTATCTGATAATGTACCTAACGGATTACCACCGGTAAGGAATATCAATCATTAGATGGACTTGATTTCAAGAGCCAGTTTGCCAAATAAGGAAGCACACATAATGACATGGGCAGAAAGTGAAGAGTTGAACAAACAAGTACATGAGTTGTTACACAAGGGGTTGATTCAGGAGATCTTGAGCCCATGTGTTGTACCAACAGTATTAGCACCAAAAAAGAATGGAGAATGGAGGATGTATATAGATTCTAGGGCTATAAACAAGATCATAATCAAGTACAAGTTTCCATTGCCATGAATGGATGATATTATGGACTGTTTGAGTGGAGCTGTGTATTTTTCAAAGATAGATCTGAAGAGTGGATATCATCAAATTCAGATCACAAAAGGAGATGAATGGAATACCACTTTCAAGTAAAAGGAAGGACTGTATGAGTGGTTAGTCATGCCTTTTGGGATAACCAATGCACTGAGCACTTTCATGTGGCTCATGAACGAGGTTTTGAAATTTTTTTTGGCTAAATTTGTCACTGTTTACCTAGATGATATTTTGATCTTTAGTAAGACATTGGAGGAGCATATGATGCATATTCGTATGGTGTTTGAGAAGTTAAGAGAAGAGAAATTGTTGGTTAATTTGAAAAAGTGTAGTTTTGTGAAGGAGTTAGTGTATTTGGGATTTGTAGTTTCAGCAGAAGGTCTAAAAATGGACCCAGAGAAAGTGTAGGCTATCTTTGAATGGCCTACTCCAAGGAGTGCTATAGAGGTAAGATCTTTTCATGGTTTGGCTAACTTTTACAAAAAATTTAGCAGTATTTGTGGACCCTTGATTGAAACAATGGGAAGGGATAGAAAAGAGCTTAAGTGGCCTACTAGGGCAGATAAGAGTTTTCAATCGTTAAAACAAAAAGTTATAGAACAACATGTTTTAGCACTTCTAAATTTTAATAAGGTGTTTCAAGTAGACTGTGATGCTAGTAGTACGGTAAGAGGAGTTGTTATGAGCCAAGAAGGTAAACTTGTTTCTAATTTCAGTGAGAAGTTAAATGATGCCAAGAGAAAATATGTTATTTATAATCAGGAATTTTATGCTATAGTTCAAGCATTAAAGAAGTGGAGACACTATTTTCTTCCTAAGGAATTTGTTTTGTATACTGGTCATCAAGCTTTGCAATATTTGAATAGTTAAGAAAAGTTGAATCAAAAGCATTTGAAATGGGTTGAGTTTTTCCAGAGTTATACATTTGTTTTGAAACACGAGAGTGGAAAGTCTAACAGGGTTGCAGATGCGCTTAGATGAAGGAAACTATTGCTGACATACATGCAGATTGAGGTGGTTGGGTTCAAGGAACTCAAGAATTTGTATCCAGAGGATCCTAATTTTGGAGAAGCTTGGAAAGCTTGTACATAACCTGTTACTCTAGACAGAAAAAAATGGTGGGATTTCATCATCTAGGATAGTATGCTATTCAAAGGGAGTCAATTGTGCATTCCACGAAGTTCTATGAGGGAGAATCTCATCAAGGAGAAGCATAGCGGATGATTGGCTGAACATTTTGGTCGTGATAAAACCCTTGTTTTGGTTAGTGAGAATTATTATTGGCCATAGTTATAGCAAGATGTCAAGAAGTTTGTACAGAGTTGTAAAGTATGTCAAATGGAAAAAGGAGTGAAGCAGAATATAGGGTTGTATCAACCATTACCTATACCAGAGAAGCCATGGGAGGATATCAGTCTAGATTTTGTTCTTGGTTTGCCAAGGACTTAGCGGGGACATGATTCAATTTTTGTGGTAGTTGACAGATTTTTGAAGATGGCACATTTCATTCCCTGCAAGAAGACTAATGATGTTGTTCATGTAGTAGAATTGTTTTTCAAAGAACTGGTGAGACTACATGGTTTGCCAAAGAGTATAGTTTCAGATCGAGACACTAAGTTCGTTGGATATTTCTAGCACACATTGTGGAAGAAATTAAAGACAAATTTGAAGTTCATTTCATCACATCATTGATAGACTAATAGATAGACAGAGGTGGTGAATAGTGTGTGTGTGAATTTTGTACCTAGCTATAGACACAACACTTTAGTAAAACATTAGAGGTTAGCAAAATTGAAATCTACAATTAAATGAAACTAAGCTAACTAGATGATTTACTGCCTTCTAGTAGGTGCGAGTATGATGTTCGTAGATTGGAATTGAGATCAGTGACAATGCAACACCTAAACGAAGGATTTGAATGCAAAATAATAAAAACTAGATGAATGTAGATTATTCTATATTTTTGTATTTTCTATGCAATAATATGAAAACTTGATATGAATCTAATCTAAATGAATGAAATTGAATGCAGATTTAATCTAAGAATGATATGAATGCTACGAATGCAAAGCTATGAGATGAAAACTATGATACTATGACCAACAATGAAAGATCTCACAAATCGCTTGTCGCAAGTGCTCAATCTTTCAATCGCAAATTCACCAGAGTAATTGTGCAAATTTGAGGTGGGTTAATGTAAAGAACTGATCCTTGATTTATAGAAATCTAGGGCTTTGAGGATGGATGAGAAAATCCATAAATCACTCTTAATTAAATCAGGTTGATTTTTGAGTTATCAAGAAATCAGAGATAATTAACTCACAAAAATCATGGAAAAGCAGTGTTTAACTCAAAAAAGAGTTTAGATCAAATTTCAACTCATCATCAGATGTTGAGTTTAATTTTAAAATTAATTGTTGATTTCTAGTTCACTGCTTTTTAGATTGTGCATGATTTAATTATAAATTAATTTAAAAATAAAGTGATTTATTATCAACTTAACTGATTTTTGAATTAAAACAATTGATTTATGGGTTAATCAATTATTAAATCAAACTTTATTCAAAAACTATATTATTAAATATTGACAATTGACATTAATTAATTAAATAAGAATTTAATCAATTAGTCATAAGATTTTAGATTTATTGTCAAAATTAAATAATACAATTTAGGAATAAATAGAATTAAATTTAGTTAAACAATTAGGTTGTAGTATTAAATCTAATTAATTAAATATTCAGAATATTCAATTAATCAATAATGTGTAAATGTGCCTTAGGTTAGGACTTCGATGTCAATTTCATTTGATTGGAAGATGTAGGAGGTTAATGAACCTATAGCCCATTTTTGGGGTATTACATTTTGCCCCTCTTTGAATCACTGTGCAAAGCATAGTGGTTCAAAGAATAGTCTATGTCTGATATATATGTATAAAACTAATTTGAAAGATTAACTAATTCCGAGATAGAAACTGATTGAAAGATTTGAAGATGCGAGATTTAAGATTTTAGGTCCTAAATGACCAAAGATAATGCTAACTATAGCAACAATGAACCCGTGATTATGAAAAAAAGTCAAATCACCTGATTCTGAACCTTATGATTGCGAAGAAGTGAGTGACTGATTCTAGACCTGATTGTCCTAAAAAGAATAATATTGGTATCGCATCATGAACCCATCAGTTACGAAGAGCCAAGGAAATGACAATAATGAACTGATGGTTATGAAAAGCTAATATAGTTTACGAGATAGATGAAGGATATCAGATTGATATGGATCTTGATGAATTTGATATGCCCCAAGAATCAATAGATTTACCCCAAGCGATGAGGACTTTAGATGAATCAGCAACTAGAAATGGTTGTTGTCTTTATTACTGAAAGAAAGATTTGATTGACAGAATAAGATTTACAGACTTTGAATGATGTGCAATACCATGCCCCCTTCAGGATAAAAATTGAAATTTGACAAGAAAAGTCTGCGTTGAATGGTTTAGAAGCATGGTAATTGATTTGAAAAGTGGTTATACATGTTTGAGAACGCATTCTACTTCGTTTAGATGTCCTAGAGACCAAGTTTGACTAGGTTTGACCATGAGTTGACCATAGTTGCCCAAGTTGAAATTTTGATAGTTTGATGTTAGATAATTAGTTAATTTGAATTCTGGATTTCTGTGATGATTGAAGGTTGATTATGCAAGCAGTCGACCGTCCTAGGTCCAAAAATTTTAAATCATAATTTTGACATAGTTAACAATCTCAAATTTTGATTTTGATCCCGAAAATGGGTTCCAAATGTCGAAATTAGCCAGGGGTGCAATTTTCATAGAAAATGAAGCACTTTTGAAAATTAGGTCAAAAGCTATATAAGGACCAAAAGGGTCATTTTCAATTCATTATTCACATTTGACTTTTGAAACCTTGTGGAGCCCCCTGAGCGAGAAAATGGCTGAGCTGAAGGTACCTATCTCTTCCCACTGATTTGAGCATAGCCGGAGACATCAACGGCCTCCGCAGTATGGACATTCGGTAAGTGGACCTCTGTGCCTCTTTGTAAATTCCATTTTTGCATGTTTGCATGACTTTTTAATGTCCTCTAGAGTATTGTATCAGAACCCCATGAAACATGTTTGAGAGGGACCCAAGAGTCGTACGATGTTTCATTGGGTCCCTTGTATGTCATACGGTGAGACCTAGAAAGTTGTATATTCATGGTTTGTCATATGGGACCCTGCTAAAACTTGTACAAGTTTTGGTACCAGTCTGTATTGTCATATGGAAAATAGTGAGCTTAAAACTCCCTTTTAGGTCAAAATTTTTGATTTTCTGATTCCTTAGGCTCATTGCTAAGCATTTAATGGACCTTTTGAGATAGTGAACCTTTGAATTACTATACTGTTAGCTTATTTTTCAACCAAGTTACTGATAAGATGCCCTATTTCTATTCTATGTACATCATATTTCTTGACATTCATGTGCGCATCTCTCATCCTATGACTCAGAGACTATCAATATCTCTTCCAGACCCTATGAGGGTACATTTAGCTGCTTGTGGCTTTGAGTATCTAATTTGGTTGCCCAAGATTAGGGTGAACCATGGATTACTGATGGCTTTGATTGAGAGGTTTCATTCTGAGATCCAGACCTTCCATCTCCCTATAGGAGAGATTACTGTGACACCAAAGGACGTGTACAGGATATTGCGCATTCCCTTTCATAGTCCTCGTCCAAATTATGTAAGCTCAGGGTAGTCTAGATTACATGCCTTTAGACGATTGTTTGGAGATGATACATAGCTTACCGGTTCTATTTCTTGGGAGTTATTAGTGCAGCACTATGGGCAGACCCATAGATTAAAGTGTATTATAGCTGGCATGATATGAGGCATTATTATGTCTAACCGTCAGCAGAACGGTCTCTTGATGGGCTGGGCCCCTATGGATGCACGATTGATGACCACTCCTTCTAAGTTGGGTTGGGGTTAGTGCATTCTAGCACATATGTTCTCTAAGATGCATGAGATTGTGTATCAAGAGGGCAAGTCTTTTGCCTCTGGTGCATTGGTTCTTCAGATATTGGCATGGGAGCATATCCTAGTATGTCAGGATCAGCGCCAACCATAGGAGCCAGTGATATATAGATACTCTGGATATGTTACATAGGTGTGCATGGGTCACATAAAGTACTTTAGACATTACCTAGATGATAGCACCTTTGTTATATGGCGTCCATATCTACAGATTGAGACCTGGGCCACTACACGAGAGAAATTTAGTTATTTCTTCTAGAGTTGGGTATTGATTGGTCGATCTACTATAGTACTTGAGCGCTTTCTTATTACTAGAGTGTGGAGGTAGTATGACATCATTCAAGATGCACCATAGGAGCTTGGAACTTATGCACGGATCCATAGAAAGCTTGGATTAGGATGGGGCCCTAGATTATCCTATTCTCTTTGTACACAAGATTATAGTGGTATTGTTGGTAGAGATTGGGACTATCGGCTAGATGTGCCAAATGCAGGGGTCATAGATGGATTCATTGCATGGCTCGCAGAGCATCTGATACATAGGTTTTCAGATCCTACAAAGTTGATACCTTCCATGGAGGAGGCTATGGATGTTACAGGTGCTCTGATGGGTAGAGGAAAAAGATGCATAGGTACACAGGTCCTGATCCCCTAGTCTACACCTTTGAGGCTGAGAGCAATATTCACACCTCCATAGAGACCACCTCATCCCTCTAGTTTTTCAACAGGTAGACCTACAATTTTACATAGGAGATCGACTAGAGGAGAGAGTGGTACTTTGGGTAGTGTTGGTATAGTAGATGAGGTTCTTGGTGCAAAGTAGTATGTAGGTGCCAGTCCTGATCCTACTCATGTTGATACTAGTTTTGATTTGGGGGCTGAGGTTAGACATTGTAAGGTGCAGAGAGCTGAGACTACCGAGCAGCTAGCCAAAGATACCGATATGCCTGAAATAGATGCAAATCCTCATGTACCATTGACTCCTTAGGAGATCTTTAGATGGCTCAGATTACAGGTTAGGGACCTGAAGGTACAAAGTGCTAGTTGGGAGGAGAAATTCACTAAGGTAGATAGACATCGATCCTAGCTCTGAGAGGAGAATAGGTGATTACAGACAGAGGTGACACATCAGACCTCTAGAGCTACCTACTATGTTTCTGCTTACTATGCTATTGTTCCTGCTGCCCAGAGAGTACCCACATACTGTCAATACATGATAGTGTCAGAGGGAGCCAGAGCACCTAGAGCTAAGTTAGTGCCTAATGCACCACCACCACCTCCACCAGATGCAGAGGATCAGGCAGACAGCTGATCCATCTAGATGTTTTGACATAGTTTGCCATTTTGTTCATGTATACTATTTTGACATCTGATAGCTCACATGAGCTCATTCCTTTGTACTTTGTCATTTTTTGATTTATGATGATATCATGTGATGTAAATGCTATGAGTAGAGTAGAATGTATGTATGGATTTATGCAATGCAATGATTTCTTTCAAACGTATGAATGTTATGCAAATGTGATTGATTATGGAAAGATATATGTATGATTTTGATTATGCTATGTATGCAATGTAATGCAATAGATGGAATGATCATGCTATGTAATGTGAATGCAATGATACACATTATATGTTTTTCAAGTATTGATGAAGACAAGTACTCAGTCTTATGTCAAAAAGGATGTTTAACCTAGGATGGTGACTTCTTGTGGTTCTGTGAGGAAACCTTCGTGTGAGATTCAACTCTTCATTTCTAGTTTAAGTTTAGTTTAGGAGAATTGTTGAAGTGTTCAAACAATTTGTGAGATCATGCAATCATGCAAAGTGCAAAATGACACACAAAATGAAATGCAAACCTAAGACCTAGGATCTAGTCACTGATCATGTGTCAATTTGTTGTCATCATTGAACTTTTTAGGTAACTGGATAAATCAATACAATGCCCACTAGTTATGAAACTATAGACATATGAATATTGAATTGTATGCACAAGAATCAACACAATGCCCACTAGTTAGACAACCATGGACATATGAATATTGATTTTATTTTTAGAATGTTGGATTAGATATAAGCACCAAGGCACAAATGCCAGGATGACCTGAATATCATGTCTATTTTAATATAGAAAATTGTATAAGAATCAAAACATAAACGTCATGATGACCAGAATATACCTTGTGGTAACAAACATATCAAGCAATCAAGAGATCATTCTAAATCCAGTGTGAATTACCTGTAGTGACCCTTTATCATTCACATCCTTAGGTAAGATCACATTTCATAGTAGGAGAAAGAACTCACCCAAAAAGATAATAGTTATGATGCAAGAGCATCTCAGGTCCTTGGCAATCCTGTGTCACCAAAAACATTTTTGAGTTTTGTCTGTGTTGCTTGGTTTCTACTTTAACCAAGTTGGTCGATAGTTGGTCATTTTCCTTTGGTTACCGAGTGTGGTCAGTTCTCTCCTGGGCGGTCAGTTATTTCACGAGTGCTTGGCGTTGTCTATCTGCTGCTTGGTTATCTTGCTTACCGATGGGTCTAGTTTTGTTTCTTGTTGTGGCAGACTTGTGCATTTATATTGGATCATGGAGTTAATGTTGGAATCCATCATTGGGAAGCATGTGGTCCTAGATTTGACCATTACTTCTATTAATTATGGATCTGAAGGCCAACTCAGCTTGGTAGCTTCTTGTATAAATGTATATGTTTGGTGGTAGTTTAGGGAGTCAGTTTTGATAGAAGATAGAAGGCATTAGATTAGAGATTTGTAGCAGATCCTCACATGTTTGAGGACTTTTGTAATTGATTGTAATATTAGGCCCTAATTGGGAAGGCCTTACAGCCCAGCATGTATGATTCAAATTGATGATAGTATATGATAGATTTGGCATTCTCTCTCTCTCACTGTTGTTGTTTGTTTCTTTTGCATGTGTGTTGTAGGCTTCGATCATTAGGGTATGCCATCCTTTGGCCCCTCTTGACCCTTGCCTTGCGTCAGGTGGTATAAGAGTGAGGTGAGATCTTGATCTAGGTCTGTGGATCTAGGTTTATAGGTTCCTCTTAAAACCCTAGTTGAATTGTCATGGGGTAGTAGATTGCGATCTGACCTACAATTGTAGAGGGTTGTCAAGATGGTTTGTGGGAGGCAAGATGCAGATCCAGGATTGGTAGATGTGCTAAGACAGATTGCTGCTAGATTAGAAGTAGTGGAGATAGCCCAAAGAAGAGGCAAACATCTTGAAGATGTTAGTGATGATGAAATTGAAGAAGAACAGGTGAATGCATAACCTACTCCTGTTATGGATCAAGGTGAAGAAATATTTTTGAAGGCTTTCATAAGTCTAAAGTCAACACCACATTTCAATCCTCCTAAGTATAGTGGAAAGATGGATTTTGATGAATTGGTGGACTAGACCACCGAGATGGAAAAGTATTTTGAATATGAAAATATCCCTGAGGATAAGAAGGTGAAGATTGCAAGAAAAAATTTGAAAAGTCATGCATCCTTATGGTGGGAACATCTCCAAATGGATAGAAAAAGGAAAGGTAAAGACAAAATCAAGTTATGGAGTAAAATGGTCAATAAATTGAAAGGAAAGTTCATACCCTGTGATTATCAGATTAACCTAGTTTGGTGAATGCAAAGTTGAAGGCAGAAAGATAGCTCGGTAAAAGAGTATACTGAGGAACTCTATAGATTGGATATCAAATCTAGACATGATGAAGATGATGTGGAAAGAATTGGCAGATACCTGAATGGTTTGAGGGTTTCCATCCAAGAGGAAATTAGTATAGTCAAATTGGAGAACATTGAAGAAGCTTATCAAATTGCTTTGAAAGCTAGGGAGAAATTGAACAAGAGACATGAACAGAGACAGAGAGGTTAAGGTGGTAGATTCCCTAGAGGAAGAGGTAGATCTAATGGTGAAAATGGTAGATCTGAACTAGAAAAGACAAATCTGGACAAAGGCAAGACCGAGTGGAAAGGTGAAAGTTCTAGAGGTAGAGACAGTAACTACCGAGGTGGTTATGGTAGAGGAAGTTTTTGAGGAACTTGTTCCAACTATGGAGAAAAAATATAGATCTTTTGAATGTACACAAGCTAGTAAGAAGGCTAGTAGCAGTAAAAATGCTTTGGTGCAAGAAGAATCACCGAATGAACCTAAGAAGGAAAATAAATTGATGGTAAGGAGAGCACTTTGGAATGAAAGCAAGAAGGAAGATTCAGTAAGGAAAATTTTGTTCAAGACTAGATGTAGAGTTCCTGACAAAGTTTGGAAGGTAATCATTGATAGTGGTAGCTTGGAGAACCTGGCATCTGAAGAGATGGTCACAAAATTGCAGTTGGAAAGGTTGGTACATCTGAAGCCCTATCAGATTTCATGGATCAAAGATGAGCACACACTCCTAGTAAGTGAACAATGTTATGTGAATTTGAAGATTGGAAAGTACTATGATAAGGTGTTATGTGATATCATGCCTATGGATTGTTGTCATATTTTGTTGGGTAGACCTTGGCAATATGATAGACATGCTATATATGATGTAAGATTGCATAAGTATACTATTGTGGCTAATGGAAAGAAACAAATCTTGTTACCATTGATGGAAGAACTTGTTAGTAATGTTTGCACATCTGTGAAAGTTTTCTTGATGGAAGGAAGAAAGTTTGTTAATTCTTTGAAGAGGAATGATGTCTATTTTTATCTGATTCCTAATAAGCCGAGTAAAAAAATGAAGGATAATGTCCTTGAGGAGATTGATAAGTTATTCACCGAGTATAGTGATATCATTTTTGATAATGTACCTAATTTTTTGCCACTGAAAAGAAGCATTGATCATTGTATGGATCTAATCCTTAGAGCTAGTTTACCGAATAAGGCACCTCATCGGTTGACACCTACCGAGAATCAAGAATTGAACCGAAAGATTAAAGAGTTGTTGGAGAAAGGTTTGATCAGGGAAAGTTTGAGTCCTTGTGTAGTACCTATTGTATTGGCACTGAAGAAGAATGGAGAATGTGTAATGATTCTAGAGCAATCAACAAGATAACAGTGAAGTATAGGTTTCCTATACCGAGAATGGATGACATAATGGACAGTTTGACTGGAGAAAAGTATTTCAAAAAGATTGATTTGAAAAGTGGGTATCATCAGATTAGAATTAGAGAAGGTGATGAATGGAAGACTGCTTTCAAGATAAAAGAAGGTTTGTATGAGTGGTTGGTTATACCTTTTGGTTTAACTAATGCACCGAGTACTTTTATGAGATTGATGAATGAAGTTTTGAAGAAATTCTTGGGTAAATTTGTAATTGTATATCTTGATGATATTCTGATATTCAGTAAGACCAGAGAAGAACATGTGTTGCATGTTAGACAAGTTTTGCATAGATTGAAAGAGGAAAAGCTACTGATAAATCTGAAAAAGTGTTCATTCATGAAAGAAGAGATTGTGTATTTGGGATTTGTTATTTCAACTGATGGTTTGAAGATGGACCTTGAAAAGGTTGAAGCTATTTTGAATTGGCCTACACCTGTGAATGCTAGTGAGGTAAGATCATTTCATGGTTTGGCAAGTTTTTACCGAAAGTTCATAAGGAATTTCAGTTCAATTTGTAATGCTATGATGGAGACTATGAGAGGAGACAAAAGAGAATTCAAGTGGACACATGGAGCTGAAAGAAGTTTTGAGACCCTGAAGCAGAAGGTTGATGAATTACCTATTTTGGCATTACCTGATTTCAGTAAAGTATTTCAAGTAGAATGTGCTGCAAGTGGAAGTGCAATTGGAGTTGTGTTGAGTCAAGAAGGTAAACTTGTTGCTTTCTTTAGTGAAAAGTTGAATAATGATAGAAGGAAATATTATGTGTATGATCAAAAATTCTATGCTATTGTTCAAGCACTAAAGAAATGGAGACATTATTTGATACCGAGTGAATTTGTGTTGTATATTGATCATAGGGCTTTACAATATTTGGGTAGTTAGAATAAGTTGAATAAGAGACATATGAAATGAGTTGATTATTTGCAGAGTTATACATTTGTGATAAATCATAAGAGTGGAGTCACTAATTGAGCTGTTGATGCATTGAGTAGAAGAAGATCTTTGATGACCGAGATGAAAATTGAAGTTCTTGGTTTTGATGAGATGAGAGGTTTGTATGAAAATAACCTTGATTTTTCTGAGCCATGGCGAAAGTGCAAAGCACCTATTCAAGATCAACAAGACACTAAATGGGATGAATATTTCATTCAGGAAGGTATGTTGTTCAAAGGTATTCAGTTGCGTATACTGAGAGGAGTAATGAGATCTAATTTGATAAAGGAGAAACATAGTAGTGGTTTGGATGGACATTTTGGTATTGATAAAACATGGAATTTTCTTAAGGAGAAGTACTATTGGCCGCAGTTGCATAAAGATGTTCAAAAATTTGTGAAAAGTTGTGGAATTTGTCAAGTTGCAAAAGGAGTAAGTCAGAATACTGGATTGTATACACCGATTGCTGTTCTTGAGAAACCTTGGATTGATATCAGTATGGACTTTGTTCTTGGCTTACCGAAGACAATAAGAGGTAATGATTCTATATTTGTTGTTGTGGATAGATTTTCTAAGATGTAACATTTTATACCTTGCAGAAAGACATCAGATGCAGTACATGTAGTAGATCTTTTCTTTAAGGAAATTGTCAGATTGCATGGATTATTGAGGGTATTATCTCTGACCGAGATAGTAAATTTGTTGGATATTTTTGGAAAACACTTTGGAAGAAATTTGGCATTGAATTGAAATATAGTTCTACATTTCACCCACAAACTGATGGACAGACTGAGGTTGTGAACAGAAGTTTGGGAAATCTTTTGAGATGTTTAGTTGGAGACACACTGAGTAATTGGGATTCTATGTTGGCACAAGTAGAGTTTACATATAATAATTCAATGAATAGGAGTACTGGAAAGACACCATTTGAGATTGTGAATGGCACAAAACTGAGAGGAATATCTAATTTGAGAGACATTGCTGATGAGAATAAGAGAAGTGTTGAAGGAGTAAAATTTGCTAAGTACATGAAGACATTGCATGAAGATGTGAAGTTGAAGCTAGAAGATAGTAATCAGAAATACAAACATAGAGCTAATAGATCAAGGAGACATAAAATTTTTGATGTTGGTGATGAAGTGATGGTTCATTTGAAGAAAGGTCAGTTTCCTATTGGAACATATGGAAAGCTAAAGATGAAAAAGTTTGGACCTTGCAAGATTCTAAGGAAATTTGACAGTGGAAATGCATATGAGATTGAGCTACCTGATGACATGGACATATCACCAATTTTCAACATTGCTAATTTGTATGAGTATCATCAACCTGATGAAGAAGTAATAGTACCGACAGAATATCCCAAAAAGCAGAATGATGAAGTTGAATAGATTTTGAAGGAAAGAGTTGGCAAAAGTACAAGAGGAAAATAGTACATGGAATATCTGGTTAAGTGGAAGAATAGACCGAAGGAAGACAGTTCATGGAATTCAGAGTCTGAGTTGGATGTAGCTCAGACCAGACCTACCAAATGATTCAGAGAATCATTTCAAAATAACCCCAGGTGTCTGATGTAGGAGCATCTCGGGTCCTTGGTAATCCTGTGTCACCAAAAACATTTTGGAGTTTAGTCTGTGTTGCTCAGTTTCTACTTTAACTGAGTTGGTTGGTAGTTAGTCAATTTCCTTTGGTTACCGAGTGTGGTCAGTTCTCTCCTAGGCAGTTGGCTATTTCACTGGCGCTTGACATTGTCTGTTTGCTACTTGGTTATCTTGCTTATTGACGGGTCTAGTTTTGTTTCCTATTGTGGCCGCCTTGTGCATTTATATTGGATTATGGAATTAATGCTGGAACCATCATTGGGAAGCATGTGGTCCTAGATTTGACTATTACTTCTGTTAATTATGGATCTGAATGCCGACTCATCTCGGTAGCTTCTTGTATAAATGTAGATGTTTGGTGGTAGTTTAGGGAGTTAGTTTTGATAGAAGATAAAAGGCATTAGATTAGAGATTTGTAGAAGATCCTCGCATGTTTGAGGAATTTTGTAATTGATTGTAATATTAGGCCCTAACTGGGAAGGCCTTATAGTCTGGCATGTATGACTCAAATTGATGATAGTATATGATAGATCTGGCATTCTCTCTCTCACTCTTGTTGTTTGTTGCTTCTGCATGTGTGTTGCAGGCTTGGATCATTAGGGTGCACCATCCTTTGGCCCGTCTTGACCCCTGCCTTTCATCAAGTTAGATCAAACTTCCTTGAATTTTATGGGTATCAATGGTCGAGGTACTCATGGCTATCCAATTCGAGATAGAGGCTCTTATAGATGGATAGCATTTCAATCCAAAAATTCCAAAGTTGTTAGATTTTCACTCAAAGCAAAAAACAAAGAAAAGATTATGCCCCCAGTCATTACTCTCTAAATCCTATAAAGGACATCATCAAAGAGCTCGAGGGGACACAATATGCAAAAATCTCAATGTGAATCAGTAAGCATACAAGGAGATAAAAGCATGTGAAGCATAAATTGTTTTTAGTTTGTGTTTTGATTGCATTGTTGTAGATGCAAAATCCTTTCTGGAGAGGAGATAGATGGACTAACTCAGATGAAGCTTCAAAGGACTCTGACTGGATATGACGTGTCTAAAGATACACTGGAGGCCATAGGAAATGACTTTGATTGCCCCCAAGTTTGAACATTGATAGGATACAAACGCTTGAGCTGATTGGTGTACAAACTGACTTATTGAAAATAGGAATGTAGAAACAAACCGGGAGGTATGTACAAACTAAAGCAAGACTGAAAGCTAGGAAAGACCAAGATTGCACTGATAGATGGACCATTTTGAACAAGTTCCACCCATTTGTCAGGTTTTCACCATCTTGACAGAGATTCTATTTTTGCTACCAAGGCGTATGTTTCCAGGTTTTCACCAAGGCACTTTTTCTTTTTCTCATTTTTTTGTATTTTTCAATTTTTTTTGTACTTTTCATATTTTTTTATTTTTTTGTACTTTTGATATTTTTTACTTTTTTTGTGATACATCAAGGTGTCTATTGCTAGGTTTTCACCAGGATGATCATTTTTTCAGGACTTTGTCTAATTTTTATGATTTTTTCAAGACATTTACCATAGACTAAATGCCTTAGGTATAGAATTTCTTCAGATGGAGAACGTTGATTAGTTCTCAAAGCTATTCTCCTTCAGTCATTGATAGTTGATAGGCTATAGAGCCAAAAGTAGAAGTGATAACAAAGGGACCCAGCCAATTGGGTTCAAACTTCCCCTTACACTCTCTATGTGATTGATTTTTAGGATTCTCTTTGAAAACTAGATCGCCAACCTGAAATTCTCTATGTCTGAATTTCTTGTTGTAGCCTCTAGACATTCTTTTCTGACATACTCTAAGATGATCTTACACTACTTGTCTGTGCTCATCTAGTAGTTCAATTTCTTGTAACCTAGACACTCTATAGCCATCATTAGTTACTAGACCATGCATTCTGATTCTTAGTGATGGGATTTCAACTACAATCAGTAGTACTGCTTCAGACCCATAAACTAAAGAGAATGGTGTAGCCCCAGTGGGCATTTTGATACTTGTTCTATAGGCCTAGAGAGCTCGATTGATCATGAGATGCCAGTCTCTTCCTATTTTATTAACTGTATGATGCAATATTTTCAATAGATTCTTATTTGAAGCCTCTGCTTGTCCATTCCCTTGAGGATAGTAGATAGATGATCAATGTTGTGTAATCTTTAATTTGGCACATAGATCATCTAAGTCTTTGTTCTTGAATTGTCCACCATTATCTATGACTATAGAATGTGGAATACCATACCGGCATATGATGTAGTTCAAGATGAACATATATATTTTCTTACTAGTTGCTTGTGTTAAAGGGACTGCTTCTACCCATTTTGTGAAATAATATGTAGCTGTGATTATATGGGTATGTCCATTAGATGAATGAGGATGTATGGATCCTATTAGATCAAATGCCCATTGATGAAAAGGCCATTGTGTAGTGAAGGGAATTAGATCTCTCCCTAGAGCATGAATTAAGTTGCCATGTGCTTGGCACTTTTGACAATTCTTAGCAAACTTGATAGCCTCTTTCTCCATTTTCGGACAATAGTACCCAGCCCTAATAAGTTTTTAGGCTAGTGTTAAACCATTCGAGTGTGACCCACAAATACCATCATGGACTTCCTCTAATGCACGTTGAGACTCTTCTCATTATAAACATCTAAGTAGCGTACCATCTAGACCTCATTTGTATAGATCATGACCAATGATGACATATCAGGATGCATTGCGGATAAGGTATCTCTTTTCATGGCAGTTAAAGGTATCGGGAATGATTTGGTCTTTGAGATAGGAGAAAATATTTTTATAGAGAGATTAATCATGACCTACAACATTTCAGATCATGCGGGTTTCAGGGGAATCATATGCAGGATAAGATAGTGCATCCACCAGGAACTCATAGCGTAGCTCATGTTCAAGTTGTTGTAATAAAGTAGATAGCATCTCCATTGCATTGGCAGCCTTGTTCTCTGTTCTAGGTATTTGCTCAAAGGTAATAGATATGAAGTATTTCTTTAGATCAACTACCATTCTCTTGTATGGAATGAGCTTTTCATCTTTTGTTTGATACACATCATTGACTTGGTGTATTACAAGTTGTGAGTCTCCATGAATGTGTAATTCTATTACTCTCCACTCAATTGCTATTTTCATACCATTAAGAAAGGCTTCATATTCAGCCATATTGTTTGTACAAGGAAATTTGATTCAGAATGCCTTAGGGATTGAGTATCCTTGAGGAGTGATAAACAATATGCCTACTCCAGATCCATTCTATGTATAGGAGCCATCAAAGAACAATTGCCATTCTCTAAAAAAAAGATTTATGATAGAAGAATCCAGGAATTCCATTTACATTAGAGTATCATCAAACAAAGGTGCATCTTCTAGTTGATCAGAAATAACTTGACCTTTAATAGCTTTTCATTCAACATATTTAATGTCAAATTCACTTAAGAGCATGACCCATTTGGCTAATCTACCCGTGAGGGAAGCTTTTCTTAGTAGGTACTTTAGTGGATCAATCTTAGCTACCAAATGCGTGGTATGAGTTAACATATAATGTCTCAATTTTTTTGATGCAAAGATCACAACTAGAAAAGCCTATTCTATCATAGAATAGTTATTTTCATATCCTAGCAATGTTCTACTGATATAGTGTATAGCTCTTTCCTTCTTGTTCTCATCATGCTGTGAGAGCAATGCCCCCAATGATGTATCTATAGTGGAGACATATAATATCAATGGCTTCCCTTGAATAGGAGGCATCAAAATAGAAGGATTTGATAGATATTTCTTGATATGATTAAAATTCTTTTCACATTCCTCATTCCATGCAAAGGTCATACCTTTATGTAATGTCTTCATGAAAAGCTACGATATGTCTGCTAGATGAGATATCAAGCGTCTAATAGATTGAAATCTCCCTTGTAATGTTCTCATTTGACTGATATTATTGGGAGGTTTCATCTCCATGATAGGTTTAACTTTAGCTAGATTAACTTCAATTCCCTTCTTTGAAACAATATAGCCTAAGATCTTTCTAGAAGTGACACCAAAATAACACCTCTTAGGGTTCAGTCTGAGACTAAACTTCTCCATTCTATCTAGTATTTTTCTCAAATCATTTAGATGTTCAGATCTTATCATAGATTTTGCTAAAGTATCATCAACATAATCCTCCATAGTTTGATGCATCATGTCATGAAAAATAGATGTCATAGCTCTCTGATATGTAGCACCAGTATTCTTAAAACCGAATGGCATGACATTCCAACAGAAGGTACCCCATGCACATGTGAAAGCAATTTTCTCTTGATCCTCTAGAGCAATTTTTATTTGAGTATATCCAGAAAAACCATCCATTAAAGAATACATCTCAAAGCCCGCAGTCATGTCCACTATCATATCAATGTTAGGTAATGGAAAATCATCCTTAGGGCGTGCTTTGTTTACATCTCTGAAATCTGTGCACACTCTTATTGATTTGTTTGGTTTTGAAATAGGTGCAATATTAGAGATCCATTCAGCATAGTCAATAATGTGAATGAATCTAGCTTTTAGTAACTTCTCTAATTCAGCTTTTACCAAGAGTGCAACATGTGGATGCATCTTTCTTAACTTCTTCTTAACAGGTTTGACATTTGGAGCTATAGATAAATGGTGCATTATAAGATCAGGATCCAACCTTGGCATATATGAATATTTCCATGCAAAGTTGATCTTATTTTCTATTAAGAATGTTGTAAATTTTTGCTTTTCTTCTTCTGATAAGGATTGTGCTACATGAATCAACTGTGGTTCTTCTGTTGTTCCCAAGTTGATGGATTGAGTGGGCTCAATTAGAACTAGAGATCTATCCTATAAATGACTTGGAAGGACATCAAATATCTTATCCTTAAGCACCTCAGAGAGGTTTTCACCTTTGGATACGTCTTTTATTTTTACTTTTGTAGGTTTTGAGACTGCCACAAAGTGGTTTTCACCCTCAAAACTCCTTTTCTTTTTATTTTTACTCTTATTGTTATTTTTTTTACTAAGATACTTGACGTCCGACTCCATCATGATAACACTTGGTTAACTAATGGAAGTCCTCATATGTTCAACTGTATAGAGGTAGCAAGCAAGGGCATAGTCATTTGGAAAGGTATAAATACCTTGGCTCAGATTTGTAGAGGTTTGGTCAAGAAGTTCAGGATGTTGGATAGTCAAAGTGGTGAAAGATTGGGAAATAGTGTTTACAGATATGGATCTTTCATCATTGGTCCTAACCTGATGCTCGAGTTCAAAGGTGATATTACAACTTAAGCCATTCAATTCATGAATAGGCTCAATGTCATTGTGGGAGTCCACTTCAGCCATCGGTGGATCAGACTCGTTAAGTTCATCATTTCTCTCTAGACTTATGTTGGGTTCAGGTGCATATTGGTGAATAACATCAACATGTTTTTCTGTGATAAGCTCATCTTCCTCTGGAATGGATCCCCATTCATAGTCATTATATTCTTCATCTATGCCTCTAGGAAATTTAATAATATGAGTAAAGTCAGGATGAATACCCCAAGAAGGGTTACCCTCAAATTCTAATTTCAATTCATACTCATGGGAATATGTCTCAGAATAACTACCACCTTCCTCTTTATCTGTTTGATTTTCTTTGAGATTAGCTAGTTCTTGGGGTGCAACTATCTCTTGTTCCATAGTAGGTTCTTCTGTTTCTACTACATTAATTCTTTTTACTGGATCATCTTCAGCTTCAAGGAGGTCTTTTATTTCTTCAGGCAAACACTCATAAGGAATGAGATCTTCAGTGGTGTCTGAATCATTACTATCAGATTGTTCTATTATTTCTCCCTTTAATTGATTTGTTGTGGATGGATGAATCTATTCTAAGACATGTGGGGAGTTCTTGCTAAGATAGAAAGGCTTCTTCTTATATCCTAGACCTATTGTATTCTTGTTTGCTCATCCACAATGGTTAAGAGGTGATAGAAGACCTTTACCCTAGAGTCCTAGAGGTCCTTTTCATTTATATCCCATTTTTGTGATCAATTTGTCCCATGGGCCATATGACTTAGAAGGGATCTTCGGTGTTTTAGAGTCGCATGTTTGAACAATTTGAGATTTAGGTTCCTCCTTTGCATAGCCATGCAAGAACAACTTCATCCTCTTCAAACTCTTGTTTGGACACTTTTTCTACAACAAAATTTCCTTTATATGCCTCAAGAGGTTCTTTAGACTCATTTTAAGACTATTTTAGAGTTTTCCCATAGGACTTAGGCGAGATAGGGAGAGATGTCAAAGATAATACTGGCTCTATAGTATATTCTCCCATACCATTTTCTTTGATTTTAACCTCTTTAGCAATGTCTTCCATCTTGGATGTTGAAGCAACGTCTAGCTGCTTAGTGGGAGATTCTCTGTTATTAGGGACAAGTTTATCAACACTTTCTTTCAATGCATTGCAAGTTGTATATAGATCAGCTAGAATCGTCACTTCTACTCCTTCATAAGGAAATTTCAAACACTGATGGTATGTAGAAGGAATAGCTTTCATTTCATGTATCAAGGGCCTCCCTAGAAGGATGTTGTAAGCCAAAGGTAGATCAAGAACTTGACATATAGTATCTCTGATGAATGGACCTATTCTGATAGGTAAGATAATTGTTCCTTTGGAAGATCTTTCTTTCTCATCATATGCTTTGATAGTTATCTTCTTTCTAGGATCAATGACCATTTTTGAAAATCCCAATTGTGTAATCAACATAAAAGAACAAATGTTTAGACCAGCGCCCCCATCTATCAACATACATTTGACACGATGGTTTTGGATCAAGACTTCAATATGCAAGGGCTGGTTATGCGGGTGACTCAAGGATTTATCATCTTCCTCTGAAAAGGAAATATACTATGGAGATGTAAGATGACCAACCATAGTCTAGAATCTGTCTAAATCAAGGTTATCAGGAACATTAGATCCAAGCAAAGCTTTGTCTAGAACAACTCTATGAGTTGGAGATATCTGAAGCAACTCAAACATGGAGATTTTTGCATTTTTATGCTAGATTTGTTGGACAATACTGTATGATGTAGGCCTCATGTCTTTAGGATTTGAAGATTTAGATGTAGCCTTCTATTTAAAAGCAGATGAAAGATTGAAAGACACCTTAGGGACATTGGATGAATCTTGTATTTGTCCTTGCAAATGCACTTGAGCTTGTGATCGAGTAACTGTATTTGCTGATTGATTTTCTCTATCTTTTCTCATAATTGTGATGATATTGCAACTCTCAGATAGTCGTGGTTCAACCATATTGATGACAACATTGTTTCCAAAGTAGGCATAATTGACTTTAGCACCCATATTAGCCTAAGAAGAAGAATCTTCTTTACCATGTTTCAAAAATGGTTCCGTGAATGTTGTATGATCATTATTGCTCTTATGATTGTCAATCATGATTTCTTTGTTATCAATTTTGTCTTGTATGATGTGCTTCAAGAGAACATAGTTATTAGTCTTATGATCCTTATTGCAATGGAAGTCACATAAATTAGTCTCTCTCCACCATTTTAGTTTATGTTCAAGATCAAAGACTTTTATCTCAGGCAAGTAGATGATTTTGTTAGCTAATAGAGTTTTCATGGCAGATTCCAAGGATTCTCCAAGAGGAGTGAATTTGCAGTTAGGATCTGTAGCCCAAGGTTTATAATCTGATGACTTCTTATTAGATTCTAATGTTTTAGCTTTCAAAGCTTTGATGGCTTGGGTGCCAATAGTGAGATTGAAAGCGGGTGCCTTAGATGGGGCACAGATAGTATCAACAATGCCATTTGTGATGATGCCTTTATTCTTATTCCAATTTTTGTTCTTCTCCTTAGAACTAGATCCAGATTCATACTTGTCCTTTTGAAGTGTGATATCTCCTTTTGTTACAAGTACTTTCTCAATATTGATCGTATTATCCACCATCTTATCAAAGATGTATGATTTTGCATTTGTAAATGGTAGTTGATTTCTGGAACAAGATTATTAATGAAGATTTCCAACTTCTCAATTTTTGGAATGGGTCTAGCATATAGAGAAAATTTCTTCCTCCATCTCTTGAGAAATGTTAGGAATGGTTCTCTTGGATATTTTTTTAGATTGCAGATATCGATCATGGTGACTAGAAGTTGAATGTTGTAGGAGTATTTTTGATAGAACAATTTGATTAACTCCTCAAAAGTTTTAATAGTTGGGGGCATCCTAGAGAACCAATGAATGGCTGCTCCTCCCAGAGATCAAGGAAAAAGATGCATTAAGTAGGTTGGTTTATGCATGAACTCCATAGATTGAGTATAGAATTCTTTGACATGATCTTGAGGATCAAAGCTTCCATCATACTTATCATATTTAGGCATTTCCACTCTTTTAGGGAATGGTGGCATGTGAAAGTCCTTATCAAATGAAAAAGGGAATAGGGCCTCCATGGAGAACTCCTTAGGTTCCTTTTCTTTTTCAAGTTTGTTAAGTTTGACTTGCATGGCATGCATCTATTTCATCATAGCTGTGATTGGAGTTTCTTCCTCATGCGTAATGATATCTTCAACATTAAAGTTGGGAGGAAGTTTAACCCCTTGATGAGGTAACTCTAAGAAGTATGTTTCTCTGTCTTCCTTCAAGAAATGCCTCATCATTTTCTTGAAGTCATCATCATTTTGATATCGAGCAATATTAGAAGGTGTAGGTTCTTGATCCATACCATGTTGAGAGTGAGGTCCTTGAGACCTGTGATGTGTCCCTCCATGAGACATGTTAGGATTTTTAGAACTCCCTAGGATAGATTGAGGTGGATTTAGTTGATTACCTCCATGAGTTGATAGAGGGGGTATGTAACTAGTTTTTAATAAAAAATTGCCAAGACCGTCATCTTCGTAAAGACCTAAATTGTAGAGTTGTTCAAGAGTTTGACCCTTGTGAGTAGTCAAAGGTATAGTGTTGAGTGCTTCTCTAGATTTATTGTGTGAGGAAGCTCTAGTTTCCACCATTAACCTTGGGTGAAGCAAAAAAGAAAGATGAAGACAACTTAAGAATGACCTAATTCAAGAAGATCGAATGACGCAACCTTGTCAAGATTGAATTGATTGAAGATTAGATAGGATGTAAATGAAGGATACTGTGCCATAGTAGTATGGGTAGATGCCCAAAAGATGGTGGGCATGAGCTCACAACACTTAGTCATTTAGTAAGAAGACTGAATTTGAAGATAATTCTGACAAGGTTTTGACACAAGATGAAAAACACTCAAATTGATAAATTAGAAGGCTAAATTAGACTCAAAAGACCACTTTAGAAAAATGAATGAATTTTTTCTAGTTTTTGCTCTGTTCCTGGCACAGTGAATATTTTGTCAGAATCTAGAAATAGGCTATAAAAATTGTATTTCTGACAAATTTCACAAGTCTCTGACAACTTTTTGAAAATTCTCAAATGAGTTTTTGAAAGCTCATACGACACTGGGTATGCTCTTAAATGAAAACTATAGGACTCGTACGACAATTGCTACCAACAATAATTATTCTTTTGATTTTTGGTGACAATACTCGTACAACACTATACTGGATACCGTACGACAATACAGGGGTTGTGAAATGACTTTTGCTGAAAACTCGTATGACAATCTGAGACTGTGGGATGACTTTTGACTCCAAAGAGGAATTTCACTTCAGATTTTGCAAATTTTGGGTTTTCAGTTTCAGATTGTTGGCAAAGTTTTCTATCTAGTTTTGAAGATCTATGTAATAGTCCATCTCAAATAACCGAGTAGATATCAAGCATGCAAAATGACAAGCAAGGGAAGCAGGAAATCATCTAAAAATAATGAACAAGGGCAAAAGCAACCTTGCGCATGAACAAGAAATAGTGACTTATAGTGCTAATCCCTAGAAATACTTGTGTATGTTCTCAAAAGTTTTTCAATAATGCACATATTCCTAGAAAATGAAAATTTGGCCTTGCTAGGGTTTGTAGTAATGGTCTGACTCTACAACTTTTGTGATCTCAAGAGGGTGAACTCCAATGTAGGTGCACCAGGGTTTTGACATAGCCCAAGAAATTAATCAATTGGGAGCTGCTAGGGAGATCTGACATCCCAACAAGAGACCACACCTGTGAAGATTTCCTCCACAAGGATATTTATATAGCAGCTGCTACTACCATGACAAAAATGGCTATTACCATTTGAGGTTCCATCCATGTAGTTGACCCAATTAAGGGAATGTCCACTACAGTTAACCCTCTCTAAAGGTGACTCACAAAAGATACCACATGGAGACTAGTTCCAGATTCAAGGATCTAAGTTTCTGATACTACCCAAAAAGGGAGTAGAGCATAATCCTCTAGCCTTTTCACTTTTAACCAAAACAAAGCAGACAGATTAATCCAACATGCTAAGACTAAAATTATCTCACAAAGAACTATGATGTCAACCGCTTATGATCTATCAACCTCTTCGGAGAGAGAATGTATCAATCAAAAGTTGAAGACGCACAAATCTAGTAGAATGCAAGACAATCTCTGTAACCTCCCTACCTACAAGGGGATCCTTCATCAAGAAGAGCTTCACATGTGTGAACAAGTGAAAGAAGCCCACTCTCTCGAGATCATCCACAAATAGAGTTCATAGGGCCTATTTACTATGCGTAACAGATATGTAGAAAGCAAATCTATGTTTGTTTTATATCCCAAAATGAAGTTTGTGATACAAAAGAGAGAAAAGTCACACAAGCTTGACACGTGAGAGTTTGTTTTATGTCCAAATCGAAGTGTTATCAGATCATAGTGGAATACTTGAATTCCTCACAACGCGCTTAGTAGATTTTACCTATTTTAGCAATTTAGTTGCACTTTTCCCAATCAGATTCAACAAATATCAGTCAAAAATAGAAGATTTTGATTATTAGGGTTAGTGATTAATCCAAATCTGAAAAACTACCCAAAATTTTGAAATGACAATTGAATCCTGGAGTCAAAACTCGTACGACAATGGGTTACCTTCCAGACGACAATCCAAATCCCATACGACAATGAGTCATCTCTAATACGATTGTTTGAAAACTTGTACGACAGTGGGTATCTCACCAGATGACAATCTAGCTCTCAAACGATAATCCACAGTTGATGAAATGAGCCTCAAAATCCTCAACTCTCATATGACAATTAGTAGCTTTTGGTATGACTTTTTGACAAAAGTCATATGAAAAATGTACGGACAGAGAATGAAATCGTACAATGGACTAGAAGATGATAGAAAAATAGATAGAAGTGAAATAGAAGAAATGGAAACCCATTTCAAGGCCCCACGGTGGGTGCCAAAAATGTGTGTGTGAATTTTGTACCTAGCTGTAGACACAACACTTCAATAAAACATTAGAGGTTAGCAAAATCAAAATCTGCAAGTAAATGAAACTAAGCTAACCAGGTGATTTACTACCTTCTAGTAGGTGCGAGTATGATGTTCTCAGATTGGAATCGAGATCAGTGACAATGCAACACCTAAACGAAGGATTTAAATGCAAAATAATTAAAACTATATGAATGCAAATTGTTCTATATTTTTATATTTTCTATGCAATAATATGAAAACTTGATATGAATCTAAGCTAAATGAATGAAATTGAATGCAGAATAAATCTAAGAATGGTATGAAAGTGTATCATCTTAAAATGGAAGCACTTCCATGATAAGAACATTTAGCCCTCCAAGTAAGTGGTCTAGGGTCATGTTAAGCACCTTGATCGGGTCTTTTCATGTATTTGGCTTTCTCCCCGATTTCCACTTCTTTTCTGCTTCATTATAGGTGAAATTAGGGTTAGGATCTCAAGGATTCTCCTTAATTTCCCTCTTCCATGGATTTATTTTCTAGGTAGGACTTAGAAATAGGTCCTCCTAGCCTTCATCATAGTCATCATAGGATTTTATGCCTATCCCTGGTGTTCTATCCCATTCTGATATCATTCCTAGGTCTCCGGGCATCCCCGGGACCTCCTATCCTAATTCTGGCTAGATCTAGGCCCACAGGGTCAAAATCGTGGTTGATCCTGACTAGGTTAGAATTGACCTTGATCCTAACTAGGTTAGTCCCAAGCTTGATTTTGCCCCCCTCTTTCAAAGTTCCAAATTCCTTGATTTTTGGGTATCAGGTTTTGGGGATATTTGTTTTCTTGCCTCTGGGTTGGCCATTTCTGGTTTCGGAATGGTAAATCCTTAAATTACATTTAATCTAGGTATATTTTCTAAAGGTTAGGACCTAATTAGGATTTAATTCTCCAAGGTGGCCCCTCTAGAGGATTGTGCCCTATTTCACTATAAAAGGAGGCCTTCCTCTCTCATTTTCATCCTCAAGTTTTTCAATTCATCTCTCAAGAATTCAAGCATTCAAGTGTTCAAGCATTTATCCATCAAGGAGATCCATTGTTATCCATTGAAGGATTCAATCTCTTTGGAACCCCCTTGATGATCCCTCCTTTTACATTCATCCAAGTCTTCTCATATGCAAAGATCAATTCAAGATTGGTGTTGAAGATCAACTGCCATCAAGTGGAGACATCCTACATTCATTCTACATCCATTGAAGCACTCCTATTTGTGGATTTGAGGATTCAAATCCTCTACAAGGACTTCAACATAAGTGAGGTGAATTGTTTCAATTACTTTGTTTATGCATACTACATTTCAATTCAATTTCAAGGTTAATTCCTAAATTTGGGTTTGACTAAGGAAAACCCCCCATACAATAAAAACCCCCATTTTCTTGTAGTTACAGGTGCAAAACTTTGGATCTGAGAGCAGACTTGGATACCCTTTTTGGCAAACTTCTGAGATCTACGAACAATGTCAGAATCAACCTTCAAATAAAGAATCTAGCCTTTGACCTTTTATGAGGGTCAAAGTCGACCTGATCTTATCTTGGAAAAAGATTTATGGGTTTTCTCCGTCTCGGCATTTCCGGTCTGAAATAGGTTGCAAATTTTCTTGAAAGTACACATAGACATAAAAAAATGGTATTTTCTAGATTTTCCCTAATTTGAGGTTAGTAATTGCATTTCAATTATTTCAAATTCTAAACACTTCAATTCTACTATAGGGAAATATATGGTTTTTCTCTCTCTTTCATGTTCTCCATAGATTGATTCGATTGTGCATTAACCTTTTGGTTGATCAAATTGGATCCCTCCTTTGGGAATTTGGATTTAGAAGTGGATCTCATATTTCCCCCGTATATTACACACAACATACACATTTGAATAGGTGTAATGCCATTTTACCACTATTCATTTTGGTGAACCCGACTAGCTTAATGTCTTTCTTTTTGGTGTTATATTTCACTCTGTCTTATTGTGTGTTTTCACTTTCACTATTCATTTCGGTGAACCCGACTAGCTTTCTCTCTTTCTTTATGGTGTTAGATTTCCTTTATATTTTTAGTATTATATTTTTCCTTTGTGTTAGATCTTGCATGCTAATTAGATTTCAAAAATACAAAAATATTCATGCTTTATGTGGTTTTAGTTTAGTTCATTTGCATTACATTGGTTTATGAGCTTTACTACTACTAGTCCTACTTATAAAATTCTGATTAGAACAAGTCGTAGACTCATGGGTGCCTTTGATCCTAAATCTTCCTCTCCTTTCCTTAGGGTCTCGGATGATAGCTTGATTCTTCATGATTTCAATCCTGCTATGGAGAAAAACTCTTCTCACTCATCTCATCATGAGGATGACGCTTTAAGAGTTCCTCCTGAACAAGTCCAAAAACTTTCCATTGAACTTGATAAAATGGGTAATTGGCTTATTCAAGAAAACCATAATCAAGATTCTATTCAAGCTATAGAGGCTCTTAAGAAAGTTCTCTATGATAGTGATCAAGGTGTTAACCTCTTGCATGGTATTACTCACCTTGTGCATTCAAATGTTAAACTTTTAGCTCAAGAAGCTCAAGATTTGGGGTTGATTCCTCCTATCACTAGTGTTGAACCTCCTTCTAATCCTTTACCTATTATTCCTACCTATACTCCTTCTTTGGTGACTTTGATGGTTCCCTTTGTTCCTATGAGTGTTCCTCCTGTATCCCTTCTCACATCACAAGCTTCATATCATAATGTTCCTTTTACTTATTCCAATCCACTTCCAACTGTAGTTCCTAGTGCTCCTCCAGTTGTGTCTTCTATTCCTGTAGTTTCTTACACTTTACCTAGTGTGTCTAATGTTGCTACTCCTACTATTTACTCTAATGATTCAACAATCATTGGTTTGGCTCAAACTGTATCATTCGTACAACAATAACTTGCTTCATTAACTCAAAACAAGTTTAGTATTCCTACATGTGACATGGGAAGTCCCTTGTCCTGAGACATTATTCGTACTCCCATTCCTGAGCAAGGTGAGATGCCTCATCTTGAGAATTATAATGGAAAAGGAGATCTTGTTCATCATGTTAAAACATTCCAAATCCTTTGTAGTGATTATGCTCATGACCATAGGATTTTAGCCAAACTATTTTCTAGAACTTTCCATGACAAGGCCTTACAATGGTATTGTTCCTTGCCTCCTTATTCTATTGATTCCTTTCCACAACTTGCTAATGCCTTTATTCAACAATTTCAAAACAACATTGGCCTACAAGTGTCTTTGACTGATTTGATGCATTGTAAACAAAGTGCTAAAGAGAAATTGACTGAATTTATTAGTATATTTAAGCATGCGTATGCTCAGATTTCCTATCCTATTCATGATATTGATATTCAATGTATGTTTATTTCAAATTTTCAAAAGGATATTAGAGATAAGATTCTGCTTACTGAATTTACCTCTTTTCAACAACTTTGTGCAGTGCTTCATCATTATCAATTACAAGTGAGTCAATATGAGAGCAACACTCCAATGGCTCCTGTTCCAGTTGATAAGAGTGATGCTGCTCCTAATCCAAACAAATTTCAAAAATTCAACAACTATGTCAAGATAAACAAACGAACGAATGTAGTTGTTGATCAAGTTGTTGTTGCATCTCACAATGCCACTTCTGCATCCACTGCTTTTCGATTAAATCATACATTTACTCCTCTTTCTGAATCTTTGCATGCTATTATGAATAGGTTGTTAGCTGCTAATATGATTACTTTACCTCCTATTTGACCTCTTTTACCTATTACAATTGCTTCTAAATCTTTTGATCAAAATGCTTTTTGTCAATATCATCAACAAAATGGTCATGATACTGAGAAATGTTATTCTTTAAAACATAAGGTTCAAGAATTAATTGATTCTAAGGCTTTATCTATTGATAATCTTGATGGTATTGGGAACAAATTTGTCTCTCCTCCTAATCAAAACCTTCAAATCTATATGAATCCTTTACCTATGCGTGATACTAATACAATTGCTCAGCCATCAGCTATGGAAATTGTGTATGACTCAAAGATGGATGATCTCAATCATGTTGTTAATCAAGTGGAGCATGTTGGTCAATCTGTATCTCCACCTCAACCTCACCTCAACCTTAGATTCAATCACAAGTTCAATCTCAACCTCGACCAAAACCTAAACCTAAACTGAAAACTCAACCTAATCCTAAACTGAAAACTCAACCTAAACCTCGATAACAACCTAAGAATAAAAGACCTCGGGAACTTTTGATTGCCTTTGATGACTCTAAGACTATTAAAGCTCCTGATGGTCCCCTTTACATTACTACTAGGGTTTCTTAGATACCTACTCATGGTTGTCTTGTTGATCCTACATACTTAGTCAATGTTATTACTGAAGAAAATATTTTTATGAAAATATTACAATGTGATTCTTATGATACATCAGACGTGTGGATTCAAACTTGTAATGGTTTTCTTTATCCATCATTTGGTTCTATTACTTTACCGGTTGAACTCTGTGGAAAAATTGTGAACACTACCTTTGTTGTTGTTCCTACTTCTGATCAATTTCAAGTTAAGCTAGGTTTTCCTTGGTTGAATGCCATGTATGTTGTTGCTTCACCTATCCATAAGTGTCTTAAGTTCATTCATGATGAAGATGTGAAAATGATTAATCATAGTTTATATCAACCTTCTAGGCCCAGAGATTGTGTTGCTCTTGATTTCTTTTGGCCTTCATTACCTAATTCATGTCCTCCTCAACATGATATTTTTTTTCGATCATATCAAGCTTATAAACACCATAAGATTCTTGAATTAAGCATTCCTCCTATGGATCTTAGTCATGGTCTTTTTCCTACACCTTCTATACCTCCTTTAACCATGACTTCTAGTTTTGTTAATCAAGCTCCTTCTATTGCTCTTCCTAAAGAACCTATCAAAGATCATGTGATTGTTTCTCCTATTGTTAATAATCCTATTGATCTTCCTAAAGAACCTGTGAAGGATCTTTTGATTGTTCCTCCTAGTTCTCAACTTATTTCAAATAAATCACAATGTAATCAATCTGCTAATGAATGTCGTAAAAAGCATCGTGCTTATACTATAGCGTGCAATTCTATTCTTCAAAGATCTCTACCTTCTTCGGATAAACCTATGCATGATGTATTAGAAGAAATTGTTACTAATAATGATGTTCATATGCATGATTATGATAATTCTATTCATATCTTAGATCCTATTTTGATTAATTTGGATGAAGAAGATACTCTTGATGATACTAATGATGTTAATGATGAATATGAGACTATTGACATTGACATTGATTTACCCAATATGCTTTCATCACAATTAACTCTTGCACCTAGTGTCAAACATTGTGATTCTCAAGAGGATCCTTGTTTGGAACTGGCTATCATTCCTACTATGTTGGATATAGTCCCTCTTGTGAGTTACCCACCTTCCCTAAATGATATACAATGAGATGGGGAGAGTAGGCGGCACGCTTGATCAACTTGTCCTTCATGATAGCTTTGTTGTGTGTTTACCTGTTGTATTGTGTTTCTCCCGTATTGTGTTTGCTAAATGTTGTTAGATTCTTTTATACAATCCTTGTTACTCAGTTGGTGCAAGGTGATGAAGAAATCAAAACTATTGTTCAAATTCCTCTATATGTATCTCTATTCTTCTATACATTGTTCAATGTTATGTTGTAATTGTGCTATTGTTTGCAAATGTTTCCTTGTGTAATATGCTTGGATTCAAGATATGGTAGCACTAATTATTTTTGGTCTCCATGTCATGGTCTGAAAAGATTCTCCTTTGTATATCTTATGTGATCTTTCCTCCTTTGTGATTGTAGTTCTACTTTCTTTGGGGACTGATGTCAATTCATTTGCAATAATATCATATATATATTATCTTATGATCATACTGAACCTATGGTAGGTAGATCCCTTCTATGTTCTTTGTATGTTTCTATGATATTTCCCTTGATTTGTCTTCGTCTGGGGGCATCTCGACGTGGAAACGTAATTAGTGGATTTGTTTATGTTTCTGTTAAAGCCATTGCTCCTGCTAAAGTGTCAACAATGACTTTAACGTGGGGGCATATGCTATACTCACCTGTTGCACACATGCACTTTTCGATACACACATATTTTTCAAGATACTTTTCTCCCTTTTTGGATTAGTAACTAATCCTCAAAGCATGGATTTATATCTTAGGATCTCTTGATCCCTCTAGTTTCATATATACATATATTTTGATCCCTTAAAGTCGGAGGTGTCCTTAAGACTGGATCTCTTTGTTATGTTTTGGTTTTATTCTTATGGAATAGAATATTCCTAAGGATGAATCCTTGATGGGTTGACTAGTGAGTAGCCACATTCACTAGGTGATTCAATTCCATCTTTCCAATTGCGTTGTTTCCTTTTGTGGTTCACAATGAGACATAAGTTCTCATTGGGAAAGGTAATCACACCTTCTTTCTCTCTCTAGAGTTGTCTCTCTGATTGTGATCTATGAGTCGTCGAAGACTTGAGTCCTTGGGAGCTTAAGGTTTTCCTATGTCCCATGGATTACAATAAGATTATCTTTTCATTCTGGTCTCCTTTACCAAGAGTTTGCATCGAGTCCATACTCTTGCTAAAGTGGGGGCTTAATGTATCATCTTAAAATGGAATAACTTCCATGATAAGAGTGTTTAGCACTCTGAGTAAGTGGTCTGGGGTCATGTTAAGCACCTTGATTGGGTCTTTGCATGTATTTGGCTTTCTCCCCACTTTCCACTTCTTTTCTACTTCATTATAGGTGAAATTAGGGTTAGGATATCGAGGATTCTCCTTAATTTCCCTCTTCTATGGATTTATTTTCTAGATAGGACTTAGAAATACATCCTCCTAGCCTTCATTATAGTCATCATAGGATTTTATGCCTATCCTTGGCATTTTGTCCCATTCTGATATCATTCCTAGGTATCCGGGCATCCCTGGGACCTCCTGTCCTAATTTTGGCTGGATCTAGGCCCACAAGGCCAAAATCGAGGTTGATCCTGACTAGGTCAGAATCGATCTAGATCCTGACTAAGTCAATCCCAAGATTGATTTTTCCCCCCTCCTTAAAAATTCCAAATTCCTTGATTTCCAAATATCGGGTTTCGGGGATATTTATTTTCCCGCCTCCTGGTTGGCCATTTTGGGTTTTGAAATGGTAAATCTTTAAATTGCATTTAATCTAGGTATATTTTCTAAAGTTTAGGACCTAATTGAGATTTAATTTTCCGAGGTGGCCCCTCTAGAGGATTGTGCCCTAGTTCACTATAAAAGGAGGCATTCCTCTCTCATTTTCATCATCAAGTTTTGCAATCCATCTCTCAAGAATTCAAGCATTCAAGCAAGCCTTCAAGCATTCAAGTGTTCAAGCATTCATCCATCAAGGAGATCCATTGTTAGCCATTTAAGGATTCAATCTCTTTGGAGCCCCCCTTGATGATCCATCCTTCTACATTCATCCAAGTCTTCTCATATGCAAAGATCAATTCAAGGTTGGTGTGGAAGATCAATTGCCATTGATTGGAGACATCCTACATTCATTCTACATCCATTGAAACACTCTTATTTGTGGATTTGAGGATTCAAATCTTCTACAAGGACTTCAACATAAGTGAGGTGAATTGTTTCAATTACTTTGTTTATGCACACTACATTTCAATTCAATTTCAAGGTTAATTCTTAAATTCGGGTTTGACCAAGGCAAACCTCTCATACAACAAAAACCCCTATTTTTTGCATGTATAGGTGCAGAACTTCAAATCTGAGAGTGGATTTAGATACCCTTTACGGCAAAATTCTGAGATCTACGAACAAAGTCAAAATCGCCTTCAAATAAAGAATCTAGCCTTTGACCTTTTATGAGGGTCAAAGTCAAACTCATCTCATCTTGGAACAAGATTTTTGGGTTTTCTACATCTTAGCATTTCTAGTCTAAAATAAGTTGCAGAGTTGCACGAAAGTACACACAGACATAAGAAATTAACATTTTCCAGATTTGCCCTAATTTGAGGTTAGTACTTGTATTTCAATTATTTTAAATTTTAAACACTTCAATTATATTATAGGGAAATATATGGTTTTCTCTCTCTTTCATATTCTCCATAGATTGATTCAATTGTGCATTAACCTATTGGTTGATCAAATTGGATCTCTCCTTTGGGAATTTGGATTTAGAAGTGGGTCTCATATTTCCCTCGTACATTACACACAGCATACACATTTGAATAGGTGTGATGCCATTTTACCACTATTCGGAATGCTATAATGCAAAGCTATGATATGAAACTATGAAACTATGACCAACAATGAAAGATCTCACAAATCGCCTGTCGCAAGTGCTCAATCCTTCAATCACAAATTCAGTAGAGTAATTGTGCAAATTGGAGGTAGGTTAATGTGAAGAGCTAAGCCTTGATTTATAGAAATCTAGGGCTTTGAGGATGCATGAGAAAAACCATAAATCACTCTTGATAAACTCAGGTTGATTTTTGAGTTATCAAGAAATTAGAGATAATTAACTCACAAAAATCATGCAAAAGCAGTGTTTAACTCAAAATAGAGTTTAGATCAAATTTCAACTCATCATCAGATGTTGAGTTTAATTTTAAAATTGATTGTTGATTTCTAGTTCACTGCTTTGCAGATTGTGCATGATTTAATTATAAATTAATTTAAAAATAAAGTGATTTATTCTCAACTTAACTAATTTTTGAATTAAAACAATTGATTTATGGGTTAATCAATTATTAAATCAGACTTTATTCAAAAACTATATTATTAAATATTGACAATTGACATTAATTAATTAAATAATAATTTAATCAATTAGTCATAAGATTTTAGATTTATTGTCAAAATTAAATAATACAATTTAGGAAAAAATAGAATTAAATTTAATTAAACAATTAAGTGGTAGTATTAAATCTAATTAATTAAATATTCAGAATATTCAATTAATCAAACTTTAGGATAAATAGAATTTATCACCAAATAATTGTTAAATTAAAGATAATTAGGATAAATAGGAATATTGCTAGGAATATTTCTCGATGCAAAATTTAAGATAAAATCAATTAGGATTCGATAATGTGCAAATTTGTCTTAGGTTAGGACTTCGATGTTGATTTCATTCGATTTGAAGATGTAGGAGGTTAATGAACCTATAGCCCATTTTTGGGTTATTACAAATAGGAGTCTGGGGAATTTGTTGAGATGTTTGGTTGGAGATAAGCCAACATGATGGGATTTAATTTTATCACAGGTAGAATTTGCATACAATAATTTTGTCAACAGGAGCACTAGTAAATCACCATTCCAGATTGTATATTGAAGTAGTCCCAGAAATTAATCTAAGTTGAGAAAGATAGATAAAGGAGAAATAAGTAGTGTTGAAGCTAAGCATTTTGCAGAACATGTGAAGAACATGATGGAATATGGATGAAGTGACTGAGAGGGGGGGGGGTGAATCAGTCAACCATAAAAACACTTCACAATTAATTCTTTGCAGATCCCTTAGGATATCTTAACAATGTTATCTGTTTTAGCACTCGGTAAATAGATTGCAGTAACTTTAGCAATATTATCTTTAGATATTCATCAGCACATGTATATGATTGAGAAAGCAATTAAGAACACAAGAGACACAAGATTTAACGTGGAAACCCAATATGGGAAAAACCACCAATGTATCTAGATACTGATTTTCACTTTTCTGAAGTGATGCCCGGTTAGAAGCCAACCCGGTAAAAGGTTACAAAACACACTGTTAGGTGTGACCTTGTTAGAGGATTTAAAACACCCTGCTAGGAGTGGCCTGGTAAAAGGTCTTGAAAATAATTCAATGGAATTGTCACCTTGTTAGAGGATTTACATTATGGTTGTTAAACCAACTCGGTTAAGAGATTTAGAATTCACTGTTACAATGATAAGAAGGTAACAATGAAAAAGTGACCTGTATAATAATGCAACTGTCTTGCTGATTACAGATCTCTGTTCTGCATAAGTCTGATCCTTTCTAATCGAATAAATCTCTGCTGCTCCTCAAGGATATCTGAACATCCTTCACAAATTCGCATATACCTTTCCTTCTTTTTTTCTGTAAATCTTCTACTGTATTTTTTTATTTTTCACATTTGACCTTTTATTTATATGATTTTGGATTTGTCAAATTGACATTATTTAGTATAACAGTCGGCTGAATTAAGCAAACTCTATTTGCAAAAATCCTTCAAGGGCCGACAGTGCTCGGTGACCATAACTTTCTATAATATTTCGGTGACCGAGGGAACTCGGTAAACACCGACAATCCTTTACCTTTGATAACCGACTGAACTCGATAAACACTAACTTTTCCTCGATGACCGACTGAACTCGGTAAACACTATCTTTTCCTCGATGACCGACTGAACTCGGTAAATACTATCTTTTCTTCGATGACCGACTGAACTCGGTAAGCACTAACTTTTCTTTTGGTAACCGAGTGAACTCGGTAGACACTTATTTTCTTTGATAACTGAGTGGACTCGGTAGGCACTAATATTCCTGTCTGGCAGACCGACTGAGCTCGGTAGGAACTGATTGTTGCGGACTATGACATAGTATGACATCAAAGAGAATACGTAATTGAGTAGCAATTTCCTTCAGACAATTGTTTCCAACAATCTCCCTCTTTGGCATTGATGGCAACACAATATGTCATAGCATAAGAAATTTGAAAGAGTTAGCTCGGTTCAGATTCAAATCTCCCTCTGTCAGCAAACTTCCTGTATCCTGAAAATTCTTCCTTCTGACTATTGAAAATTTCTTGAAAATAATAGCAAAGACATAGCAAACAGTCCCTCTTTGACAACACATGCCAAAGACAATTCACATATTACCAGTGAAAATTAATGTACCTCAAGTACTGATTCATATGCAATGATTCCTTTAATATGCTGCATCAACAAGCTAATTTTCAATCATGTTCTGGTTGATGCATCACTAAAGCTGTATTTAGTGAGCCTCGGATAGGGGAATGACCCCTAACTTACCTCTTAGATACACAAATGCATCCTTAGGTAATGGTTTGGTAAAAATGTCTGCAATCTGTTCTTTTGTATGAATATATTCTAATCTGATTTCCTTGTCCTGCACCAATTCTCTGACAAAGTGATATTTAATAGCAATGTGCTTAGTTTTGGAATGCATCACTGGATTCTTAGAAATGTTTATTGCACTGGTATTGTCACAAAATATAACAACTGGTTCTTTGATTTCAACCTTCATACCTTCTAATAGCTGTTTAAACCAAAAAATATTTGAACAGTTTACTGCAGCAGCAACATATTCTGCTTCAGCTGTGGATTGAGATGTGCAATTCTGCTTTTTACTAGTCCAGGATACCAGTCTTTTTCCAAGAAAAAATGCTCCACCACTTGTGCTTTTTCTGTCATCAATGTTTCCTGCCCAATCAGCATCAGTAAACACTTTCAAGTCTAGATTGCCTCCAAATTTATACCACAAACCATATTCTTCAGTTCCTCTTAAGTATCTTAAGATTCTTTTGATTGCCATCATGTGATTTTCCTTAGGTTTTGCTGAGAATCTAGCTACTATACCGACTGCTAAGGCAATATCAGGTCTTGTATGTACTACATACTGCAATTTTCCAATCATAGATCAGTATAGGGTCTGATCAACTTCTTTTGAATCATCATTTTTGGTAAGTTTCAGTCCAGTACACATGGGTGTACCAACTGGTTTTGAATCTTCCATACCAAACTTCTTAAGTATCTCCTTAATGTATTTGGATTGAGTAATGTATATACCATTCTTGCTTTGCTGAATTTGAAGACCAACAAAGAATTTTATTAAACCAAACATAGACATTTCAAATTCTCTGTTCATTTGCTCTGAAAATTCTTTGCACTGATCCTCATTCCCTGTAAATATAGTATCATCCACAAATATTTCTGCCAATACAATTTTGTCATCCGGTCCTTCTTTAATATACAGATTGCTGTTATCATTAGCTCTTTTGAAATTAATCTGAATCAAATAGTTATGGAGTCTTTCATACCATGCTCTAGGAGCTTGTTTTAAACCATACAATGCTTTGTGTAACCTGCAGACCATGTCCCTTTTATCTGGATCAACAAAACCTTCAGGTTGTTCAATGTAGACTTCTTCATCAAGAATTCCATTGAGAAATGCAGATTTTATATCCATCTGATATACCTTAAATCCTTTGTGTGCTGCATAAGCAAGTAGAGTTCTTACACCTTCTAATCTTGCAACAGGAGCAAAAGTTTCTCCATAATCTATACCTTCTTCTTGAGAGTAACCTTTACATACCAGTCTAGCTTTGTTTCTAGATACTTGACCATCTTCATTCAGCTTATTTCTGAATACCCATTTTGTTCCAATTACATTCTTATCTTTAGGTCTAGGTACAAGAGTCCAAGTTTTGTTCTTTTTTATTTGTTGTAATTCTTCATTCATTGCTTCAATCCAACTTTCATTTTCCAATGCATCTTTGATATTTCTAGGTTCAAAATCAGTAAGCAGACATGTACCCTTTAGCTTGCTTCTTGTCATAGTACCATCTGATTTGTTTCCAATGATTTGATCTGGTGTATGATGTCTTCTGACATATTTGGCTAGTATAGGTTCCTTGCTTTTTGAATGATTCATGCTGTTGTCTTCTAGGATCTCTTCTTCAGGTTGCTCGGGCTCGGTAGATATTTGCTCGGTAACTTTAGGCTGAGACTCGGTCTGAATTTCTTCCTGTGACTCGGTTTGAACTTTTTCCTATGACTCGGTAACTATGCTTGGCTCGGTAGATATAATTTCCTTACTGATAGTTGTGTCTGCCAATGTTTCAGGTTCAATGTAAACGAATCTTCTGTAGTTCTCAGGTTCCCTTTTGCTTTCTTCCTCAGTCTTTTCTACAAACTCATCAAATTTTACATGTATACTTTCTATGACTTTGTGAGTAGATAAGTTCAGACATTTGTATGCCTTCCTTTTGCTAGAATATCCTAGGAATATTCCTTCATCACTTTTCACATCAAATTTATTTCTTCTGGATTCTTTTAAGATATAACACTTGCTACCAAATATTTTCATGTAACTTACATTGGGTTTATAGCCATACCATAATTCATAAGGAGTTTTGAATGTGTCTTTCTTCAGTTGTACTCAGTTCAAGGTATGAACTACAGTGCTGATAGCTTCCTTCCAGTACTTTATAGCGATGTTCTTTTCTATCATTAGAGTCCTTGCACAATCCATAATAGATCTATTTCTTCTTTCTGCTATTCCATTCTGCTCAGGAGTTCTAGGAGCTGATACCTGTCTTTTGATTCCTCTTTCAATGCAGAAGTTGTTAAAATCATGGGAGATGAATTCACCACCTCTGTCTGATCTTAAGCATTTCAATCTTTTCCCTGTTTCTTTTTCTACTCTTGCTAAGTACCATTTGAACTTTTCAAATGCCTCTAATTTTTCTCTTAAATACATAACAGTCATCATTCTAGAATAATCATCAACGAAAAGAATAAAGAATTTATCTCCAGTATAGCTTTGTATTCCAATAGGTCCACATAAATCAGTATGCACAATTTCCAAAATTTCTTTAGACTGATAGTTCTTACTCTTGAAACTAGTTTTACTCATTTTGCCAATCTAACAATTCTTACATAGACCAGCGTCAGGTTTCTTCAAAGTAGGAATGCCTCTAACCTTCTTGAATTTGCTTATTTTTATCATGTTATCAAAATTCACATGACATAACCTTTTGTGCCATAGCCAACTTTCTTCTATTTGAGCAATAAAGCATGAATATTCACTGAGATCAAGATAAAATAAGTTACCTTTTGTTTGTTTGCCTGATCCAATGAGTTTTCCTTTTCCATCCAACAGTCTTGCTTGACCATTCATGAATTCAACCTTGAAACCAGTGTTGATTAGCTGTGCTACACTTAAAAGATTATGTTTTAGTCCTTCAACCCAATAAGCATTATCACATATGAGTTCTTTGGTTAAAGAGATTCTTCCTTTTCCTTTTATACAACAAGGTTCATTGTTTCCAAATCTTACATTACCACTATCACAGTCTTCTAGATATTCAAATTTTGTCTTGTCACCAGTCATGTGGTGTGAACATCCATTGTCTATTATCCATATATCATCTTTGCTTATATGAGAAATAAGTGTCATCTTATCTTCATCATCATCAGATTCATCTTTTATAGCAATAAAGACAATTTCTTCTTCACTATCATCAGAATCTTTAGCCATAAAACATGATTTCTTACCTTTATCCTTATATGATTTGAAATTCTTTTTGCCATAGTACTTGTGACTTCTCTTTTCTTCTTTGACTTGCTTGTTTGGGCACCTAGCTGCAATATGTCCAATTTCTTCACATGAAAAATAGATTAAAGGAGTTTTACCTTTATATTTACCTTTCCCTCTAGAGTACTTCTTTGCAAGTAATGCTTCTACAATTTCAAGATCACTATCAGAACTTTCTTCTGATTCTTCTTCACTTTTTGACTGAACTTCTTTAATTTTCTTGTTCTTCTTTAGTGAAACCTTGGCCTCAAATGCTGATTCAACATTTTTGGAACTAGGAACATAGTTATCATAGTTGTCTAATTCAAAAGCTATCAATCTTCTAACTAAAGCATCCAAAGTTATATTGTGGTTTGTTTCACATCTTCTTTCTTGAATAGTTGATACTCTTATTGCATAGATAGGGAGTAGTGTTCTGAGTACCTTACTTATAACAGTCTCATCTGAGATTGTTCCTCCAGAAGCTCTAATTGCACTTACACTTGCTTTGATTCTTTCAACATATTTTGCAATGTTTTCATCTTCCTTCATATTCATCTTGTCAAACTGTCCTCTTAGGCTTTCTGCTTTGGCTCTTTTCACATTTGCATCACCACCATATATTTTCTTCAGTGCCATCCACATTTCATATGCAGTAGTGTAGTCTTTAATATCATCAAATTCTTCATAGCTGAGAGCAGATGCAATGTCTATCATCATGGTGTTGTGAGTCTTTTTATCTGCAATGTCTTCAACAGTTAATGCGCCATTAGGAATTGTGTATTCTTCATCAATGTATTTGCATCCTGAGTCACCAATGGAAGCCAGATGAAGTCGCATGAGACCTTGCCATGCTGAAAAGTTATCTCTGTTGAGCTTTGGAATTTCCCTCTTGTAAGACATCCTGATCTTTAGCTTAGGTCCTTGAAACCCTTCCTACAAGCACCAAATGCTCTGATACTAATTGATGGAATATGGATGAAGTGACTGAGAGGGGGGGGGGGTGAATTAGTCAACCATAAAAACACTTCACAATTAATTCTTTGCAGATCCCTTAGGATATCTTAACAATGTTATCTGTTTTAGCACTCGGTAAATAGATTGCAGTAACTTTAGCAATATTATCTTTAGATATTCATCAGCACATGTATATGATTGAGAAAGCAATTAAGAACACAAGAGACACAAGATTTAACATGGAAACCCAATATGGGAAAAACCACCAATGTATCTAGATACTAATTTTCACTTTTCTGAAGTGATGCCCGGTTAGAAGCCAACCCAGTAAAAGGTTACAAAACACACTGTTAGGTGTGACCTTGTTAGAGGATTTAAAACACCCTGCTAGGAGTGGCCTGGTAAAAGGTCTTGAAAATAATTCAATGGAATTGTCACCTTGTTAGAGGATTTACATTATGGTTGTTAAACCAACTCGGTTAAGAGATTTAGAATTCACTGTTACAATGATAAGAAGGTAACAATGAAAAAGTGACCTGTATAATAATGCAACTGTCTTGCTGATTACAGATCTTTGTTCTGCATAAGTCTGATCCTTTCTGATCGAATAAATCTCTGCTGCTCCACAAGGATATCTGAACATCCTTCACAAATTCGCATATACCTTTCCTTCTTTTTTTCTGTAAATCTTCTGCTGTATTTTTTTATTTTTCACATTTGACCTTTTATTTATATGATTTTGGATTTGTCAAATCGACATTATTTAGTATAACAGTCGGCTGAATTAAGCAAACTCTATTTGCAAAAATCCTTCAAGGGCCGACAGTGCTTGGTGACCATAACTTTCTATAATCTTTCGGTGACCGAGGGAACTCGGTAAACACCGACAATCCTTTACCTTTGATAACCGACTGAACTCGGTAAACACTAACTTTTCCTCGATGACCGACTGAACTCGGTAAACACTATCTTTTCCTCGATGACCGACTGAACTCGGTAAACACTATCTTTTCTTCGATGACCGACTGAACTCGGTAAGCACTAACTTTTCTTTTGGTAACCGAGTGAACTCGGTAGACACTAATTTTCTTTGATAACCGAGTGGACTCGGTAAGCACTAATATTCCTGTTTGGCAGACCGACTGAGCTCGGTAGGAACTAATTGCTGCGGACTATGACATAGTGTGACATCAAAGACAATACATAATTGAGTAGCAATTTCCTTCAGACAATTGTTTCCAACAGAACATCCATGAGGAGGTGAGAAAGCACATTACCAAGATGAATGCACAGTATAAGGCTAAGGCAGATGAAAAAATGAGGCATAAGGAACTTCAGGTTAGGGATGAAGTTATGGTTCATTTGCGAAAGGAGAGATTTCTAGGTGGTACATATAACAAGTTGAAAATGAAGAAGTTTGGGCCATATAAGATACTGAAGAAGCATGATTCAGGAAATACCTATGAGGTAGAATTGCCTACTAAGCTGAATATTTCACCATTATTTAACATTTCACATTTGGCAGATTAACATGAAGGGGGTGTTGGAAATGAGATCACAGAAGCACAGTGGAGTATTTCAGCAACTAGTTCAGATACCAAGGAGATTGAGGATAGACTGGATAGTCATGTTGGCAGAAGCAAAATGAATAGGACATATGAAGGATATTTGGTCAAATGGGAAGGATGACCTGTTGAAGATTCATCATGGCTGACAAGGGAGGAGGTTAACCGTCTTGGTTTTCCTCTTCACACCTGAGTCATCACAGGGTCACTTCTCAAATTACTCTGGGTGTTTGATGCAGGAGCATCCTGGGTGTAAGAGCAATCTTGCATCACCCAAAAATATTTCTGGTTTCTTTTCAATAAGGGCTAACTTGTGCAGAGCTGTTATTTATGGAAACTTACTATTTTTAGTAAGCTGGTCATATGATCTCAGAATGTTCTGATTTCACACTTGGAGGTTCATCTTAGTCATATCAGCCTACCAGTTGAGTTTCATTGCCACATCATCTGTATTGGTGAAGTTATTGAGGTTTTTGGTTATGAAATCTTTTAGGTCAATTTTGAAGGCCTTAGAGGCTCCGAATCGCGATCAACCCCCAACTAACTAGAGCTTGTGCAAATAAAGCACTGTAGATCGAGTCCTGCCATTTCTGAAAAGTGGCTATAATAGAAAAATGGAGCTACGGTTAAAATGTTATAGCCTCCACAAGTTGGGCTACCTAAAAACATATTTTGTAATTATTTGGAGCCGACCCTATGTAAAAAAAAAAAAAAAAATTCTTAGGATAGTCAGCCTTAAGGGCTAAATTGGATCTCTCCTTTGAGAATTTGGATTTAGAAGTGGGTCTCATATTTCCCTTGTACATTACACACAACATACACATTTGAATAGGTGTGATGCCATTTTACCACTATTCGGAATGCTATAATGCAAAGCTATGATATAAAAATTATGAAACTATGACCAACAATGAAAGATCTCACAAATCGCCTGTCGCAAGTGCTCAATCCTACAATCACAAATTCACTAGAGTAATTGTGCAAATTGGAGGTAGGTTAATGTGAAGAGCTAAGCCTTGATTTATAGAAATCTAGGGCTTTGAGGATGCATGAGAAAAGCCATAAATCACTCTTGATAAACTTAGGTTGATTTTTGAGTTATCAAGAAATCAGAGATAATTAACTCACAAAAATCATGCAAAAGAAGTGTTTAACTCAAAATAGAGTTTAGATCGAATTTCAACTCATCACCAGATGTTGAGTTTAATTTTAAAATTGATTGTTGATTTCTAGTTCACTACTTTTCAGATTGTGCATGATTTAATTATAAATTAATTTAAAAATAAAGTGATTTATTCTCAACTTAACTGATTTTTGAATTAAAACAATTGATTTATGGGTTAATCAATTATTAAATCAGACTTTATTCAAAAACTATATTATTAAATATTGACAATTGACATTAATTAATTAAATAATAATTTAATCAATTAGTCATAAGATTTTAAATTTATTGTCAAAATTAAATAATACAATTTAGGAATAAATAGAATTAAATTTAATTAAACAATTAAGTGGCAGTATTGAATCTAATTAATTAAATATTCAGAATATTCAATTAATCAAACTTTAGGATAAATAGAATTTATCACCAAATAATTATTAAATTAAAGATAATTAGGATAAATAGGAATATTGCTAGGAATATTTCGCGATGCAGAATTTAGGATAAAATCAATTAGGATTCGATAATGTGCAAATTTGCCTTAGGTTAGGACTTCGATGTTGATTTCGTTCGATTTGAAGATGTAGGAGGTTAATGAACCTATAGCCCATCTTTGGGGTATTACAAATAGGAGTTTGGGGAATTTGTTGAGATGTTTGTTTGGAGATAAGCCAACATGATGGGATTTAATTTTATCATAAGTAGAATTTGCATACAATAATTCTGTCAACAGGAGCACTAGTAAATCACCATTCCAGATTGTATATTGAAGTAGTCCTAAAAATGCATCTAAGTTGAGAAAGATAGATAAAGGAGAAATAAGTAGTGTTGAAGCTAAGGATTTTGCAGAACATTTGAAGAACATCCATGAGGAGGTGAGGAAGCACATTACCAAGATGAATGCACAGTATAAGGCTAAGGCAGATGAAAAAATGAGGCATAAGGAACTTCAGGTTAGGGATGAAGTTATGGTTCATTTGCGAAAGGAGAGATTTCTAGGTGGTACATATAACAAGTTGAAAATGAAGAAGTTTGGGCCATATAAGATACTGAAGAAGCATGATTCGGGAAATACCTATGAGGTAGAATTGCCTATTAAGCTGAATATTTTACCAGTATTTAACATTTCACATTTGGCAGATTATCATGAAGGGGGTGTTGGAAATGAGATCACAGAAGCACAGTGGAGTATTTCAGCAACTAGTTCAGATACCAAGGAGATTGAGGATAGACTGGATAGTCATGTTGGCAGAAGCAAAAGGAATAGGACATATGAAGGATATTTGGTCAAATGGGAAGGATGACCTGTTGAAGATTCATCATGGCTGACAAGGGAGGAGGTTAACCGTCTTAGTTTTCCTCTTCACACCTGAGTCATCATAGGGTCACTTCTCAAATTACTCTGGGTGTTTGATGCAGGAGCATCTTGGGTGTAAGAGCAATCTTGCATCACCCAAAAATATTTCTGGTTTCTTTTCAATAAGGGCTAACTTGTGCAGAACTGCTATTTATGGAAACTTACTATTTTTATTAAGTTGGTCATATGATCTTAGAATGTTCTGATTTCACACTTGGAGGTTCATCTTAGTCATATCAGCCTACCAGTTGAGTTTCATTGCCACATCATCTGTATTGGTGAAGTTATTGAGGTTTTTGGGTATGAAATCTTTTAGGTCAATTTTGAAGGCCTTAGAGGCTCTGAATCGCGATCGACCCCCAACTAACTAGAGCTTGTGCAAATAAAGCACTGTAGATCGAGTCCTGCCATTTCTGAAAAGTGGTTATAATAGAAAAATGGAGCTACGGTTAAAATGTTATAGCCTCCACAAGTTGGGCTACCTAAAAACATATTTTGTAATTATTTGGAGCCGACCCTATGTAAAAAAAAATAAAAAAATTCTTAGGATAGTCAGCCTTAAGGGCTAAATTGGATCTCTCCTTTGAGAATTTGGATTTAGAAGTGGGTCTCATATTTCCCTCGTACATTACACACAACATACACATTTGAATAGGTGTGATGCCATTTTACCACTATTCGGAATGCTATAATGCAAAGCTATGATATAAAAATTATGAAACTATGACCAACAATGAAAGATCTCACAAATCGGCTGTCGCAAGTGCTCAATCCTTCAATCACAAATTCACTAGAGTAATTGTGCAAATTGGAGGTAGGTTAATGTGAAGAACTAAGCCTTGATTTATAAAAATCTAGGGATTTGAGGATGCATGAGAAAAGCCATAAATCACTCTTGATAAACTCAGGTTGATTTTTGAGTTATCAAGAAATCAGAGATAATTAACTCACAAAAATCATGCAAAAGAAGTGTTTAACTCAAAATAGAGTTTAGATCGAATTTCAACTCATCATCAGATGTTGAGTTTAATTTTAAAATTGATTGTTGATTTCTAGTTCACTACTTTTCAGATTGTGCATGATTTAATTATAAATTAATTTAAAAATAAAGTGATTTATTCTCAACTTAACTGATTTTTGAATTAAAACAATTGATTTATGGGTTAATCAATTATTAAATCAGACTTTATTCAAAAACTATATTATTAAATATTGACAATTGACATTAATTAATTAAATAATAATTTAATCAATTAGTCATAAGATTTTAAATTTATTGTCAAAATTAAATAATACAATTTAGGAATAAATAGAATTAAATATAATTAAACAATTAAGTGGTAGTATTAAATCTAATTAATTAAATATTCAGAATATTCAATTAATCAAACTTTAAGATAAATAGAATTTATCACCAAATAATTATTAAATTAAAGATAATGAGGATAAATAGGAATATTGCTAGGAATATTTCTCGATGCAAAATTTAAGATAAAATCAATTAGGATTCGATAATGTGCAAATTTGCCTTAGGTTAGGACTTCGATGTTGATTTCGTTCGATTTGAAGATGTAGGAGGTTAATGATCCTATAGCCCATTTTTGGGGTATTACAAATAAGAGTTTGGAGAATTTGTTGAGATGTTTGGTTGGAGATAAGCCAACATGATGGGATTTGATTTTATCACAGGTAGAATTTGCATACAATAATTCTGTCAACAGGAGTACTAGTAAATCACCATTCCAGATTGTATATTGAAGTAGTCCTAAAAATGCATCTAAGTTGAGAAAGATAGATAAAGGAGAAATAAGTAGTGTTGAAGCTAAGGATTTTGCAGAACATTTGAAGAACATCCATGAGGAGGTGAGGAAGCACATTACCAAGATGAATGCACAGTATAAGGCTAAGGCAGATGAAAAAATGAGGCATAAGGAACTTCAGGTTAGGGATGAAGTTATGGTTCATTTGCGAAAGGAGAGATTTTCAGGTGGTACATATAACAAGTTGAAAATGAAGAAGTTTGGGCCATATAAGATACTGAAGAAGCATGATTCAGGAAATACCTATGAGGTAGAATTGCCTACTGAGCTGAATATTTCACCAGTATTTAACATTTCACATTTGACAGATTATCATGATGGGGGTGTTGAAAATGAGATCACAGAAGCACAGTGGAGTATTTCAGCAACTAGTTCAGATACCAAGGAGATTGAGGATAGACTGGATAGCAATGTTGGCAGAAGTAAAAAGAATAGGACATATGAAGGATATTTGGTCAAATGGGAAGGATGACCTGTTGAAGATTCATCACCGCTGACAAGGGAGGAGGTTAACCATCTTGGTTTTCCTCTTCACACCTGAGTCATCATAGGGTCACTTCTCAAATTACTCTGGATGTTTGATGCAAGAGCATCCTGGGTGTAAGAGCAATCTTGCATCACCCAAAAATATTTTTGGTTTCTTTTCAATAAGGGCTAACTTGTGCAGAGCTGCTATTTATGGAAACTTACTATTTTTAGTAAGTTGGTCATATGATCTCAAAATGTTTTGATTTCACACTTGGAGGTTCATCTTAGTCATATCAGCCTACCAGTTGAGTTTCATTGCCACATCATCTGTATTGGTGAAGTTATTGAAGTTTTTGGGTATGAAATCTTTTAGGTCAATTTTGAAGGCCTTAGAGGCTCCGGATTGCGATCGACCCCCAACTAACTAGAGCTCGTGCAAATCATGCACTGTAGATCGAGTCCTGCCATTTCTGAAAAGTGGTTATAATAGAAAAATGGAGCTACGGTTAAAATGTTATAGCCCCCACAATTTGGGCTACCTAAAAACATATTTTGTAATTATTTGGAGCCGACCCTATGTAAAAAAAAATAAAAAAATTCTTAGGATAGTCAGCCTTAAGGGCTAAATTTTTGGAACCTTCTCGGGCGGTGGAAATTGCATATATAAGAAAGGTCTGTAGTGTTGTTTAGGGAAGTTCGAGGTAGATCTGGGTAATGATTCGAGGCTTTGTCCTCCAGAAAATTGTAAGGGAAATGCCCATGTGGCTTTGCATATTGTAATTCTGAAATTTGTAATTCCACATTTGTGGAGATAATAAGAAGCCCATTTTCTGTTCTTGCGAATTATTGTTTTTCTCTGTATATATTATATTATATTATTGAAAAATCTATATATATTAAAAATATTATATTATTGAAAAATCTATATATATTAAAAATATTATTAGGAATTCTTACTAATGTACTCAAATATAAATTATAAATTTACAATATTATTATGATTTTTTATTAATCTATTCAATTGTATGAAATATACTAGCACTTGCACCAATATGGTGCAATGATTAAGCCGATAGTAAAATATAGTAAAATATACTTTGTGTAATATATTTGATGGCAAATGAAAAGTCTAAAAAATTGTACATTGACTTTCAAATACAAGAACACACTCAATGACAAAGAAATATTAAAAAAAAAATATTAAAATTCTATAAAGACTCTTCAATTATAATTTTTTTAATAAATTTTTAATTGAAGAAAAATTAAATAACAAATATTTTTCAATAGTTCTTTGGACCTTACAATCAAAAAATAATTGAAGGGAGGACTCTTCTTCCAAGTGATTGTAGTGAATGATTTTTTATATCAAATGATCTAAGTTGAACTTCATTTAAGAAAAAAATATATTTACCATATGAAAACTACATAGTTGAATCCTCATAACAACTTCACATAATGAAGTCCTCACATTAGAAAAAAAAACCTTTTCCCCTCTTTTTATATAAAATAAAATAAAACCTTTAAAAATCTATATTTAATTGACTCTTTAAAATTATACCACAATCAAATTTGTAGAATTTGTATTTTATCATTTTTTCTTTAAAATATTCTAATCAAATTTATCAAAAATTTTGACGATCAACCTTTTGTAATCTTGTTTGTTCTTTACATAAATTTAATTTGTAATTTTTATTTTTATTTTTTAATGTAAACTCTAAGAAAATGTCATCTGCTTGTGAGAAGCCAAATTCTACTGCGTACACCAACATCATCCAGACCATGCCAAAATATGGAAGTGTTGAAATTGGAGGTGGATTCCTATCGAAGTGTAGAAGTTGAAAAATGTTTTATTGGGAATGTGAAAGCGCATGCAAGGCATGTGAATTATTTGAATTCGGTGAAGTGTACTAGTATGAAAATTTTAAAATAGGGAAAATGAATAGCTCACTCTACACTCTTCAATAAAGACTCAGAGAATGGTATTAATAGAGTTTTTGACAATGTTTGCCGACAGAAAATAAAAGAAAATTTTTAAATATCTAAACAGAAGCCAATTCTACAAGCCCTAATACTCCCCACACATTTCCATACAAATGGTGAAAATGTAGAACAAAAGAAACATGGCCAAGAAAAGACTTACGCTGCAAATGAGGACGCTTCACCTTAGGTGATGATGTTCTTAGACTTTACCTTGGGTGAACTCTTTGATTTTATTGAAGTTACAGCGTAAGGTTTGGATATGGCGATGTTTCTGATGCATAGGCCCCAGTAGCTTGCCCGTTGATTTGAGTGGGACGGCACGTACGCGAGCCCCCTCTGTCACAAATTATGATGTACACTCTTCACAATGGGAGATGCTAGGCAGAGCCCCTTTCTAATTGGAATGAAGGTGCTCTCCCTAGACCATCGTCCTTCTGATCACTGATTGACCCCGCCCAGGTAAGTATGCTTCAATAATTGCCCTCTCCTCTTTCTTCTACTCCCTCTTCTTCCTTGCTTGTTTCTCCTTGGGCATGTGGGATCAATAGTACCGCCATTAAATCATGCAAACAGAATAACATCACCATTTACTCTTTTGGGAAGCCTAGCAATAGTAGCTCTATCTCTATGTATTACAGAGTACTTGAAACAAACAAAAGGAATTACCAACACCATTTACTCTATTGAATTCGAAGAGAAAGATAGGATGAACTTGACTCTGCTACATTAAAATTTTCAAATACCAAGTCAACCTCCAGATTCTACACATGCTTTAAATTCTGAATTTGTCATCTAGATGATATCAATTAGCGAATTGAACTCAACAAATTATGAGGAATGCCAAATGCCAAATAACCATCATGGAATTTCAGATTCTTGTTTTTAAGGCAAAGAATGGTTGGCACAGAACAATCTTTGCACAAAATTCAAGGCAAAATCGACTAGCAGTAAATGCATAATACATAAGAAATTTGTGTCGAAATAAGGCCGTCTTACTGATGTTTCATGACAGAAGTAACACTTGCAGTCTGCACAAAGGTTTTTGCGGCTGGCAAACGATCCAAAATACCAATAGAGACATCGCTTGACTATTATGGGTTAAATTTTATGTGCTTCATGAGTTGTTGGTCAAATGAAACACAAAGGCAAATGAACGCCCTTCAATGTCCTCATAGATTTGACAATATAGAAAGATTCCAAGGCCTCTTCTACAAGTGTCCATGCACCTTTGCAATCATTTAAACTCCATAAAGTGTTAACATCATCTTTGCAAAGAAAACATGCTGGATTTAAATGTCAGGTTGCAATATAAATGCCAAAAAAATGTTGAAATTCCAACACCTTTCACATGCATAGGAGCACGTGGCTTGTAATGTGAAATTTGCAGCTTCTAAAGAAGAAGAAATAAGAAAAGATTATATCCCAAACAATAAATCTCTACAAGTTGCATGCCAAATGTTGGCCAATATACTACAGATCGGCCAAATGAAATCAGATTCATGCCAAAAGAGGTTGATATTGCAGATCATGAAGTCAATGCAAAAGTGATGCCACTATAAATTGATGGCGGAGATGAGTCAACCTCTGCCAGAAAGGTATATCTACATCATAAACACATAACACTTAAACACATAACAAAAGAGAGAAAAAGAGGGATTTGTGTACCAATAGATGGTGCAACAGTTGATGCCTGTAGGGTGCGTGTTGCTGACATAGCAGTCGGAAAGACATTTGTAGTTGTCCTGGATGCAGGCGGTGTTGTCATAGCATCATGGAAAGGAGCTGAAGAATAAAATTGTTAGAGCATGCAAAAATATAGAATGCGTGGACTAGCATGGACAAGATTGTTAGAGCATTAAAAAAAAGGATTGTTCGAGCATGTATTGTCAATGATTATGATCATTCCTATATATATTCAGTGGAAAACACAAGTGGGGAATGGAACATGTGATCTACCTGAACCACCTGCAGTACCCTCATCATGGGAATGGGGTTCAAAATTACGCAAATAACTCTATAAAGACAACGCATCCATATTTTAATTAATGCCATAAAAGAGCATAACATAAAAACCATTATTCAACTCTTGTTATAATTAAAAATTTCATTAATACTTACTTTTAAGTTTTTAGAAGTGCGCAACAAGTCAGCTCCCCTCTCTTTTATTTCCTGAGTCTGAGGCTGTATGGATGCCAAACGTAAAAGTTCTTTTCCAATTTTCTTTAGCATCTTTTTAATGGAACCAATCGGGTCATCGATCTCTGCTAAATCAATAAAAAAAGGGTCCTCAAGGGGGGACTCCTAAGGGATTGCAGGTTTCTTTCCCTCTCTCTGACCACTGGCCCTCTATGACAACAATAGTATTACTATTATCAAAATTACTCCAAAATAATGAAGAAAACAACATTTTACTTCTATCTAGTTTGCACAATTACAATGAGTTTTACCTGCTCATGTGTAGATAAGTTGGGAATATCGTCACCATCTCCTCCGGGTGATTGCTCCATATTGTGCCCCTATGTCAAAGATCAAGTATAAAAATGTTAGCCAAAAATTTAATAACTAAATGGTATGTTGGAGTCATTGATTAGAAGTTGGTTTAATAGTATGTACCACCCCCATGATAGTAGCCTCGTTTGTATCTATGCGGTTCAAATTGTAATCAATAAGTAGCTCTTCCCTTGCATGTATTGACTTTATCGCATAGATGAATACATGATTTCCCTCGCGCACCTCAAATATGCAATTGGGTTGCTTTATAGTTGACCCAGGTCATGTACTATTTATAAAACCCGCAATATTCCCTTTTGCTTTTGGCCTTCCATCAATGTATATAGCCGCACTTTTACTTTGATTATTGTCTTGCTGTTGTATATAATTTTCCGAGAGTGCATACCTACGCATACTTTTTTTATATTGAACAATATGCATCCAACTTTTGTAATCGTAACATGGTCCAACATACTCCATCAATTCAGAAACTTTGTTGTAAGACACCTTTATGCCGTCCATAGAAAATAGGCCCAACCATGTAATGATGATGGTGCTATGTGATATATCCTCTCGTTAACACAAAAATCAGTGTTTATTGGAGGAAGTTCCTTGGGTACCCAATGTTTCTGTAGATGTTGGTACCTCAAGGGCACCTCGATGTCGCCTTTCATCTCATCATCATAAGAACATGACCCCCCTTGAGCAAGGAAAAATTTCATGCATTTATTGAATTTCCTTCTAGTCCTTTGACCTCTAGTTAATCTCCCTATTCTAAATAAACTGCATGTCTCACTTTCCTCTTCTATTCCTATATTTCCCTCACTCGAGGAAGACACTTCTAACAAATACCTATTCGATGGTACCTGCAAATGGGAGAGATCTTAGAAGACATCAATCTTACTTTTGATAAGTGTATTAAATAGACTGTCTATAAGGTGTATTGACTTATACCTATCGATCCATGAGACTGTGCGAGATGCTCCTGAAAGGGGTTCAGTTTCCTACAAATGTAATTCAATTATCATGAGCATAATCACATCATAATCATAATCACATCCATCATAAGCATCACATAAAAATTAAAAACATTAAAAGGTACACATTATAACACTTAAATTTGTGTTTCTTGTTAATCCATCAACTCACCTTGGAGTATGTGTTTGGAAATCAAGTAATTATAGAGTATTTGGTGTCTTGAAGGTGTTCCTAGTCTAAGTACCCATCTCTTGTTCATCTCAAGGGTGCCATACCTAATGAGGCCATTTGATTTGTGAAGCTTGTGTTGAGTTGGAGGTGCAGGATTGGGATGGAGACAAACTCATGTTAGTAACCATTGAAGGTTGAATGTATCTTGCCTAGGGTGTCTTGTGGATGAACTAAAATAATTTGTTGTTTACTCATTTTCCAAGTGAGTAAGTTGATAGACCAAAGCATAAGGTCTATCCCTGTGGGTAGGTGTTGAGATTGACCAAAGGATTGTTGATCATTGCCTTCATTAGAGGGTCCATTGCCATTCCTTGCTGCATCACAGGCAACCATAGATATATTGCCAAATAGTTTCTTTTCATGTCTAGTCAGTAACGAGAAAATCTAAGCCCACATGAAGACCTCTTATGTAGATTCACAAGAGATTTCAAGTTCTAAACGTATCAAGTATATGAACCTGGTTCAACAGGTAAGTTAATAGGATATGTTCATAAGTTTTTAGGACAAACATTTGATGGGTATTGCTTATTCTGAGTGCCAAATGCTCTAAAGTGTCAACTTTGCTTCAATAATGTGATATGTGAGTGACAAAGTTTGGTTGTCTATTCCTAGCAGGAGATGAACAATGGAGGAGACAGAGTGAATGCTGAAAACCAAATGGATGAGCAGGGAAGCACTCCATTAGGATTGAAATTGAGAAAGAGTCCTTCCTTAATAGAACTTATTCACTTGAGCATGTGCCAATGAAATGGGGAATCTTCACATGGTGTGAACAACTTGACAATGGAGGAAGGAAAAATGCATAACAATGGGTGTTTAGGAGCAAATAGTGATGTTGAGCAGAAGAAGAACCAATCAAGAGGCTATGGTAAAGTGACATGGAAAGCCTATGCATACAACCCCAAGGCATTCACTATCCAATTAAGAGAAAAGCTATTCTTATAATAGCAACAAGAGGATAGTAAGAAATAGCACATAAGGAAGAATGCAAGAAATGCCAATCTGCACCAATGTGTGATAGTGAAACACAAGCCTTCTTGATGATCATGATACATAGAGACAATATGTTGAATGAGAAATAAAGACACTCCAAAAGAGGTTTTCTAAAACCAATCGATTTAGGTAATAATGTATCCTCATTGCTGCAAACAAAGGACATAAGTTATTGAATGAAAAAGGATTGTATGGTGAAGCCAAAGTTTATTAATGATACTTTTTAGTAGAAGTAAGTTTCTAAATTTTTATTCATACACATTATCTTTAGGGATCTCATTATCTTATAAATATGACCATAAAACTTTCATGTTAAGGTTAATACCTAACTTATGAGCACATGTTAAGGTCAATACCTAACAAAACCTTAGAGTAGTCCAATTGCTGCTATATTTTTTTGATTTTCTCTTGCTGTTACACCCCTATAATGGTTGCCATAGTCATCAAATCTCTAATAGAGACTCAAGGAGAATTCCTATACACAGATCAAGTGCACACTTCCAATTATGAGAGGAATAAAGAGTTTGATAGCATAAAATGTCATGTTAGGACCATGTAATGGTTTTTGATCCATTGGTACGATCTGGAAGTGTTTGGAGTGGTCATTTTGGTAAAGCCCTAGGCTTATGCACCTAGGAAGGAGGGTTTGATGGTTGGGTTTGATGGTTTGAATATTAAATAGATTAAGGATTGATGGCATACCTCTAAATTTCATCATCATCATCATCCTCATCATCATCATCATCATCATCATCATCATCATCATCCTCATCATCATCATCATCGTCATCGTCATCATCGTCGTCGTCGTCATCGTCATCATCATCATCAACATCATCATCATCAACATCAACATCATCTTCATCATCATCATCAGTAGCAGCATCATCGTCATCATCATCTTCTTCTTCTTTATGAAAATTTGTGTCGGGAACATCATCCAATAACTGTTGATCATGATCATCATCTACATCATCTTCTACTTCTTCGATATCTTCTTCTTCCATCACATTATACTTTATCAGCCTTCCTCTCGGTTCATGTCTAACAACAAATGACCAACCCGGTTTATGTGGAACCTCTGAGTAAAATACCTGGTCACATTGGCTTGGAAGAACATAGGGCTCATCCCCAACTAGCTCAAACGACCTTGTATTAACCATTATAAATCCATTATCATGTTCAATAACAGTTCTATCAGGATCATTTGGATTAAGTCGTAGCCTGTACCATTTGACAATGAAGAGAACTAATTTGAAGGAACTAAAGTCGCACTCAAGTATATCATCCAAAATGCCATACTATCAATTTTCAGACTCTTGAGGATGTAAGTCGTTTCTAGATGAAATATTAGTCACTTGAAAGACTGCAGTTATCCAACACTTTGATGTGAAATTTTTTACCATTACAGAACATACCCTTGTGGTGTTTAACCTGCAATAATATGTGAAACATGTCAAAATTATTGTATCGTGAGTTGATAAACATACAAGTGATTAATAAATTTGTACGTACCTGGAAATCTCTTAAACCATATGCTAAATCTATTTCCCTTTGCGTAACATTGGAATCTCCATTACGATGAGCTTCTTTAACCAATGAAGATACACCTTCCCATGTTAATGTGCAACCAGAATGTTGACATCGTTCAATCCATACCATCATCCAATCAAGATTATTTGCAATATACAAATGTAGTGCATCGCACTCTCGAGCAACTGTACAAAAAAAAATAGACGACTTACAACCGATTTATTTTGAAGATTAAGAAATAATTTATTACAATAACATCTTATAATTTATTACCTCTCACTTTCCTCGATCTACCTTTCCCCATCAAGTACTCCCCTTCAATTTTTTAAAAAGGGTCGAGATCCCAAATGCGATGTACATTGATATTTGATGCAAACTTAGGAAGATATTCAGTAACGTACACCATAGTTTGGTATACCATATATCCCTCTACCATAGAACCCTCAAGATGTGCTCTTTTTCGAAGCAAAGCCTTCAAAGATTTCAAGTGCCTCTCAACCATCCACATTGACCTAGAGTGTACAGGTCCACATAATTCAATCTCCTCAACTTGGTGTATGAGGTAGTGTTCTTGTGCATTGAAAAAAGTTGGAGGTAGACACTTTTGCATTTCACACAGTAAATGAGGAATTCTTTTCTTCCAATAGTTTATATCTTCTTTATGGATTTCTTTAGATGACAACCACCTACATTAAGAGATTCAAGTCACAAAAAATATATAAATACGAGACTTTACAAAATAATATACAATAGATTACATAGCAAGAAAAACAAATCGTAAATATAATAAATATATACAACAAATTGAATAGATATTACTGCTTACCTCATGTATTTTCCAATATCATATATCACTTGTTTGATGTTCTTGTTGAAGTGCTCTGGGAGAGATAGAGGTAGCACATACTGCAGTAACCATAAACCAATCATTTCATTATTTTCTAACATAACATAATGAACAGTACACATAGTTTATGAATATATTGTAAATACAGAAGAACATAACTTACCTTGATGAAAGTATGCCAATCATGCATTTTGAGTCTTGGCCCAAATTCACTTTTCTTTGATATGAGATTTCTTATGTTCGCAGCAAATCCTGTGGGAAATCAAATTTTTCGTATGACTTCTTTTATGGCATCACTTTGCTGCTCCGTTAATAACCAAGGAAGGGCACTTATATTAATTTGATCTCTATTGCTATTTGAGTGAATGAAATTCTTCAGTGCATGATTGGATTCATGAATGTCATTACAAATTTTGACAATTTTTTCTTTGTCACGCCTTCCATCCAATATTTTCCACAATGTCTCTATTATATTATTTCCAATATGCATAGTATCAAACAAATGCACAATTTGTAGGTGCTCATAGTAGGAAAACCTACTAAATTGTCTCGGATAGCTTTTTAGTCCCTTTGGAAGGTTGTCAGTAGTGCCTTGACGACCTTCACGATCATCAATTACATAATTAGTAAACAAAAATCATAATTAGGATGTGTTGCCTGACTTTCAGTCACCCATTTTTTTTGGCAATGTTGGAGTCATGTGGTCTTGTCAAGTCTGGTATCTAGGTCTAGTTCCTCTCTAGGATAGGAGGTCTTTGCCAGGTATCCCTGCAATTGCTCCTTGTTTCAAGCCGGGTGGGTTGTGTTAAAATCTCTTCATTCTAGGTAGGTTGTAGATCCTAACCTGGCAAAGACTTGGTGCTTCAATTAATGATCTTTTTCAAGCAGGATGGTGGTGGAGATCATATGGATTCATCTGGAAACATCATGTGGCCATTCTCAGATTATGCACAATTAGTTGTTTTTAAAGTGCTTCATGGAGTGTAGTAAAAATAGTGACCAAGATCAAGGAATCAATTATTTGAATTCAAGGAAGATGCTTGTGGACTGGTCACATGATTGCATGAAGTAGAAAAGCACCATGTGATCATGTGACGAAGAAAGCCTTGGAAGGTGATACAGGAAGATAAGTATATTCAAGCACGGCCATGTAGAGATTGAAGATGCAGACATCTCTCAAAATCATCTTCAACCCAAGGATTGTGCCCAGAGCACGTATCTACTAATTGGTGCATGATTTGAGTATGATAAAATAAGACACAAGTTCCATTCAACACAGACCTGAGCATAAAGACTTAATTTCGTGAAGACTGGAAATAGATGGTGCTCTGTTGGTGTCCACGTGTGCTAATAATAGAGCGGTCACATGATCGCATGAATTAAAAAATAGCTATGCGATCATGCAACAATGGAAGACCAGGTGGGACCCAAGCCAACAAAATTACCTATGGTAGAATAAAGGAGCGCATCCGACGGTCCTCACAAGATCGTGACCCCTGCCAAATGTTTATGTGAACTTGCAAGATTCTTCCACGTGGCAGTGGGACCCACATACTATGATAGTGCAGATGCGTGAATGATAAAGCTATTGCATGATCACATGGATTAAAATATTGCCATGTGATCATGTGAGATGAAGCCACGTGTAAAGTGGTCAGTCTGAAAAGTTACCCGCGGTTATTATAGCTTTCAAGATACTAATTAGCAGTACCTGTATGTTGTTGAATATTCTTCAAGGGAAAGCAAGATCATGACACGTGTCTCAGTGGGTTTGAAAGAGTAAGATTCCCGCTTAAGTCAATTTCATCTATATTTGAAAGCAACGGTCCTGTGATAGATGCCGAACTTGATTGTTTTTAATAATCGACAATATCCATCATGTTAATATGCATCTTGTCGATGTCAATTGAATTAGTCTTTATAATAAGAGCCATGGTTATTGAGAGCCAAGGGTTATCATTCCTGTTTAGTTTGATCATGAAATGAACTGAGCAGCATGTTTTATGAAACTTCAAATTGGCATAAAGAAGCAAAATCAAAAGAGACTAAGAACAGAGGGGATTATTGATACAGTGTTATGACCGACCTCTCGACAGAGATCATGGGTAGGAAAGAATGAAGAGTATAATCCTAATGATGATTGTATGTTGTAGCTTACAGTCGAGAAGATGCAACATGGGTTGCCCCAGGTGGTGGTAGTGATAAAGCTATTATGTCAAATAAGATCATGCCAAATATTTTTGAGACATTTAAAGAAGGTTGAATGTAGTTGTAGATCAGATTGACTATTGTTTGAAAGATAGCTTGACTCCGAGAAGCCCTATGGACTTCAGCTTGACAGGTGTTGTTTGAGGAAATGAAAGGTCTCAAATTGAAGTGTCATAAGTCTGTGATTGGCTTTTCAAATTCTTTCATCGAGGATGTTCCCATTTTGTGCTTTGTCTTTCTGTATTTTGGAAGTTGAATCATTTCCAGTGGCTATAAGCATTTTATGTAAACTCTATAAATACTATGAAGGAAATCAATGTAAAGGTCGGCAAACTTGGCATTGGAGAAAAGTAATTCCATTTACCAAGCTTTATTTTCATGTTTGTTGTGCTAGTAGTTGTTCATTTGCATTTGAATAGATAGAACAGTTATATGTGAAGCTATAATTACTTATTGGATTCCATTTCATGTTGGTGATTGCAGTGAAAGTAATTCCATTTACCTTTCATGTATGATTCTTCTCCTATTCATTCAGTATTTAGATGCATCTGAATAGAAAGTACAATTGTGTGTGGAACTGTAATTCCTGCTTGAATTCCATTTCATGTCAGTAATTGCAGCATAGGCAATTCCATTTACTATCCATGTATGATTTTGCTCCTATTCTCCTTAGTAGGATATGCATTCTTAGAATAGATAGATATTGACTTTATGATAATCTATGATCAGCATTCTATTGGGGATTATAGGTTATCCACTCTTATCCCTGCCTGAATTATTTCTGCCTACAAACAATTTGGTTAAGACTTATAAGGAATTATCTGATGATCAATAAAAAGACACATTCATTGCATATCAAACACAATCAGGGAGCTGTACCTGTCAATTCAGAGGGCAGTGATAGATGACTTACACTGACCCATTTGTTGGTGACATCCTTTTGTTCTCTCACCTTGGGTGTTTAGAGAGTCAGAGATTATAAATCTAACGGGAGGACAAACTGTTAACCAACAGGATGATAGCTGAGTGTGTCCCTATCCTTGGTTGAGAATTCAATGATCCTATATCCTGCCTAAGAGGTCCAGTGTGGCCATACCCACAACTAATTGTAAATATATTGAGCTATGTTCCAAGTCACATACAAATATATAGCCTTGCCAAATCCCAAGAAGAAAATAATAAAAATTATACAACCATATATTAGTAAATAGGTTTCAATATTTAATCCTATAATTAATAATTAAATTCATGTAATTAAAAAGAAAATATTTGTTAAGTTGAAAAAACAATTTATTACCTATTATATATGCTTGTTAGGTGGTTGGAATAATGTAAAACACCCACATGTATTTCAAAATTTTTGAGAGTGATAAGTATTGTTCCCTAAAACATGGAACCATAACAAAAGTATTCTATTGGCATAATAACATATTTTTATGTTGGCTTGTATTGCATAAATTCAATGGGTATACCTATTGCCCGTGCACTTTCTCTAAACCTATTTTTCTTTAAACTTCATTCTTGAATAAATAGTGTTTTTCGGCCACTTATTTCATTTTTTCAAAAGCATTGTTAGTATTGATCAAAATCTTAAAATGCTAAAATTTATATACATATGAAATTTATCGTAGTGAATATTTTTTTCATTAAGTGCTATCCAAAATTTGATGATTTTTGTTACATAAGGCTTGTTCATTATCAAAAACCATTAGTAAAGTTAAAAATAATCCTTTTTAGTTGGATCATATTGCATATCAAAGTCCTATGTTTCGAATTAAGAAATGCTCATAGATAGTCTGAGGTGGTAAACTCTTGATAAATGGTGATAAATGGTGATTAGGATGTGGGACGTGTATGTTATGAATGAAATAGGAAAAAGGAAAAAAATCATTCACTTTTGAAAAAGCTAGCTGTATCCTCTTTCCAGATTTATGACCAACTTAAAGGTTGACATCAACATATAAAAAAGAGAACTGTTATGAATGTTGGATCCAAATTAAATAACCCAAGCAACATTTTAAAATTGGCACTTTACCCTAGGAAGTCATCCAAAAGAAAAGAGACAGCTTTTTATATTTTAAAATGAGAGAAAATAAAGGTTTGTTGCCAGTACTTGAAAAGGTCAGCCAACAAAAAGAATCGCACCATGAAGAATAATATACATCTTGGGCAACATAATCTACAAGGAAGGGTAAAGCTTTTTATTCTAGGACTAATGGAACTTTTGTTAGCTATTTAGTGAATACTCAATTTTAACAATAAGTCTTGTAGGTCCCTAAGTAAATGTTTGGCTTATTTTGGCAAGCAACTATTGTTTAACATTTTTAAGCAGCAATTTGGAGAGCTGGTGGTCCCATGGATAGCAAAATCTAATACTCATTTTTAAGCATTCCTCTTAAATAATAATATAAACAAAAAGTAATAATAATATTTCTTACAAATAAAATTTGGAAAAAAAAATTTAGGCAAATAAAAAGGAGAGGAATAAAATTGGTGAAGACGTCATTTTTCTTAATAAGTTGCAGCACCCCTTTTTTTCAAAGCCTATTTTCAATTTTTAAGAAGTTTTTTCTCCACTAAAATAGGGAAAGATTCCAATTTATCCTTTCTCTCTAATAAAAAATTTACATGGGAACATGACTGTTTAACTTTAAGCAGAAATTGTGCATAAGCAGCCACATGGAGACATGGGGTTACTCTTACTAAGAGTTGATCTACTAAAGGTTGTGAAGTCTTAGTAGTCTTTTTAGAAATGGCTATTTGATTACATGGAATGATTTTCAGGTTAAACTGTAGATTCCCACTACTTAGAAAAAAAACCACCTCCTTTCTTAAAAAGTCCCCATATAGTTGGAACTTTCTTTTTCAATTGAATTTTAATACAGGTTTTAATTTTCAAGCAACATCAAATGGACAAATGACTTCAATGCTGGCTAAAAATAGAAGCATTTACAACATGCTAGTCAATACCAATAAGATTTCTGATATGCTTTACCACTTGTGGAAACTTTCACTCTCTGTCAAGGATTCACAATCCATTCTTGGTCACTTAATGGTCCAAGTTGCTTGAATTGTAGAAATCATTTTTTAGGTGTTTGTTGACTTTAATAAATATAGTTGATGCTATTGTCCTTAATGATACTAGTACAGCCTTCATGTTTGTCCCACAATGTTGAAACTTGAAACTATTGAACATTTGTTTTTTCATTGCAATTTTGCTAGGATATGTTGGTATATTTTTGTGGGGAATAAGTTGGGTTGGGATATTAGGAGTAATAATTCTTTCTGTGAGGTTCTTTTAGGTTTTGTAAAGTCTTTTGATAAAAATCTTAACTGGTTTTTGTATAAGACTAGGAATGGTGAGGTGTTCAAGGACAAAAGAAGAATACTTAGTAACCCTTGTTGGGAATTTAGTTTCTCTTCATTGTATTACAGGCTATTGTGACCCTAAAGATTGCTAAGAGTATATTGATTGAAATGGTGGATAGCCAACCAAAAGTGAAAATCAAGAAGTATGGATTACAATTTGTATCCTATTTTGGTCTTGATACTTGATAGCACTATTCCTATTGTTGACATGGAAGGTAATATATATGAGATCACAAGCTCCACCTCAGGTAGTCAATGTTCTAATTCCTATGGATATAAATGAAAGGATGTAATGTATAGTTCTCTAAGGATATCACTATCATTGAGGATTCCTTGTAAATCCTATTATGATGGTGAATTCACAATGATCTTTCTTTTCAAAACTCTCTTAAAAGAATGTCACTCTTAAAATTCAAACTTAATATTTCTATCCGAACAAGATGAGTTAGATGAAGAAACCTTCAAAACAAAAGAGCTTTCACCTCAAGAAAGGAAAAGTGGTACAATTGCCACAATGACTAGAACTCTCGAGTATGAACCTTTTAAGGTTCAAGGTATGTTGCAAGGACACAAAATAACAGTGCTAATTGATAGTGGGGCTACTCATAACTTTAGTAATTCAGCCTTAGTCATCACAATGGAGCTCCAAGTAGTAGAACTAGAAATTTTTTGTGTGAAGATGGTGGATGGATCCCAAACATCTTGTTCAAAAAAGTACACCAATTAAATAGACCATTGGAGACTACAGTCAATGATGATTTCTATGTTGTGGAGTTAGGTGGTATCGATGCTACACTTGGCATTCAATGGACAATGTCCATTGGTAAGTACTCCCTTAATCTCCAAACAATGGAATTCAAATTCAAGATAGATGGCAGGAAAGAGGCATTTAAGGGCCTATGCAATGAAGTTCCTAAAGATGTAAGGACCGAAAGTATGAAGAGAACATATAATTCCAAAAGTGTTGTTGATACGAAATAAATGAATCAGATATGTATGGAATTTTGATAAACGAACGCTAGCGGCTTGGGCTCTACAACCGGAACCCAAGATGCTCTTCGAAGAGGCCTTCCAAGTGGTAGGCCTTCCTCTCCCACGTACTAGTGCAATTAATTCACATTTACTGTGATAGGGTCCTTGGTTTTTTTGCCTTTTATGGGCCCTAATATGCCCTGCAGTGGGCATTCGATGCCTTCCATCCAAGAAAACTTACCTCTGTCTTCCTCTGCCAAGGGTCAATTGTTTAAGCAAGTGGTGGAGAATGAGGTTAAGGTTCTCAATGGCACATGCTTCATCTAGTACAAACCCAGTGGAGAACCGTGCACATGACATGGAGGTGATAAAGGTAAGTCCATTCCTACCGAAGCTATCATTGTTAAGCCAAATTCCCAAATGGCGCTTGCTATTGAATCAGAAAAAAATACATTAAAGGATACTGATTTGTTTCTTGCTACTCAAGAGGTTTCTAAACTTCCATCACATTCCTTCTTGAATGAATGGCTTCATAATGTGTGGTCTAAAAAGCTAGGTTTCCATTTTACGTATTTTCAAATGATTCAAAAAGGGATTTTTAAAATTTTTATGGCTAACCCTACAAGTCAGAAATAGGTTAGAAGGCAATTCTAGAAAGTCAGTTCTTGCAATTTTAGGGCATTTTCTTGGTCCCCAAATTCTATTCAAGAGGAGATTATAGCCCTCTCTTGCGCTCGATGGCTCACTATTGGCCATCTTCCACCGTTTCTTTGGAATTTGATTCCCCAAGCATTTGAACTGATTGGAAGTGTTATTAGAGTGGATAAAATGAACACTCTGCTTCCCCACAATGATGCTAGGGTTCTGGTTTCAATTAACCTAGGTCTTGATCTTGCTAAAGAGATTATGTTTGACCTTGAAGGGTAGATGATATTGTGCCCTATCATGATTCTTGGCAGTATTAATGCCTACTTCCTTTGTCGAAGGGAAGGCCACATAAGATTCTCCTGCCCTCTCCTTAAAAAGAAGTCTCCTCCTCTCTTTGAAGGCACTAATGCTGCAATCCCTAATACCTCTCAGTCTTTACCCTCATCGTAACCTAAGAATGACTCTTCTTGACTTTCTTAGTTCATTCAACCCCCCTCGACCTCTGAGGAGTTGGAAGCTACACTTGATGCCTTAAAACAAGCCTTTAATAACACTGGTGACCCCCCAGCCTCTTATGCTATTGAAGTGAGCTCTGCATTACAGGACCTTCCCAATGTAAATTCCCTTAACTTTGGACTAGACCCTAAATCTCCTAGACCCAAACAAAGAACTCAAAATGCTTAACAAATTACTCTTGAGCAGATTAGGAGGCTATTTAACCCCAAATTTAATAATGTTTCTGCACCCAGGATGTGCTTGAACAAGAATTGTGACCCTGTTTCCATTTCATAGGGACCTCATAAGGGATTCATCACTTCATCCACTCCCTTGGGGGAGGGTGAGACTATTGGAGCCAATGACCATCCTACTGTGGAGATGGTGGAGAATCTAGGGAGTTGGGTTGAGAAGTGTTCTAATAAGGTTGATGCAACTACATCCCTAGATGGGCTTGGTGCTCTTAAGAAAGCCTATGGAGATGAAGAGAAACTTATTAATTTCTCTCTTGTGGTCATTCCTACCCCCTTACTTGGCTTCCCCCCATAAGATTCATCACCATCTTCCCAATAATCTAGCCATTGTTCCCCATAGTTTTGGCCTCTCCTAGATGAGTGGACCAAGGGATGAATCTGTTATGAAGGACAAGGATGAGAAATTGGAAGAGGGAGAGATTGAGGAAGGGGCTAACACAAATATCAATGAGGCCCTCAAGGATCCTAAGTTGTTTGTGTTTAATGCACAAAATAAGAAAATAAGAGTGAAAACTAAGAAAATTGAGCAAGAAGTAAACTATGAACCATAGTTTATTGAGAATAGGGAGCCCTCTACTAAGAAGAGAGGTAGGCCTCTTGGCCTAACCATAGGCAAATTTCCATCTAAGCACCCTAGACAACAACTTCCAAGTTGCTATAAGAGATTTATAGCTCCCATGGATACAGAGTTATAATGTTTTACATGGAGTTTACAATTTCATCTTGGAATGTCAGGGGTTTGGAATCCCCAAATAGAAAACATGTCATTAAGAGATTTCTGATGATGCAAAAATGAATTGATATTCTTTTGCTTCAAGAATTATAGGTAGTTGGATTTACTCTTGACATTAATTTAAGATGCATCTAGCAAGATGCAAAGTGCTTTTTCACAAAGCATGTTAAGAGCAAGGGTGGTGCTTCTATCTTGGTTGGGCCCAAATGGAAAAAATACATTTTTGACTGGGGGTGTTCTTTGTGCAACGGGGCAATTTGGATAACAATTAACAACAATGGACTTGAATATGGTATTTGTAACATCTATTCTCCTAATGACCACAAGGAGAGGAAAAATTTGTGGAGGTGGCCACTTGTGTTGATTTAAAATCAGGACTGTGAATGGTGTAAAGGGTTTTTTTTTAATCTTATCTCTGTATATTAGATCTGTGTAGACTCGAAAGAGTCAAAGTTAAAGTTTTAAACGGATGAAAATGTGTTATAACTTAACACCTTTCATCTACATCTGCTTTGGGTCAATTTGATTAAGCATTGAAGAAGTACAGGAATAAGGGAATAGAGGTCTCGCGGTGTGCCCTAGCCGACTATCGACACTCAAAAATTTGTATTCCTTATGAACCGATAGATGGTTCCACATCTCGGTGAGGGAAATGTAACATTTTGCTTTGTTTGTTTTGTTTCTTTTGTTTTGAAAAATGTTAATGCAGATAAGATGGATTGAATAAAGGCGACAAGGCATCTGTAATGTGCCTGGTCATTGCAAACTAGTATTGAAACCGTGACTTATGCTTGTCAATGAAGGGGTGTTAAAAATTTAAAGGGTATTTGAGGAACATACCTTTGATAAATCACAACTCGGAGGTAACTGACAGTCAAGCTGAAAATATGTTGTCCATGCCGAGTCTCAAGTTATTTGGTATCCACGCAGAGCATCAAGATCTTTGACCACAGTTGTGAAAATGAGACCCAAATGACACTTCACTTCTCCTTGTCCAACATACAAATTACCCAACAGCTGCAAAAATCTCTCTTGGCGCTATTGAACATACAAATGACCAATGTTTGCTTTTTCTTTTTTTTTTATATCCCGTTAACATCTGAATTGCGATGTTGTCGGGTTATAATTGAAAAAAAAAGCCAAAAATCACATAACATTTGCCCGCTGTCGCAAATTACCGTCGCAATTTCACCCCAAATGTATTAGTGGATGTAACATTATGTAAATTTCGAAAAGCAATTCATATGGATTTTGTAGCATTTTCAAAAATTTTATGATTGAAAAACATATATATAAATTTATAATATTATTAGGAATTCTTACTAATGTATGCAATTATAAATTTTAAATTTACAATATTATTAGGATTTTCATATTAATCTATTCAATTATATGAAATATAATATTGAATTTGCAGGTGTTGATGTAAGATGACGATAAATCCGAAAAGGGTTATTATGGTTTTTGCATCATTTGTGTACTTTATATGATTGCAAATATTTTAATTGAGTGGAATGTTTGGGATTATCAGATGTAGATGTAACAAACTACTAAATCTAAAATCGTTTACTTTTTTGTGTTGTGTTATACTTTAATTTTTCTAACTAATTCATTTTGAAATAGAGATAATTTTGAAAGAGAGATAATAATAATTTAATAGTAGTTTAAATTTTTAATTATTAACATGAAATTATATTTCATATCAAAATATAATCTTACTATATTATAATTATTTATACTAAATATAATATATTTAATAATATCAATATTTCATTTATATATTACTAACTATGCTTTCCGAAAAGTAATTCTTATGGATTTTGTAACGTTTTCTAGTTTTCTATGATTGAAAAATATATATATAGAAATTTACAATAGTATTAGTAATTATTACTAATGTACTCAATTTTTAATTATAAATTTATAATATTATTAGAATATTTTATTAATCTATTCAATTATATAAATTGTAATATTGAATTTGCGGGTGTTGATGTAAGATGGCTATAAATTCGAAAAGGGTTGCCTATGGTTTTTGCATCATTTTTGTACTTTATATGATTGCAAATATTATAATTGAGTGGAATGTTTACGATTATCGGATTTACATTTAATAAACTACATCATTTGAAATCATTTACTTTTTGTATTCTTCTTGATTGTATTTGTTTTATAAATTTATAATATTATTTCTTATTATCACTAATGTATTCAATTATATTTTTACAATATTATTAAGAATCATAACTACAGACCCTAAATAAAACATAATCATAACCCTAACAATGAATTCTAACCTGAATTATTTAAATAAAATAATAACTCATTGAATATCATCTACATTAAGTGATTGTAAGTTAGTGATCATCGAACTGCGAGTTCTGTACACCTGTCCTATTCGACACATGTTTTATTAGACATGCATTTTTGCTTAGTAAGAAATTTAATTTCGCTAGTTAGTTTCATCATAGCCGTTTGATATGCTGATAAGGTGAAGATCGATGAATCAGGTTTCATGTTTTAGAAGCAGAATTATGAAATATTTTGCGAACATTCTAGGTGGCAATATTTGATGATGTATGGTTTAATTGAGATTCGTGAGAAGTTAATGCACAATTTTGGAAAGGTACAAGGTGTTGGAGTAATTTTTAAGTTTTTTAAGAAGGTGTTATTTCTAGTATTTTCCTTTCTTTTTCTATGTCTCTGCAAATGTCTTCATCCATTTGGGGTTTGAAATTCAAAGTTCATCATGTGAAAGTGCTTATGTATCCTTTCCCTAGGTTTGTTTATCCTTCGTAGGGTTCTTGTTCTTAAAAATATCTTAAGAGTGCCCTAGATCCTTATGTTTTCATGTTACTTTATGAGCCACTTAAGTTTTCATGTTTGCACGTGGTCTTTTGTCTTTCCTAGTGTTCCTTGAATCTCAGCATGTATTTGTTAAGTCACTTTTCATTCAGCGAACAAGCGATTATGTTTGGATCTCTGACTTTTCCCCTTTACTCACGTGATCTCCAGTTATGGATTGGCGGTTAGTGTTTCTTTCAGCGATTAGGTGATTGTGTATTCTCCTGTTCTCATGATCCTTGGTGGTTTTCTTAAAAAATTCAGCGATTGAGCAAATGCAGTGGTTGCTCATTCACTTGATTAAATGGTTAATTCCTCTGGTATCTAACGATCAAGCGAGGGTCATTGATGTATTTCTTGATCCACAGTGGTCTTTGAATCTCATGATAGATTGTGCAGTTAGTGATATATCCAGCGAACCAGCGATAATGGTTATCTCTTATTCACTTGATTTTCATGGTTAGCATAAAAATATTTTGCAATCAAGCGAATAGTGTGTTCACTTGATCTCCAGGTCTGCTGGTTAAGATAAGAATGTCTAGCGATTCAGTGACAAAGGTTGCAAAAAGATAAAGTTTCTTTAGTCGTGTGATCTCTAGATGTAAATTGTAGCTAAGGCTTAAGTTATCCAGTGACTTAGCAAATGCAGTGTTCACTCATTGTCTTGATTAAATTGTCAAGCCCTAATGTATTTTGTGATTCAGCGATAACTGTGGATAGCTTTAAAGATCAACGACTACTATTTAATATCATGATTAAATCCAAGATAAGAGAACTATCAAGCAAATAGGAGACTAAAGGTATTCATCGAATCTCATGATAGAACTAGGGTTAGTTAAGGCATTTAGAGAATACGAGAATGTATTGGTCACTGAATCTCATGATAAACCAAGTGTTAAATGAAACATTTGGAGATTAAGAGATGTAGTTGTCATTGATTCTCTAAATAAAGACTGTGGTCAAGTTAGAAGTTCTCAGATTGGAAAAAGAGCTTTCATTCGTCGGATCACCAGATGCATGTTAAGAAAAGGGTTACAAGATCAAGTGAAGTCTTCAGTTGCTTATTCTCGAGGGTTAACCATGGTTGTTGCATGTTTCTCGAGACTTAGAGAATGCCTTTGGTTGTGTGTTCTCTTGAAAATAGTTTGGTTAGGGTAAATATTTAAGGATAGAGTAGTGATCATTGATGCCTTCCATGATCAAATGGTGGTTGCTTGATCTCTTGATAAAACCATGAGTTAAAGAAAGTTTCACAAATCATGAGATAGGCTTTGTCGCTTGATCCCCAGACTTAAACCATGATAAGTAAATCTATTTTTATCAATAATTGAGGGTTTTAAAGCCTAATACTATGATCATTTCTTTTTCTTTCTTTCTGAGTTTTTTAATAAAACCTGTCAACATCTCACATTATGGCTAGCCTTGATTTGAATTTGGTATTGTGTAGAATTAAATGCTGAAGTGACTAGGAGTAGGTTTGCTACAATCTTGGCAATTTTACGCATTCAATGATAATGATATATAGATAGGATATCCTTGCATTTGACACTTAACATTTTTTTGAAAGTAATTGAGAATTTCAAAGTTTTAGCAGTGAGTGTTTGAGCAGAGAGAATTTACAGAATCCAGAGGTGTCTAGAATTGCAAGATGAGCCAACTAGAGTGAAGTTGAGCTTCATCTAGTGGGAAGGCCATGGAACAAGGTGGCGAGGATAAGGGTAAGCCCAATTTCTCAGAGGAATTTGTCAAATTGCTCTCGGGACCAAATCAAAATAGAAAGGTTAGTGATGAGGTTTTTATTGATTATATGGTTGATTGTAGGGATCCTGTTACTCCCTCATGTTCTGGTTACACATTATTTAGTTATTTCTATAATAATAGAAGAAAATATATCCCTATTCACAATGCATGGGTCTTAGGTATGGCCAAGTTAATTTTCCCTAATGTCTTTTTGGATGTTGACCTCATAATTGAGTTAGCTAGGCTCTATGATCCCATATAAAAAACCATCAAGAAAATTGACCAATCAGCCTTAGTGACTCTAGATAGGGGATATTTTATGAAATCCTTTGATTTCTATACTTCATCCTCCATAGAGATAGACCTGAAGAAAGAAAGGGAGAAGTATACAAGTCAAGTAGGACTTGTGAAGAGTTAGATGGCCAGGCATATCTCTAAGACTAGCAAGTACATTTCCCCTCTCCCAGCACATATAAATGCTCCTTATGAGTATAAATCCCTCAATTTCTATATGAAATTTCTAGCCTATGGGTTGTGTTGAGTTTTAGGGATGGATGGAGATGCAGAAATGTTGCCAGCAGATCTCTTGATGATTATCTTGGACATCCAGAATTCCCATGCTAATATAGATTATGATTACATTCAGTATGTAATCGACAAAATGCATGAGGGCCTGATTTCAATCAATGACAAAAAAAAGAAGCCAATAAGGTTCATGGATTATTTCCTTTTGATCCATTTAATTTTGTACTTCAATGTTAATAGCTTGAATGGGCATATGCTAAGGCCTAGGGTAATTTTTGAGGGCCAACCCAATCTAGTATAGTATTGGCTAAGGGTGTGGAATTATACCTCAAATGAGTGTGACTTCTGTGCTTTCCAAAATTGGATAGTTTTGCAAATTTTGAATTTGTTGGTGACCAATATAACAAGGCTACCAATTAGGGTATTAAGGCTCCTTAGGCCCCAACAATATTTTGATAAATGGAAATCAGGCCATAATTGGGGTGACTTTTACTTGGGTGAGAACCTTACAATGATCAGAGTATATGGATGCCCACAACCCCTACATATCCTCCCAAAGTATGTGAATCCAAGAATTTCTCAATTAGAATTCATTTATCAATTGATATGGACTGATAAAGAGCCTTTGGCACCCCATAGAAAGGGCACTTTCACTCTATGACAGTTCAGGGTTGGTAATTTCCTGATTGGTAAGAGGGAACTTCCATATTTCAATTCATGGTTGAATCATTTCAATATGATTTTTGGTATTTTCAGGTATGTCGATCTTGAGAATTTTATCAGGAATGCTAGAATGACATTAATCCCTAGTATTGGTACAATCAGGGAACATGAGGGGTGTGATGAGGAGGATGTAATAAGAAATATTTTGGATGAAGATGACATTGGTAAGAGGCTTACCAAATGATATGACCTTTTTAAATTAGAGGCTCAAGTCAAAAAGGCTAAAATTTCCTTTGGAGGTTTTTTCCCTAACCTTCCCTACTTGAAGAGAATTGACATAATGGTAGAGATACATGGTACTTTGTCTAGTCAATTAGAGGAAAAACTTGAAGAGAAATTGAAAGTAGAAAAGGGTTTCTCTTCATCTGACTATGAAGAGTACACTGACGGATCACAAGAAGGTGACAGTCCATGCCAAGAAAATGAGCCCCCTGTCATTGATATCAGTCAGGATTCACCTGAGGAAAAGGATGCATCTAAACCACCACAGAAAAGGTAGAGACTTGAGGTTGGTGAGCCCTCAAAGGAAAAGAAATAGACGAAAGTAATAGATAAAGCTTTAGCTTTAGTGCCCTATGATAGAGCCTCCTATCACCACATAAGAAAAACCATCAGAGAGTGAAAGTAAGTGGCCTCATAGGAGGAAGAAGAATTTCCCTTGCTGCTTGGCAAGGATGAGAGAGAAATCTATTAGGAGGAATTTATCAGTGATGATCAATTCATCAAAGGTGATGAGTTCAAGAATTTCCTCATATGGAAAAAACAACAGGAGATTACCAAGGCATTACCTGAGGGCACTGGACCTGATGATGAGACTTTAAAGGCCTTAGCTGCATATGACCCTGAATCAGAGAACATCTCTATTGAAGAGGCTAGGGAGATGGTCCAATCCAATGGAATGCTCTTAGTACCTAGATGGGATTTGATATCTACATTTATAATAGATCATATTAGAAAGAAGTCTGAAGGCAATTTGTCTTATGAAGCCCATATTAGAGACATGATCAAGGGAAGTGGGTATGACCCCAAATCTCAAGCTTTGGCAATGTGGTCTCTTGCACCATGAACTCAGAAGCCTTCCCTAGTCATCATAGAGGAGAAATTAGAGGGAGAGAAGATCATCTAGACTATGCAAAACACCAGTGATCTTGTGGTGTTGAAAGTTGTGACACATTTTGCTCATTTAAATGAAGCTAAGACAGCTCAACTATCAAATAGATATGCAAAGTTATTTGACAGTTCAGTAACCATTGCAAAGGATAGAGACAAAGGGCTGATGAAGATCAAAGTCTTGGAGGATGAAATGGAGGAATTGAAAGCTAAGCTTGAAGAAGCTTCTAAGGCAGTTCCCTCTCCAATTCCACAAATTGAGGCTAGAAAGCAAGTAGTGGTAGAGGTTTCAGAGAAGATAGTAGATGGGTCAGAGAAGAACAAACTTGATATAGCTTTAAAGGCCATCTTTGATATTATACAACATACATGTGAAAAGATCAAAGGAAATATGGACTCGGTCCATAATTCATGCATTATTTTGCAAAAGACAAATGAAAATGTAAAGGATGCAGTGGCTAGTTTAGAGCCACTTTTTAATATATGGTCTAATAGGAGTGCCCTATTTGAGAAGCTTGAGGTATTGCAACCACATTGACCAAACATCCCAGAGATAGTTTCTCAGGTGGGAGAAAAGATAGAGCTGATAGGCACCACTTGGAGTTTCTTCAAGGGTAAAACAAACTAGATAAAAGCCAAGATGGACATGTTTGGCCAAGGCTACAGTAAACATATGTCTTCGATTTATTGGGATGATTGTAACTTCATAAGCCTAGAAGATTGGAAGTTGGGCATGGGTCAGTTGGTAATCAAGCAGGAGGCTTTTCTTAGTAATGATGGCTCCTTAGACATGGACAGTTACAACAACACTTTGGATGACATGATCAAAGTTGAAAATGAGTGCAACAAGTTTGTTGCTAACACAAAAGCCATCACTGACTCTAGGTGGGATAAACAAGTCAAGATATTGTAGGACTTGAAGGGGTACATGTGGCCATCAAAAGATGATGTTGTAGCTTGGGACAAGAGCATTAAACCGAAGAAGAAGAAGAAGCCAACTGCCATCAAATTAGAAGTAGAAGATGTCACAAGTAGTGGTTTTCATTGCACCAAAAGATCGACCTGTTAATGCTCGATACAACTACTAGACTTATAGAAGACACATGGGGCGGTTAAGAGATGTCATGAATCCTGAGGGGAACGCTGACCATTTTTCCAAAAATCTCCCCCTCAGTGCTACTCAAGGAGATTTGAGCCTATGACCAAGCTCTGATACCACTTGTTACAAGTAGTGGTTATCATTGCACCAAAAGATCAACCTATTAATGCCTGATACAACTACTAGACTTATAGAAGATACAGGAGGTGGTTAAGCCATGTCACAAATCCCAAGGGGAGTGCTGACCATTTTTCCAATAGAAGAAGAGGAGTGAATCACACATGGCACTTGATCCTTAAATACAAGGAGTGTAAATATCACACAGAGAATGATGTAGGTTAGCCTGAAATGGTAGTCATCATTCATGTAACAACCTTATGCAGTTACTCAGAAATGTCTTCAGACAAAGGTGCCACCTTTGAAGATTTAGTATGATGAGTATTCCAAGATAGCCAATTATATAAATAGCATGTTTTCCTTTTTTGTAAGGGTGGTGAATATTATTGGTAAACAGAGTTATGATACTGGTACTTTTTGTTTAAAATTTTTCTATCAAGAATGTATTGATGCAGAAAGATGTCAATAAAATATAGTGGAACTCCTTTGCATATTCTGATTTTCTTCATGTATGGATGTTGAATTATTTTATGTATTAAATTTGTAAGGCATTTTAATGCATTGTTTACAAGGTAAATAGTGGGGTTGAGCTTAAGTTTCTTCTAAGGGAAGGGTAAATCTTAAGGGAAATCTCTGGGAATTCATAGTTTATGTAAGAATTTGATGAAAGGATGAGCAAATGGAAGGATGATGTGTAAGGCACTTCATTTGGGTTTTTGGATATTTGATTTGAAGGGTTTTTCTGTTGATGTATATTTTCTGATTCTGATGCCCTAGGATTTGGCACTGGTCTTAGCTTGATTTGCATTCTTTCACCATCAAAAATTTAAATAACCAGTTCATTTTAAGTTGTGTGGTATAATCTGAATGTATCTTATTTGTGTCAAGGACATGAATAATTTCTATAATTCTTTGAAGAAGAAAATTTGAAAGGTAAAATCGCTTGGGCTTTGAAGCTCGAAGTGAAGAAGGTTTTTAAACCTTAGAACCTTAGTGTTTGATTTTGTTAGATGCATCTGTTGGGAGTATTAGAAGTGTACATCAGAGGTTTTTGATTCACGTTTTCATCTACAAGTTTGAGCACTAACACAAGGGAAGAAATGATCATTTCAATTGACACATTGTGTAGAGAGCTCTCAAAAGAAAGGCGATTCTTGATGTCTTTCAAATTGTAACCATTTCTAAAATTTGGTAGGTCAATTTTGTTTTATTATTTGAATTGTTTATATTTGCGAATGTGATGGTGCAAAATTGGAATTTTAAGGGATTAAAGTGCTAGTTGTCTCATAATTCAATGTTTTTTTTCCGGTTTAAAACCCTAGTTGTTTGAAATGATATTGGGTAGGGAGTTGAAGGGGGAAATTGATTATCAAAAAAGGGTCATTTGTGATGATTTGTTAGAATTGTTGGCTTCATGTACATATGACGCATATAGGTGATGAATTATATGATAGGGGTATATGGATAAGCTATGCCAAAGTTGGTGTGACTGGTTTGTCTCTTTTGAAGACTGCATATGCACAAAAAACAAGTATACATTGAACTGTAACATATGACAATTTGATGATGCAATAATAACATATGGGAATTTTGTGTTGGGAAAATGGTCATACTTGGTATTTTCATGGATACATATTTTTCCTTGGAAGTACCAATATCCTATCATCCAATATCAAGAGTGGTTAGAAATTATTTGAGGGTAGGATGTTTGGGGATTTTTTTTGGTAATGTTGGTGTTCTATGTATTTTGAATTGTCTATTAGAGGAAAAGGACATTAAAATAATATGTAATGGTGAATAAGGTAAAAAAAAATTACTAATATATTTCATTTACTTTATATTATATATGGAATAACATATTTTACTATATTTAATAATTTGTAATATAAATGTAATAAATAAAGTTTTCCATATCCAAGTATATCTAATTCATTTAAATCTATAGTTATGCCTGGATATAATCCGCATAAAAATTTCCATTCATCTGGTATACTATCTTGCATTGTATCTACATTTGCTAAAGACTTTGTAGCATCATCTGCTTCTTCTGCATGTGAATTATACTACATAAGGATAAGGTAGCATAGATTCTGCATTTTTTCAATTGATATGTATGGGTTATCTTTGGTTTAAGACTTAATTGCAAATGTAGAGTTAAGGAAACGTGATCTACTTGTAAATGTTTAATTTATTTGGTATATAAATAAGGTAAAAAAATTTGTGCTAATTTATTTCATTTAATTTATATTATATACGAAATAACGTATTTTACTATATTTAATAATTTTTAATATAAATGTAATAAATACAAAATTTCATATCCAAGCATATCTAATTCATTTAAATCTATAGTTATGCCTGGATATAATCCACATAAAACTTGCCATTCATCTAGTATACTATCTTGCATTATATCTGCATTTGTTGAAGGGTTTGTAGTATCATCTTCTTCTTCTCCCTGTGAATTATACTACATAAGAATAAGGTAGCATAGATTCTGCATTTTTTCAATTGATATGTTTGGATTATCTTTGGTTTAAGACTTAGTTGCAAATGTAGAGTTAAGGAAACATGATCCACTTGTAAATGTTTATTTTCTTTGGTATATAAATAATAGATAGAATATATAATTTTATTCCATGACAACTATACATGAAGTAGATTGGTAATTTTTAACGTTCAAAAAAACAAAACTAAAGTATATGAACATTTGAGTTTTCTTTACATATCTTGCTGACGAAATTTTGTTGAGATCTACATAATTATACTCCTTTAATCAAAGAGTATCATACTAAATTGTATTACCATTTTGTTAACGCATTTAAGCATGCTTCTTCTTCTTTCTATCTTGTAACATGTGGGCTTAGTTGCATGCGTGAATATCTTTCAAAACTGAAAGTTGGATGGATGTGAAGTCCTGAGAGTTCATGAACTCTTGAAAGAGCTATAAATGTTAATCCTTGTCGTTTTGTGCTTCCAATGTCAATTGTTGCCTTTTCAAGTGAGAGACCCTATGATTTGTGTATTGTTAATTCCCATGACATTTGTAGAGGTATTTGATGGCAACAACCCCTATTAATTGGTGTGATAGGAATATTCTTTGGATTAGTCTCATCCCAAGCTAGACCAATGTAATTAATAAATTGAACCATAACTATCAAGGGCAGTTGTGGAGGCTTTTCACCATCATTATATATAATTGCTTTGACTTCTCCTATAGCACCATTAACAAGTCCTATTTGGACCCATAGATTAGTACATAGCATAACTTGTTTCCCTATACATAAGAGAATGTGAGATTGAAGGTGTTCTTCATCTGCATTCAGGCTCTCAAAATCTTTTTGTTGTTCTTCTATCAAAAGAGCCACAAGTTGTTGTAGAGACAATAACATATGATTATTATGGAGGGCTGCCATTTCATTAGCTGCAAAAATGTGTACTTTAGAATGGAAATCTTCTTGTTCCTCTTTAATGAGAGCAGTACTTGTCCGTGACATGAGCAGATTCCAATCTGCAATTGTTGGTTCTACATTTCTTAGATTTGAAAGAAAATAACAAAATTGTACCTGAATATTTGTGTTGCCAATTTGATGAAAGTTAGCCTCTAATGTGATTAATTTTTTGAATGATTTCCATAATTTTCCACCATATGAATTTGAAGCATACATTGGAATGTCTTTAATTAGAGGAAGCTAACCTAAATCACCAAAAAGAATCATTGAACGACCTCCAAAAGGAATATGGTTGCTACTTGGGAATGCTTCTCTCAATCTCATATCAATTCTCTCAAATAATTTAGGACCAATAAAATTCATTTCATCTGTAATAATGTACTGAACATAATACGAATTTTCTTGTAACATTACCAGTGATTGACCTTGTAGTCATACCATTTCTTTGTTTGGAATGTGTAGAGAAGAATGAATTGTAGATGCCTTGATTTTAAATGTTACAACTCCTGTCGGTGCAAGAAGTAGAATAGGTGACTTTCCATTGGCTATTGATTGTGTGAGAGTATCTCCGATTTGAGCAATCAGATGAGATTTTACAGTGCCACCAGTGCCTTGTACAATTAGTTGTAATGGTTGTTGTATAGTACTTGTATGTCTGTGTGATATAATTATATCATATTCTTTTTTTTGTTGGACAGACAAATTATAATGAGATCGCTCATGCATAACTGGATTCTGTTGAAATATTTGTTGATTTGATTGAATGAAATTTGTAGCTATTACTTTTTGCGAAAAGGAGTAATTTTAATTTCCATCCAATTATTTACTAAATCAAATTCTCAATATCCAAGCATATCTAAATCATTTAAACGTATAGGTATGCCTGGATATAATCTAGATAAAACTTTTCATTCATCTGGTATACTATCTTGCATTGTATCTGTATTTGTTGAAGGGCTTGTAGGATCATCTGCTTCTTCTACCTATGAATTTGTTCTTCATATATGTCATGGTTGATATGATCTTGAAAAAGATTCCCATTGTTCTATTATTCCTTCATTTGACGCTACAAAATCTACTTCAATATTGTAGAATGGTTTGTATAACAAAAGTTCACTCCAGCAAAATATTGGATAAGAAATGTCCTCTTTGGAAGGGATACTAATGAATCTAGGTGATACTTTAACTATAGAAGGTGATCTTCTTTCTTTCCATTTGTACTGTATTCGATTAGGTCTAAATGTCCATCTTTTGGTTATGTCAATAAGAGAAAACATTTCTAAATTTGGTGGATGTGCCATATAAGATTCAATTTGGTTATGGCATAAAATTGTTGGCATGTCTAATATAGGTAGACGTTGAAGGTTTTTTTGGTTCACATTCAAAGATACAAATTGTCTACCACATAAGGATAAGGGAAGCTTTTGTAGTAGATGGAAGGTTTCTTGGGCACCTATATCACAGTTAACAATATTTTCAAGAAGCATTATTTGAAGTGCAGCTAGTGCAGGCATCGTACAATTGAAATTTGATGATATTCTACATAATATTGCATGATATATTTTTGATTTTGTCTCTGCTTTTGCTACATATTTTGCTATGTACCTGATAACTGCATCAATTGAAAGAACAAGTTGACAATCTATATTTGCTCTCCAAATGGAAAGCATATGGATGTTATGTAATTTTAGTCGATCATCATTATGAGCTACTATATGTTTAGGTTCACCCTTATCTGTATGTGTTAATTGTGATGTTTCTTCTATGGTCCATGGAGCTTTATAATGGCATGCAACAACATCACCTTTCCTTCTTAAACATGTCTGCAGTGAACATTTTGTGTGACATTGAACATGATTAACCAAATCACAATAATCAAAAGCCACATTTGTTGCATATATCATTTGAGTACTCATCAGGCAAGGATCTTGAAGAGAATTACAATTGATGCCTTGATTTCTTTGTTTTATGCTTTGTGGATTCCATGTAGATACATATTGGTCTATGTAATCTAATGCATTCTGCATTGAAATATTGTTATCCCATTCTAAATTTTGAATATCCGGTGCATGCAGTAACTAGATGAAGCCATGAATATGTGGAGAACCTCTATTTTGCCATTCAGACCTGATATATATTTAAGTTAGTAAATATAAGATGAAATTGTATACAAATGAATAACATTTGAAGTAGATTTTTTACCTATACCAATAGTCAGTTGCACCAAGCATTTTCTGCAAAACTTCCTCTCAAAATGTAGTGAATCTATGATGCATATAGATAGTTGTCAGATGAGGATTTTGAATAACATTTTGTATTTGCCATCTAGTAGCCATAGATGGATTTTTTAGTGTACTAGATAGCATGACATTAGGTAAATCAGACCATTTGGTATCTGCAGCACTTAGGGTAAAGAAAAGTGTAGGACAACCAACTTAAATAACCATGTCTATTAGTTCTACTCTTCATTGATTCCAAAAAGATCTAGTTTCACGTACAGAAGACCCAAATCTCATCAGCTGGTCTGTCAATTTATCATTAGGTACATCACATAACCTTTGATGAAGATCTACAATTATTAGAGGTAAAGATCTATCCAATTGTTTGCGAATAAAAATAGATGATGTGGCCTGGCTTCGATGACGCATGATTATATTCAATATAAAGTAGTAGAATCTTGAATGCTTCCCAAATCTGTTATCATAGTACCATAGAAGGAGAAGAGCATAATCATGGAGTTTGACTTTTTTATACGTGGTTGTTTGAACACAACCATTCCTTTGGGAAACAAAGTTGGGAATGCGATTACAAATAAACTTTCAGTTGTGTATTCAATTATAGGAGAAGGTGAGATGGGAGGCCATGCAATAGAATCTATTGTTCAAACTTCACCTAAATGCAATAAAGGGCATATTTCTTCCATTTCTCTACGTGGTGCAAGTAGATTGCAAACAAATGAGCTGTTAAATTCTACACTATCATCAAATGCATTTTCTTCTATCACATCTAACATGGATGAGTTGTCTTCAATTGGATGAGTATTTTCCACTGCATTAAAAAGAAGGTCTAAAATATCATTAGATTGTAAGGGCAATGATGCTAGAGTATTTTCATCTAATTGTACATCCTTATAGTATGGGTCATTGAATGTTTTATATTTCAATGCTTCATAAACATGACATATACTAACATAAAAAATATATTTTTGATTACATATACTCTCTTTGTTAACAATGATTATATCCAATGCATCTATATGTCTAGGCAACAATGCTATGATAGTGGAGACATCTTGAGGAAAAAAAATAGTTTGACCGCTATATTTTAGTTGACCACCTTTTGCATATGTAACTTGCAAGATAGGACTTATTTTAATTATCAACATCTGTTCAATTTGTGTTAATATTTTCAAACACAATGGTTGTTCACCTGGATCCATATTGTTCCATTTTGAGAACTGATGGCCATGTTTTTCAGAATTACATCTATAGCATATTAAATTTTCATTTGACATTCGTATTTTAATTCTAGGATATCTTTCCATACAAATAGAATACTTTCTATAGTTTGAAATAGCATCTATCTTTGTATGGAATTCTATTTTGGCATTGTAATAATTTTGACAGAAAGGTGAACTAACAATATGGTCAACTGTATTCATGGATGTTGTATGTTCTTCATTGCAATCAGGCATTTCAATCTGTAATAAGGAAGGATTTCCAAGAATAGAATTTGTTAGGGGATATGAATTTGGAAGTTGAACTATTTGTAATTGAGGTGATGTGTTGGAACAAAGTACATTGGATGCAGATAATACAAGTTCAATATTTTGAGAGGCCTCTCATCTTTTTTTGTTAATAACTATTTTTTTTGCATGATATCTTTCTCTCTACATCTCATTTATGTGATTGCGCTTAGCTTCTCTTTGATTATTTTCATCATCCGTGACTACATACATAACTGTCTCTATATATCTGAGATATTTGAAAATCATAAAGGTAAAAACAATATTGAGATATGGAAATGTAATCTAAAAACTGTCATGGTAAATTTGGAAATATTGGTTGCTTATACTCTTTATGCATTATGTATTGACATAAAGTAAATAGCAAATTATTACACAATATATAACATAAATAGAAAATGATAATGTTGTTCATATAGTAATATTAAATAGAATAATATATATATTAAAAGAAATTCAGTATACATGAACTATATCATTTCAATAGATATGAAAACATTTATGTATTGCATAGTATGAATATGACACATTATATTCTCGAATATACATATATACAAAAACATGTGAATACATATGTTCAATATTTCAGGTAAAGTATGGTCTTAAGCAAGCTTCAAAGCCAGAACAACTATGCTTTGAGTTTCTTGACTACCAAAAAAAGATGTTTTGATACTTAGATCAAATACAAATTGGGATTCATAAATATTATTCAAAATTTGTTTATCTACAGCAGGTTCAGCAAGCAGAAGCTGAAAATCTTCTATAGGAACACCCAACAAAGTATTTGTCGGGCCTTCAAAGGCAGTAATGTTGTGAAGTTCCCCTAATGGGTTTTTCAAATCCATATTAAGCATGTAGGTGAAATCACATACTGTGATATGAGCACAACATTTTGGACATTCATATGTGCCTGTATGATTCTGAGTAACTTTTTTTTTACATTTTTTTTCATCCACCATTCTGTTAGCTCTTTTTCATGTAGAATCGCCAATTTAGCTATTAAGCTTGACTCTCAGGTTCCCAATTTTGGATTCTTATAGGGAAAAAGCTAATTGATAAGGACCAAGTCCTTCTTCTACTTTGGGCTCCATAGACCCAGGCGGGTGTACCTATCTTTAGACTCACTACTTCATAATGAAATCCTATAGTGGATTAGGGGTTCTCACAATGATTCACTAATGTCTTTTGCTGCAACTGATGCAGAGCTTAGAAAGCCAATCCATGATATTAACAAAAGTAAACACTCATTGCAGAAAAATGGCAAATGTGACAACAAGGATAAACTCCTTCTTTTCAAGCTTTGAAACTCAGGCAGGTTAACCCATTAATTCTCTCTACAAGGAATCACTAGAATGAATTGTACTCCCTGAATACAATCAGACATGAAAGTTTATAATAATGGGAAAGTAAAGTGATTTCAATTAATGCTTGATGAAGAAAAACTGCTATTTGAACCAGGACCAGTACGTTGTCTATTGGGCAACAGAGTCAACAAATATGCAATCCCAGAAAACTCAAATCCAAACTCCAAAACCCAAATGGAATGCCTTGCAAATCATTCATCTCATTTCAATACCTGGACATCAAATTCATATATAAATCTCAACTTCTCAGATCCTGTATTTAAGACTGACTCTCTCCTTGAAACAAACTTGAAAACAAGATCACAGCTACCTTATAGCCAGTGCATCAAAATGCCTTACAAACTGACACGCAAGAAACAAGACCAAATATACAAAGACATCAACAAGAACTAAATAGGGATTCTCTTGTTTTCATTAAAACTTATCTGAAACTGTACATTGCTAAACTATGAACACAAAAATACAAGACTCAGAAGCCTGAAGCTGTCCTAGCATAAAATTCAACATCTCTTTCACAATTCAGAGAAAAACAAGATATAGGACAATGGAGAAAAATCTCTGTCCCCGACACCTGTCAGTCCTTTAAAATATCTGCAACCACCATGCACCTTTTGAAAACTTCTTTCAGAAATTACCAAGCATCTCTCTCCATAACTGACAATCAAATCCCCTGTATTCAGCCTCTCAAATGCACAAAATATCTTCAAATTTTGAGAGAATTTGTAACTGAAATCAAAACACAAGGATGCCCTTGGAATGCCATCAAAACACATGCACAATCTGATCAAGGAGCAAAATAATGCAATCAAGAACATAATCCTGAAATTCAGGAGCCAATAAACATATTAGACATTCTCCTAACTGAATTCTAATCTTAAAATGTTCAAACCACTGCCTGATATCAAGTATCATTATGAAAAAAACAAAACCTCCTGTAGCAACTACCATTGAACACCTGCACATATATTGATTTCAAAAATGGAAAATTCAGATTCTCCCGGCTCCAACGGTATATTACACTCTACATTTTGGACAAAAATTGCCCCTCCAGCATTAGTTTGAAAAATCATGCCATGCCTGTAAAATGTGCAATGAATGACCATTTTGAAAAATTTAAAATTCCCTATGGTCTAAACTATAGAAAATTATAATTTTAACTTTGATTTGTTCAGTTTTGAGATCTGACGGCAAAAAAATAAAATATTATAAAAATATTTAATTTCCCCTTATATCTCCCCAGGGCTCCAACCGGGTGCCACGTGTCACAATGCTATTGGGTCACGTCTCTGACTGGGCACATTAAATAGTAACTTATTTCCACCTCACTGGAGTACCACATGGCAGCCTGGCGCATGATCGCATGGGCTAGAAATGGCCCATGAGATCATGCGACCACCCTTAGATTACTGCACAAATCTTGAGGCACTTCAGACTTTTAGAGTTTTAAAGCTTTCAATGCATTTTCATTCAAAATGTAGGGCCCACCGCACACTACATTTCCTCCAGTCAAGGGGCCCACCGAGAGCCTCCTCACCACCTCATCGGGCTGCCACATGTCAGCTTGTCGCATGTTCGCATGGGCTAGAAATGGCCCATGCGATCATGGGACCACTGCAAAATTTACTTCCGTCTGGGTGCAGGCACAGAAACTGAGGCAGCCGCACAAGATTACATAGGGAGAGCTTCCTCCATTTCGATTTACTTCATATGTATGTTGACTTGTTTATAAACAACTCAAATTTGCCCAGTAGGAGCAATGTGGGATTAAGTTTCTGAGAGTTTTTAAATATTACATTAAAATATACCTTAGTGCGCCCAGCTGGCACACACTTCCAAGTGGGCCCACATGAGCAAAGGATTCCACATGCCTTCTTCCTTACTTGATTCACGTTCATATTGGGTGCCGGTGTATATAAACATTACTTTGACATCAAAACTCATGAATGTGGGATAAATGTTCTCTGTGATTCTTATGGGCAATTTAGATAGTGTTGTACTCAGATGCCTATATCTCGCGAACTAGGTAGAATTTTTAAAATCGCTCCAATGAGAATGTAGAGAATTTGATTTGCGACAACATATCCAAAACTCAGCCCGATCCAACAGTTCAAAACAAAGTTATGCCCCCCGCAATATGACTGTTTTTGCTTCTTCTACAAATCCGTGAATTCACAAATTTGTGTTTGCAAAAACAAATCATTATGTGGATGGTATTTCCTTTAGCATCCTCCTTTCTTCAAAACGTCCCTCTATCATATATTGGCTTCCCTTTACATGCTTAAAATGTGCCTCTATCCTTCACATGAGGCTCTCTGATACCTTCATAAAACCTCCATTTTGCAGGCATCTATATCAATGCACAGACCCTCCAATTCGGGTATGAGATCCCTGCAAATATTGCATGAGTCTCCTCTCTTATATTTCCCACTGATAGAAGTAGAGCCCTCTTGCTATGCATGAATTCCTCTTTTTGAATTTGCACAAGGCATCTTCTTTGTCTACTCACTTTGGCGGCTTACTTCAAACTAAACATGTATGCGAAATGTGAGCATTTGGTTCATCATTAAAACAATGCAGGCCGCTCTTTTTTTAAATGTGTGGGCTCACATTCATGTTTACTGGTTCCTTTTTATCTTGAAACAACATAGACTGACAGGGATTGAAGGGATTGTAAGACATCATCCAACAGCCTTTCAATGTCATTTTCATTCTTTCGAAGAGCTTTTCTTATTAAAATGTGAGGCCCCACATGCATATACATTGTGTGAGATTACATATTTCATTTGTATTTCCATATTCAAACATGTACTCGATCAATCCGGATTCTTTTGCCAGTGAACATGAATAGATTTAATAACTTCAACAGTTGCAATATCCCAACAATAGTTAGCTACTTCATCACTGTTCAAAAGCTCTCGGTGCTGTGTAAAGGCAACTTTTTCCAACAAGTCCATAATTCTTTCAAAAGTCTCTTCTGATACATGACCTGGTTCACAGCCCCCATCGCCAATCCTTCTTTCAAGATTAATGCCACTTTTTCTTGTGACAGGAAAAATACTAGAGAATTTTGTCAAAATTATCAATGCATTATGAATATCCCTGTATTCATTTGATTCCAAACATTGGGAATTGGTGCACACTTAAAACATGCAACCGTTGATGCTCTCTAAGCATCATTCACCTCCGACGAAGTATGACCATGATGTAACAAAATTTTAAACATACTTCTCACCTTTTACACTTTTGCAAAGTCACCATGAATGCCGACTAACCTCTGGAAGTGGCCTTAAAATTAACAAAAAGTAAACATAGGATCATGCCATCAGGAGCATAAACTCCTCTCCAACTTCTCAACACACTAGTCAAAGGAAGATGCTCAGAAAGATTTGGGCCAAAAGAGTTCAACAGTCAAACAATGCCCTTTGAAATCATTGCCTATTCGCGCTTGTCAAAGCATATAAATTTCATCTGGAACTAGCCTAGAAAACTGACTGTGTCACCTAACTAGGTGCCACCATTGAACATGCACATTCTGTGATCTACAAACTATCATTCCCCAGAACGGCATCTCATGACTGTACCTAAGGCAAAAGTTATTAACCTCTGAAGTTTCCCTTTAATTCTGCCTTTTGTAAACTACTGTTACAAGTAATAAACTGCATTTGAAATTACCTTGGCAAAAATACCAAACGGATCCCTGGTAAGCCACAAATTGGCACATAAGCTCATTGAGATGTAAACAATATAATTCAATCATCATCTGGATCTGGGAGTCAATCAGGAAAATGATATAGCTTCATGAAAATCAGAACTTGTAGAGATAGACCCATAATACACAGAAAACAATGGAAAGTTCAGTTTGGAAATGCCTTAAAAAAGACATCAACTGGATTGGCAGAAAGCTCAAATCTGAACTGGAAGCTATATGTCAACTTTGCAAGACAACGCAAGAAGAATTTTATCAAAAGAGTCAACTGGTCAAAAGTTATTCACTGGCAAAGTAGGGCATTCAGATTTCTAGGAAAACACACTGCAAAACTGAACACATTTCGCGAAAATTGCAAATGGAATGAGCCTGGAAACTTGGTCAAATGGATTGGTCATGGTTCTGGATTTGGCAGGGTGGGAGTAAAACATGATTGCAACATGACCCAATCATTAGCTTGCTCATCAGATCACGTAGGTGTCTTTTACACACTGTCAAATATAGCCCTTAAAACTTTTGAACTTCTGGGTTTCAGCAAAACAATGAAAACTGGAAATGGATTTGGCTTTGAAAAGTACTGAAACGGATTCACCAGAGGCTAAAAATAGACAGGCCAGAAGACAAACATGTTTACAACATAGATCAATCATTAATTCTTCTTGACCAATCACCGAGTATCAGAGCTTCACAAACAGGGCTCTCGACAAAACTATGAAAAGTGCAAGATGGAGCTTCACAAGAACACCTCCGGAAGGGAAACAAAAGACCTACTAAAACTTGTCACTATGACCTAAAATCAGAAACATAAGTCAATGGAAGTACACTGAAGAAGACCCCACTCCCAGATTTTCATGACACTTGTCAGAATTCAAGATAATCAATCTCAAAGTAGCCCTTCCCGGTGAATTCTATACTTAGCAATTTTCTAATTTTGAGACCCCCTAGGGATGAACTGATGAAAACCCATTTCAACATGCAACTTGAAAGCTCAATTTGAATCAATGGGACATAAAAAAGGTATTAAATCATTCTCCACTCATTACAGGACCCGGAAACACCCTTTTCACATGTGCATTTTGGACCCAAAGGAGCACTTTAGCAAGCGTTTTACATGGTACCTCAAAATTGAATTTTGAGTCCCAACACAGTCGTGGACATGAAAGATAATAAAATTTATCCAAATCAAGTCTATATATTTTTGTTGTTCCACAAATAGGAATCATGGAATGAAAGTCTTTTTTACAAATGGAAGACATTGTCTGTGGATTTGTAAATCTTGGAACTTCTTTTGGCTCTTTAGTCAAAGAAATCGAAGATTGATCTTCTCCTCTTTCTACACAACATATCAGCAGAGTAGTAGCCTCGGTTAAATTTGGATTGACAACAACACTAGTTGAGAAAACAGTATCCAAGGACTTACCAGACCATGAAAGCAAACGACCAGATTTAATTAAAAGAACAGTTGTTTTACTTTCCCTAAATAAATTAAGGATTTGTTTTCCTTCATTTTCACAATGATGACCCCACAGAGACATCTCAATAGAGTAGCCAGACATATCTTTGATTCTTGTATTACATATTTTTATTTCATTACCATTTTTTTTCCTAATGGTAGTTGCAGGATTGATAGAAACAACAATTTTGATCACATCTACAAGGGAATCAATAGGAAAATTTTTGAGAGATTCAATTCTTTTGATATGGTAATCATGTTCGGGAACTGTAGATTGGACACATGTTGAAGGTATGATTTTTTAAGAACTATGAATAACTATTTCCTTCAGATTGGTAGAACTACTAAATTTGGTGTTTGCAACTTTTACAGACCCATTAGAAATCAAGTAAAGATTATTTGATTGGATAACATCATAGAAATTATCGACCAATTCATTGAAATAGGTTACATGTAATCTAGATCCTTCTTTGTCTATAAATTCGAAACCGAATACTTTATCCTCTTTAAACACTTTTTGGAAACAATGGATAGGTGTTTTTTGTAAGGCTCGACCCTCAATAGACCAAAACTTGTGGTATGGGGTCAGGAGTTTAATCAGAATTATGTTAGATGAAGAAGCATCTAAAACATTATGAGTGCTAGATGATGCTATATGTCTAGTTCCTTGTAGTATAGGTACTGGAGACCCAATAATGTCTCAATTATTTGAGACTACATGCAAATTATCAATTAGGATAGCCCTGCAAGTATAAAGAAAATACATATTTAGTAAGGTTTTATAATGGGATTTTCATAAGTACAATAGAGTACAGCAAGATCATTGGCATACATGAAATTGTGGAGTAGCTTGCAAGATTATTCTTTGATGCAAACAATAGAACCTTTAACTGAAGCCTCTTCCACTACAAGTGTGTTCAATTGTTCCAGTAGGAGGGAAAAGTGTGCGTGTACACCATCAGAAAGTTTGATACGATATTTTATACTTGCACAAGGTTGTTGTTCAATAAAATGTATTGATAGAATTTGAAAACATGGCTCCATGATAGATATACCATCCATTATCTGACTAATTGCTCCCATTGTTAGTAACGCCATTTTTGTTACCTATTTAATGGCAGAAAGGGTGATGCCAATAATCAAAAGTATAGCATAAACATTAATACTATATTTCTTATCTATGCAATCTGGAAAGAAATGTGTACAGATCATTTTCTAAGACAAATAACATGTCCAATGTTCAAATCATACAAATTACTTATTTAATGTTCACTTTCAAATTTTTCATTTTGTAAAATAATATCTAGACTGTAATCAAGTTTGAAATTTTTTTGGAAATATATGCAGAATCAAATAATGTAAATTGACAAATTATAAGAATTGTAGAAAATGCAGAAGTATAAAAAAAGTAATTAAAAGAACTTGTGTTAACAATGCCTTCATAATGAAGAAGTTGAAATGTCTTGATGGTCACGAAAATGTATAAATTGAAATCTATATAAATGATTCTATAAAATATGTCATTGGTTCAGTAAACTATTTGTAGAAAAATTCTTATATAGGCTATGATGGTGGTCAAATAAGGCGGTCATGATGAAGAGAAAAAGAATAAACTCTTACCAACAAAGACATCTAACATGGATTGCAATTTTATGCATATTCAACAATTGTTAGGTATACAAGGCAAAACTGCAAAAGTGAGGATGAGTATTAATTGATATGCAATAAATACTTGTTCTGAATCATCGAAATGCTACTTATGTTGATACCCAAAAGACATTCATATTTAAACATAACTAATGCTAGCATACATATATGTAAAATTAATTACATAGACATGCCAAAACTATCTAATATTTATTAGTTGTTAGATCATGACAGAAATGTAATCGGAATCATTTTATACAAAACTATTTAAATGTCATTAAAATATCAACTAAATCATTTTAGCATGTATCATCTCTCCCTAAAATACCATCTCATTCATTTTTGAATTTTCCATTTGCATTATAAAACGTTACACTTCAATATTTCAATAACTATCGTGCACAAAGGAACAATAATTACAAATTCAAGAACAATCACGTGTAATAGGGCCGGAAATACATCGTAATGGCATAGTATGATTGCATATAACTTGACGGTAGGTGTGAAACCTTAAATGGAACTTACGAGCACTTTATTCAAGAAGGGATTACGTGTTTGCACCACGTGGCTTTCAAATCTATCAAATGTTACTGGGCCCCTATTTGTTTGCAAGGGTAAAGGCATACATGTACACAAGTATCTGCCAAACTAATCAAGTTTACTAAGGCTGGAAATACAATGTAATGGAAGCATACAATGCGATTTAATCTAACGGTAATTGGGAAACCTTAAATGAAACATACAAGGAGTTTATTCATTGCTGGAGTATGCCTTTGTAGCGCATCTCTTTCAAGGATGACAGATGTCACTGGGACGTGTCTTCAGATGATCTCAAATGTCGATCGGGTCGCGCTAATGTTTTCAAATTTTCTATGATTGAAAAATATATATATAAAAATTTATATATTATTAGGAATTCTTACTAATGTACGCAATTATAAATTTTAAATTTACAATATTATTAGGAATTTTATATTAATCTATTCAATTATGTGAAATATAATATTGAATTTGTGGGTGTTGATGTAAGATGACGATAAATCTGAAAAGGGTTATTATGGTTTTTGCATCATTTGGGTACTTTATATGATTGCAAATATTTTAATTGAATAGAATGTTTGGGATTATCGGATGTAGATGTAACAAACTACGAAATCCGAAATCGTTTACTTTTTTGTGTTGTGTTATACTTTAATTTTTCTGACTAATTCAATTTTGAAATAGAGATAATTTTGAAAGAGAGACAATAATAATTTAATAGTATTTTATATTTTTAATTATTAACATGAAATTATATTTCATATCATAATATAATCTTACTATATTATAATTATTTATACTAAATATAATATATTTGATAATATGAATATTTTATTTATATATTACTAACTATATTTTCCAAAAAGTAATTCGTATGGATTCTGTAACATTTTCGAGTTTTCTATGATTGAAAAATATATATATAGAAATTTACAATATTATTAGTATTTCTTACTAATGTACTCAATTTTTAATTATAAATTTACAATATTATTAGAATATTTTATTAATCTATTCAATTATATAAATCGTAATATTGAATTTGCGGGTGTTGATGTAAGATGGCGATAAATTTGAAAAGGGTTGCCTGTGGTTTTTGCATCATTTTTGTACTTTATATGATTGCAAATATTATAATTGAGTGGAATGTTTGCGATTATCAGATTTAGATTTAATAAACTACTTAATCCGAAATCATTTACTTTTTGTATTCTCCTTGATTGTATTTGTTTTATAAATTTACAATATTATTAGTTATTATTACTAATGTATTCAATTATATTTTTACAATATTATTATCAATTTTAGTTAATCTATTCAATTATATGAAATATAATTTTGAATTTGCGGGTGTTGATGTAAGATGGTAGTAAATCCGAAAAGTGTTTCCTATGGTTGTTGCATATTTTTGAACTTTATATGATTGCAAATACTGTAATTCAATGGAATGTTTTGGATTATCAGATTTAGATGTTAGTGACTACTAAAACCGAAATTGTTTACTTTTTGTGTTTGCCTTGATTGTATTTGTTTTAGGGCATATCATTTTGTGTATTTTAGGAAATTATAATGTTATAGAGTTGAATATTATGTTTGGAACTATTGGATTTTGAAATCCAAATGTACTTTATCCATTATTTGTTTTATTGAGATTCGTGAGAATTTAATGCATAATTTTGGAAAGGTACAAGGTGTTGGAGTAATTTTTAAGTTTTCTAAGAAGGTGTTATTTATGGTCTTTTCCTTTCTTTTTCTATGTCTCTGAAAATGTCTTCATCTATTTGGGGTTTGAAATTCAAAGTTCATCATATGAAAGTGCTTATGTATCCCTTCCCTAGGTCTCTTTGTCCTGGGTAGGGTTCTTGTTCTTGAAAATGTCTTAAGTGTGCCCTAGATCCTTTTATTTTCGTGTTACTTTATGAGCCACTTAAGATTTCATGTTTGCATGTGGTCTTTTGTCTTTCATAGTATTCGTTGAATCTCAGGATGTATTTGTTAAGTCACTTTTCATTCAGTGAACAAGCGACTGTGTTTGGATCTCTATCTTGTTCCCTTTAGTCATGTGATCTCTAGTTATGGATTGGCAGTTAGTGTTTCTTTCAGTGATCAAGTGACTGTGTATTCTCTTGTTCTCATGATCCTTGGTGGTTTTCTTCAATCATTCAGGGCCCATTTGGTAGTGGGAATTAGACTGGAATTGACATTTGTTAGTTCCCATTTCGTCGAATCCTCAATTTGGGAGTGCAACATAGAAATAGAAGTGGAAGATGTATATGATCATTTTGGCTCAAAATGAGCATTTACATCTTCCACTTGAAAAGGTGGAATTGGAATTTGAGGGCCAAATTCCACTTTTTAAACTCCCATTTTATAATGTCTCATCGGGTCCACGAGGAAAAATATTGTTGATTCGGCGTCCGCATTGCTTTTAGGCATTTTCTCCCTCGTTTCATCTACCATTTTATTCACACTGCATTTTAATCTGCAAAGCGGACAACACACTACATTTTACTTCGCCATTTCATCCATCATTTTATTCACACTACATTGTTCAGACATTTCATGGTACTCTTCACATTGCATTGTGCGGACATTTGATGGCATTGTTCAGACATTTCATGGCATTCTTCAGGCTGCAAGGTATGTAGAAGTATTTTTGGCCATTGTTCACACTGCAAATGCAAGTTCATTTTCGGCAAGCAATACTGGTAAAGTGTAAAGGATATCATTTTTTTGAAAACTTTCCCATAAAATTGATGGAGACTATCAAGAAGTTTCTAGGGTATTTCACTTACCCTAATTTGACCCTAGAAACTCATTTGACATTTTACTTTGTCAAAATTCTTCTCTGCTCTGCACCAGACCCTAGAAATCTGTGAAGATATTTATGAGGAATGTTAGGATTGAACAAGAGCTTGTCTTCAACTTTTTTCTCTCCTTTGTAAATTTGGCAAATATGGTGAGATTTTACGCACTTTCCCTATCATTTTTTCTCAAATCTAGAATTTTTATGTTAGGTTTCCTGTAGAACTTTAAAATGAATGAAGAATTTCTTTTATTTTCTTCTCTTTTGGCCATGGCCATTCTTTGATGTTGGTTGCATTTGATGATTTTTCTGTTTGAAGTAAATATTTTGAGAATTTTTGTAACATTATGTGGGAAATATTCCTCTAGATTATATGATAGTTTCACCTATTACTACTTATGGCTTAATTTTCCATTTACTTTTCACTTAGAGTTCATTTGCAGAGTTTTTTGACACAAAACCCTTGCGGGTTTTCCTATAAAGTTTTTTCCATTTTTGAGAAAGAGATATGCAGGCATTATGTGATATTTGAAGGATTCCTTGTGTTTGAATACATTTCTCTAGTAGGGGTTTCTTGTTGTAAACATTTCTCTATTCTTCGTGTTTTTTTGTAGATACTTGGGTTCTACACTATTGAAAAAATACAAACCCTTACGGGTTTTATTTGTATTTTTATGTTGAAAAATTATAGAACTTTCCTCTATCTATGAAAGACCATGGCTACAAGCCTTGGTTTGAATTTTTGAAGTTTTACCTGTTAATACACCTCCCAGTTTTCACACATATAGCTACTTAATGAGCTTGCACTGTACTTGCTAAAAAAATTCATTTGTTTTCCAAAAAGTCTCTCTGCATTTGAAGATAAATTTACTGAAAACTCTCAGAGGTTTTTCAAAATATGTGCACTCAGGTACCTATGGCTATGAAAATTCTCTAAATTCCTTGATGCATTAGTCCTTTGTAGCTTGACAAGGATTTTTGTTTAACACCTTTGTACACTTGATGCATCATTACTTTGCACTTTATTAAGAAAAAACCTAGCTACAAAGGATTTTTGTTTAACACCTTTGTACACTTGATGCATCATTACTTTGCACTTGATTAAGAAAAAACCCTTGAGGCTCACTTATTTGGAAACTATGTAGATACTTCTTGAAAAAAGAAAACTTCATTGAACTCTTTTTTTAAGATGACTTCAATTTGAACTATTATAAGTCTTGTGGCTACACAATATTTGTATCTAGAATAATTAGATGTCAATAAATCTTTTCTCCATGGAGATTTAGAGGAAGAAATTTTATGCAACAACCACAAGGATATGAGGTCAAAGGTAGGATGACTTAGTGTGTAGGTTGAAGAAGATCTTGTATTTCATGAAACAAGTACCCCAACAATGGTATTCAAAAGTTGACAGGTTCACAACCGAACACAGTTATAACTGATGTCATTTTGATGATTGCATTTATTTCAAGAGATTGGATAATGGTAGCTATATTATCCTATTATTGTATGTTGATGATATTCTTGTCGTTGCATGTCTAATATGAAACATATAGATGAACTTGAAAATAAATAGAATAGTCATTTTCTAAGAAGGATTTGGGTGTAGCCAAACAAATCCTTGGTATGAGGATAACTAGGGATAAGAAAAATCACACATCTTTTAGGACATATATTTGCAGCATTTCTTAGAATAGAATTTATCAATCCAAAATGGTCAAGCTTTTGCATCCCAATCCTAAGCATAAAGCTGATTTGGAAGCTTGAACTAAAGTGGGTTGGGTGTTTATTACTTTTAATAGCTACCTATATTGGCATATTGGCATAATGCATCAAATGGTGCCATGAAAATGTGATTCAATTAATCTACATCCATCTAAATTATATAGATGGTTCTATTAATCAAGGCTGGCCATGAAACTATATTCCCTGTAATCTAAAGTTCATTTCAATGATCTTTTTGTAAAACATGATTAATAATATTGCAAACTTATATAAATGTATATGTGCTTATATAAGAACCATATATATGTACATATACATGTATATAATAATATTATTAATCATGTTTTACAAAAAACATCTTCTATGTTTTTCCCTCATTCGGAATGGAGAATGAATTATTTTTGGTGTGAAAAGGAATGGGCCCATAATGTTTTTCATCATTCACACCAACACCTTCTATTTGTCACATACAAATTATTAGGCTTGTCATCTTTATTGAAAAAAACCAAATCCATTAAGCATGATCTTCTAACAAATTAATCTTTGTCCTTTATCTCAGGGTCATAGCACTTCTTGTTGACATTACTATCACAGTGTATATGCAAAGTCACATTCTCTAAATCTGATGACAGACATAGTCAAATCCCTCAACTGAACATTTTAGGGCAAAGGACCACCACAATTCCCTTATAGACCATTTGATTTGGTTAATCAGACAACATAGATATGTACATGAATGTAACTATTGTTCAATCAGTTTTGATTGTGCAATAAATTTGTAAATTAAAAGATGAAGCAGTTTGTATTAGCAGTCGTCTAATCGTAAATTAACAATCACCCTATAGGTTGCTAGATTAAAAGGATGAGTTTCAATTCGTATACAGAGGTCAAGTTGTTATTGCTAATGGGAAGGTGTGGTTGTAATGTACCACCGATTGTTAGCTGTATAATATGGAGAGGTGAGTCGGTGCCCAATTGTGTAGGGAAAACTCTTCATAGGTTCACAGAGGTGTGACTATTATTCTCTGTATGTTTGGATGATGTTCAATCACCGATGGTATGGCATTATTTGTTTTTCTCATTCAAAATATCTCTCTATGGTCTTAATTGCATAATTGAACCAGCATCAATATTCATATCCTTTTGGAACACTGATTATGCATATGTTGAAGATGCCTTTGCTCGATACTCATTATTAACACCCTTTTGTTGAATTGTCATGAAACATTGACAAGATTATGAAAAATATGCATCTGTTTACTTTGTTCCCTGTCATTGCACTATTTATCCTGTTAGCATGTTGATCATGTCAGAGAAATTTTTTCAATATCTTTTCTTATTTAGTTAGCATGTTTATCCTATTAGCATGTTGCCATGAAAATGTGTTTCAATTAATCTACATCCATCTAAATTATATACATGATGCAATTCATCAAGGTTGGCCATGAAACTATATTCCCTGTAATCTAAAGTTCATTTCAATGATCTTTTTGTAAAACATGATTAATAATATTACATACTTATATAAATGTATATGTGCCTATATAAGAACCATATATATGCACATATACATGTATATAATAATATTATTAATCATGTTTTACAAAAACATCTTCTATGTTTTTCCCTCATTCGGATTTCTTTCCTAATGCAACAATGGTAACAAATTGAACACCTATAGATAATAACCAGCTATGAATACATTTACAAAAAGTTGTGTCAATAAGTACACACATTTCTTGGCTTGTCCTCTTGCTGCCTATGACTATCGGTTTTGTATTTCAAACCTTCTTCGTCATGTACTTTTCAGGGATGGATCTTATCAACAATATAAACATTCAAGGATGCATTTATAGGAAGACCAGAAAAACTCATATTCACGCACTTATTCTTGTTGTCCTTGGAGTAGAGAAAGCGGTGTCTGTGCTTCAAAGTAGGAAAACAAAGTGTAACGAAAGAAGTGATCGAAGTGGTTTTTATAAATGCATTATTCATTCGAATAAGGTGCATTGTCATGACCAAATTTGCATGAGTGCAACAATCTTCTTTTGGCTAGCCAATCTTGTAAGGCAAAAAGGAAGCCTATCAGATACGATGAGCATAACATTAGAAGAACAATTATTCATCCTCCTCCACACCCTTGGCCACAATCTGAGGAATCGTAAGATTGCCCCCATGTTTGGTCACTTTGGAGAGACAGTAAGCTGATACTTCCACAAGGACTTGATGGTTGTCTTAGCACTCCATGTAGATTATCTCATACCACCTGGTCCAAACACTCCTCCTGAAATTAGTGGGAAGGACCGTTTCGATCCTTACTTCAAGGTAAACCCCCTAGCGCTACAAATTTCTTTGCCTTAGTGATAATCTTATTACTGCGTGTTTCTTGAATACATTTTTCTTTCTATAGGATTGTGTTGGAGCAATTGATGGAACCCATATACGAGTCATTGTCGATGTCGACTTACAGGGTAAATATCGGGATAGAAATGGGAACTTCTCACAAAATGGTACGGTTGTCTCTTCTTTTGATTATAAGTTTCAATACATTCTTGCTAGTTGGGAAGGGTCTATTGCAGATAGCCATGTTCTAGCTTCAGCTCTCAGTAGAGCTGATCCACTTGTAGTTCCCCTTGGTATGCCATTTCACACTGTATTTTTACTGAAGAAAATGATAAATGTTTGATGGTGTCAATGTTTCATGGTTTAACAATATATGTTATTTTATAGGAAAATATTATTTAGTTGATGCTGGATATCCAAATGTACCAAGATTTCTTGCACCTTACCGATGTACATTTTACCACCTGAAGGAGTTTTCAAGAGAAACCCCTATAAATAGCCCACAAGAGTTGTTTAACCACCGACACTCCTCTCTTAGAAATGCAATAGAGCCTACATTTGGCATTTTGAAGTAGCGTTTTCCTATCCTAAGGCATGCAACATATTATCCAATCACGACACAAGCATGTATTGTTTTGGCATGTTGCATACTACAGAACTTCATTACTATAGAGGATGGTGTTCCATCCTAAGTGGTTAGTGAAGAGGATGACGATCATGATGGGATAAATGTATGAATACTTGAGACATATGGGTTGATTCAGTGTGATAGGGATGATTGGGGGAACTTTAGAGATGATATAGCAAGTAGGATGTGGGAAGACTACAGATGTAGATAATAGTTGTAGTTTTACAAGACCTTTCTTTGTTCTTTAATGTGCTTTCATTCCTAGCTGGTTATTGTCTATGCCTCTTGAATTTGTAAGCCTTGTTGCATTAGGAAATATTAATGGAATACACCAAGGAGTACCACATGATGAAGATCAATCATACTATTGTAATGCTGATGCTCAAATCATGTATTTTCATAGTTTACATATACAAAATTCTTTGAAAGAAATGAAGTCTGTGTATGATTTGTAACTCTGATTTCTCTTTGATTAACATTCATGCTTACTGTTCTTTGATTTTGATCTCTTCGAAATGTGTGTATCTTGTTTGACACTTTGTCTTCTAAATGGGGATTGAGAGAACGGTAATTTGGCCCTCAAATTCCAATTCCACCTTTTCATGTGGAAGATGTACTAGAGCATATATAGTACAATTGTATGAACATAGTAGACCATATATAATTAAAATACTAAATCAGTGTGCAACAAAATGAACATTGATTCAGTGTGCAATAGAATGAACACTAATTTAGTGTGCAATGAAATGAAAACTAAATCAGTGTGCAACTGAATGAACACTGAATCAATGTTCATTCTGTTGCACACTGATTCAATTGCTCAATAATACCACTTATCATCATTCTTGAGCAACTAAATCAGTGTCTTGTATTATTCATTCTATTGCACACTGAATCAGTGTTCATTCTGTTGCACACTGATTCAATTGCAAAAGATACTAATTCAGTATTGTTCCCCATCTATCCCTATAACTCTTTCTGAAATTCTTTCCGAGTTGAATATAGAGAGATCCTTTCTCATATATAGTTGTTCATACCTCACAAATTAGTACAATTGTGTCGTGTGTTTTAATCTAGATTTATACATATACTTAAGCAACAATTCTAGAGTCATTTCTATACTAGATTTCTTGCAATTAACAATAATTTTGCAAAAAAAATTGGAAAAAAACACATACCTGTATAAGAGCATTAATAGAGCATGTGACCACTGTCTACGTTGTTGCAGGTAACCAGGAGCATCAGATTTTTGATACAGAAGGCCATGGTGCGACCGAGGTGTTGGCCCTTCCAAAATTTAAAATGTTTGGGATAAGATGTTTTGAGATAGAGGGAATAAGATTTGTTAAAGAAAACTAGTATACACTGCATTTAAAATGTTTGAGATAAGATGTTTTCTTTGGAAATTATATTAATTAATGATTTAAAACTTTGTTAACCATTCAATGTCTTTCCTGGGTATTTGATGTGATGACTTAGTGATGAATTCATCCACTGTCCCTGTTTGTCTTAGCTAAGTTGGATCCTTGAATACAATTGCTCAATACTGAATGAACATAGTAGACCATATATAAACTGTGTGAACATAGTAGACCATATATACATGCATACTTAGCTACATGAAAATGAGAATGGATAATAAAGAAATATATTACATATTGTTGGATATCATGCATAAATGCAATATTTTGGATTATATGCCATTTTTGTATGACTATTTCTTTAATATCCATTCTCATTTGCATGTAGCTAATCATTGCATATAATAGGTGGTGTAGGTGATGTCCTTCACATAACTCATGATGAGCATGGAGGATGAGGTTCAAGTAAGCCAGACAACTTCTTCCTCCAAGAAGGTTATGTGGACAAGAGAGATGGAATGAAAGTTCCTAAACTTGCTCCATGATCAAGTTCACCTAGGAAGGAAAGGCGAAGGGGGCTTCAAAAAAGAATCTTGGACAACCATTGAGAGGAAGTTCAATGTTAAGATGAACCTTAATTTGTCAAAGGAAAATTTCAAAAACAAGCTTAAAGGATGGAAGCAAGGTTTTAGAGTTATGAGAGAGTTGAAGAATATGAGTGGGTTTGCATGGAATGAAGCCACTCAATGTGTGGATGCTGATGACATGGTGTGGGATGAGCTTCTAAAGGTAACATGCTCTTTTGAATATGTTGGTCTAAGAAATATTTCCTTCTTATTAAGTTAGATACAAGATAGAGATCTAATTCATTCATCATGACAACATGCAGAGAAAAGAATTCAAAAGTTCCAAAGTGTATAAGAGACAACCCTTCCAGTACTACATTGACCTAGCCTTCATTGTAGGCAATGACATAGTTGAAGGTACCACAGCTACTACTGCACAAGAGACATAGGAAGGGCTCAATATGGATGGGCCCACCTACATGGATTGTGATGAGGATATCCCTATGAGTACACCTCTTAACACTACAACTAATTTGGATGATGAATTATATCATTCCAATCAATCGAGTGCAATTGGTCATCCAAATCCTTCAACATCATCACCAAGGAGGGGAAAGAGGAAGAAGGCAACCATGGTTGGTTCGTTGGATGTGCTTTGTCAAAATATGAAAAGAATAGAAGAGGACTTTCATTTTCCTCTTCTAATCAAACTGGACAATTATGAATCAGATAGTGTCTGAGTCTCTCAAAGGCATCCCTGATTTGAGTCAAGCCACTATGCTAAAAGCATATGACACCTTCATGGCTGAAACTGAAAGAGCCAAAGGGTTCTTGAAAATGAATGAAGATGAGAGGGTGCAGTATATTGCCATGAAGTTTGTAGACCTCTAGCTACTTTTTTTTTCATTTTAAAGTATTGTTACTTAAACATTGGCAAGGCTAGCCAAGATAATTTTTAAGTTGGAAAGGTTAGCCAAGATACTTGTCTTATCAACATCATACATTGTTTTTGTTTATCAGCTTCTCTTCTATATATGCTCTAGTATATTTTTTTGCTATTTCAGCCATGATGATATTGTTTTTATTGTGATTTCATGCTATTTCAGCCATGATGATATTGTTTTTACTGTGATTTCATGCTATTTCAGCCATGATGATATTGTTTTTACTATTATTTCATGCATTATGATATTTTTCTGCTATTTCAGCCATGATGATATTGTTTTTACTGTTATTTTATGCATTATGATATTTTTCTGCTATTTCAGCCATGCTGATATTGTTTTTACTATTATTTCATGATTATAAATGGAATACACCAAGGAGTAACACATGATGAAGATCAATTATAGCGATAATGCTATTTCAGCCATGATGATATTGTTTTTACTATGATTTCATGCATTATGATATTTTTCTGCTATTTTAGCCATTATGATATTGTTTTTACTATTTATATTAGATTTTTAGTTTATGTATGAAGCCCATGTGGGTAAATTATTATTTTAGGTGTTTATCAAATTCAGTTAACTGTGAAAGCAAATCAAAACCAAAACTAGTGCACCAACAATTTGCTACTTCGCCATAACACGAGCAATTCCTGTAATGAAAAAAAAACAATTATGATCCTAGATACATAGCTAACGTGTACAAGAAATCTTTAAAACAATTTAAATACTCTAATATGATACAAGTATCTAAAACAAACATAGCTTGTGTCAATGCTCACCTTCAGAAACTGCTTTAAAAAGCTTGAAGTTTTAAAGAATACACAATTGTAGCTTTGTAGCTTCATATTGTTCTGAGAACATGTTTAGATTGGCTAAATTGTCCATTGGTATAGAAAGCCCCATATAATCATTGTCAGCATCTGGAAAGCAATCATCATCAAAGTTCAACAAAGAATTAAAGTCTTCCAAATTGGGGAATTGCAACTATGGCAAATCTATGGGGATATTATCATGGCAAGGATCAACATCAGCATTAGAGTTCTGTGATGAGGGCATTTCATCTTTCACTTTCACCATTATATCACTAGGTTCTTCCCAATGATTTGATGTCAATGGTGGTTTTTGAGCTTCAGTTGGCTTTCCAAGAAGGTTAGTTGCTGCAGAAGACAATTGAGTACTCATTTGCCTTAGTTTAAGTTTAATTTCCATCTCACCCTTGACATTGTCTAGATCTTTTTGACCACTGCTAGAGGAGCCACATCTGGTTATGATCTCTTTGACCTGCACTTTTCCCTCTCTGTCTCTTTTGGTTCTCTTTCTTTTAGCACCCCTAGATAGAGTAGTCTCAAGAATAGTTGTGCCCCTTTGAATGCCAATGTTGTTAACTTCATGTAGAAGTTCTCTCTTTTTTACATGTGTTGACCATACATCATCTTTCACTTTCACCATTATATTACTAGGTTCTTTCCAATGATTTTATGTCAATGATAGTTTTTGAACTTCAGGTGGCTTTCCAAGAAGGTCAGTTGTTGCAAAGGACAACTGAGTAGTCTTTTCCTTAGTTTAAGTTTAATTTTCAGATCACCCTTGACATTGTCTAGATCTAGTCGACTACTGCTAGAAGAGCCACATCTGGCTATGATCTCTTTGGCCTACCCTTTTCCCTCTTTGTTGCTTTTGGTGTGCTTTCTTTTAGCACCCCAAGGTAGAGTAGTCCCAAGAGCAGCTGCACCCCTTAGAATGTCATTGTTGTTAACTTCTTCAATGAGATGTTTTCTCTTTTTTACATGTGTTGACCATACATCACTAGTCGACCATACATCACTGGTCATCTGATTCTTATAGGTGGTGCCTTGCAATCCCTGTAAAACAAATAATTTTCTCAAATGAAACATTACTAATGAACATGGACAGTCATTTTTCTATAGTAATTTACTCTAAGTATTTACCAAAAGTAGAGGAGTCACATTGACATTCTACAAGGCTTCCTTCTAAATATCTTTATAACTGTTTCTCCCTCTGGAACTTGTGGGGGCCGCCAATGATGTTTTGTCTATTCTTTAATATAGTATCCTCAAGCCCTCTCACTCACAAACTTCAAATCTGATTGAAGGTTACTTTTACAGGCTAACAAGGAAAACTTGTGAATGTTATTTTGACTGAAAAAGTAATTACAATTTGTTTCAACTAAAGTGAAAATTACTCCCTAACTTGTTAGATCTTCCTCTTAAAACATCTTATACAAATCCTCATGGCAATCTGACCATATCAATCTTTACAAACTAAAGCCTCTAAAGCCCATAAGAAAGAACTGAAGCAAAATCGACTGAAACTGCAATTGGAATCACAGTTTATGTGGAAATAAAACATAGAATCAAGCACCTAAACACAGTGTTCATTATTTTGAACCATCAACCTTCCACAGAAAAAATCATATCTCCCCAACAATTTCACATTTTCTGGATTAATGAAGGCACCAAATTGACATTAAAATTATAGTCAATATCAAGTTTGTAGTTGTTATAAGGATCTATATTTCTTTGTTATCATGGTTTGTTTCTGGTGAGATTAGAATACATGGTTTGTTTTTAGAGTACACATATGTTGTTCATGATTTCAACTTACAATATATATTTCTGATGACTACACATATTTGTGATGTTACTCCTTGGTGTATTATATTTATTATGAGAACTTTGCACAGTGTATCTTCACACCACCATTTCATTGTTGGATTTTTTTCTTCCCCATCTTCTATGTATGATTATAGATGTCTTATTAGATCCTTTCAGTTTCAAATAGAAAGTCTCTTTAATCAACCATGGATTGTTAGAGTAGATTTGATTATGTGGAGTTTCTAAAATTTTATGAAGTGTATTTAAATGAACTCTCATTACTTCTTCACCGCTCATATGTTGTTCATGATTTCAACTTACAATCTATATTTCTGATGACTACACATATTTCTGATGTTACTCCTTGGTGTATTACATTTATTACAGGAATTTTTCACGGCGTGTCTTCACACCACCATTTCATTTTTCGATTTTGTTCTTCTCCATCTTCTATGTACGAGTATAGATGTCTTATTAGATCCTTTCAGTTTCAAATAGAAAGTCTCTTTAATCAACCATGGATTGTTAGAGTAGATTTGATTATGTGGAGTTTCTAAAATTTTATGAAGTGTATTTGAATGAACTCTCATTACTTCTTCACTACTTCAAACTATTTGTAGTACCCAGGTAAGATGATTATACTGTACTATGCCCTTTTCAAGCTTGGAAATGTTGTGGTGAGCGATCAACGGCTTCGATGTCCCTCAATTCAAGTCCAGTCAACATATAACAAGGACAAAGCATGCAGGGAAATGAAGATAGTAGGTCAGAAATTAGTTGTGCAAGAAGTGGCCATGACAAAGAAGCACAGTAGTTTTAGATGATCATGCAGGCAGTACTTGATTCAAGAGAAATCGAAGCTATCGATCACAAAACCACTATCCTCCCAGACCTGAAAAGGGTATAGGCCTACACAATTTTGTCTTTCCTAGGAACTCCCAATTGTTTTAAGCAGAGAAGAAGTTATGAGAGGAATTGTAAAAATGAAAATAAAAGTAGCAGGCTCATTGAACATTCTCATGTTGAACATTAGTATGTTTCTTTTTATTGTAATTATAGTTAGTTCCTTGGTTCCTTAGTAATTGATTTTTATTGCATTGTTGTCTTTGGTTTGTCATTTTGTTTTGAGTGTCCAGTGATTTAAACCGAAGACTTTGACTTAGCCAAAAAATTGTTAGGATTAACAGTCCACAATACAACTGAGAGGGGGGGTGAATTAGTTGTATGAAAGAATATTAAACTTTAAACTTGAAGCTTATCAATATCAGATCCAATGAACACCAACACAATAACACAATATTTTGGTTATGGGGAAACCCTGTTAAAGGTAAAAACCCCGGTGGGAATTAGCACCCACTAATGATGTACTGAGAGTATAGTAATCCTTGTTAGAAGATATAGCCCTATTAGGAGCTTGTTACAACATTATAGTACACAGTCCTTGTTAGAGGACAGACCCTATTAGGAGTCAAGAACAAAAAGGGGACCTCACTACCCAAAGAAGGTTAAGTCCACCTTTTGAACTCACTAGTTCACAACAAGTGTATATGAAGAAATACACAATCTTTTGAGTTGTTTGCCAGCAGTTGTCTTTGCTTGATCAGTTCCAATGAAGTCCACCAACAATCCTCTTATCTACATACAGCAGACACAAGTTCGCAACCTTCTTCTATCACATATATCCATCCATGTCTTTTCCAAACAAAAGACCTTACATTTATACCTTATTACTTTTTACCAAGATCAGGTCGGCCATTAAGGCTTTCCTAATTACAAATAATTACATAGGCCCTTGCTAAGATACACATGGTATCTAATACAAGTTTACAATGATTATATTACATCAATTTAGGACCGACATCCTTGAATTATGCTTGTCAAACAAAACACACGCTTCACTTCCTGAGTTGGCTTTAGAATAAGCCATCACCAAAGCACACGTCACAGATGATGTCACCAATAATTTCATACCTTGCACTGACCAATGAGCATCTAGCTCTTCTATCATCCTTCAAGATCGCATACCTTGAATCCAATCCCTCTGATATCTATATCAAAAATTCAGAGACTAACTCTGTCAATTCTCACTGTCATAGTTCAGTGACCAGTCTTTACCAAAACAGTTATATCTTCCTTAATATGCATCCATTAATGATGCGATCTCATATATAAGATCACAACATCCATTTTAACTCTCATCTGACTTCGCCACATCTGAAACATTCGTACACCCTCCGTACACTGTGATTACCAGTTTGGTTTCTTCATACAAGCATATGTTGACATCAGTGACAAAACACAAATGACAAGAGTATGAGTGCCCATTCAGTAACATAGTGATTAAACATATTAAATGTCTTAATCATCACCCATGCATTAGCAATATCCAACAAAAATGTGCAAGTCTACATTAGTATGTTGCTTTTTATTGTAATTATAATTAGTATGAATGAACAAAATAATGTCAATGCAATATTTATCGTTATAGCATCGATGACTTCAATGAATGTGCCTATGTGTCAATGCGGTGTTGGGCCATGCATGTTGAGGACGTCACACACAACAAGTAATCCTAGGCATCAATTTTGGTGTTGCCCAAATAGGAAAAATGTCTGGATATGTAATTATATTTTATGTTTATAAATAATGTGACAACTAATCATTTTAGAAGAACTGAACTGATGTAGATTTGGTATTGCAGGGAAATAGTGGATGTCAATACTTCTGGTGGGTTGATGAAACCACATTTACGTCTACCCCATCTACATATGTACCTGATGTAGGAAATGACTGCAACTTGTGCAAGGCTCGAGAGGTAGATAGTGCCGCCAAGATTGCTTCAATGGTGAAAGCATAAATCATGTTTTTGCGATGCCTTCTTTGTGTAGTTTGTGCACTACTTTTTTGGGATCATATGCGTAAATGTGGTTAACATAGGGTTATTGTAGATACATGAAGTTTTTTATAATTTCAAGTAGATACGTTGGACATATTTTGATAAACTCATGAACTTTTTTGTTGTTTATGACTTTGTTATGATTTTGAATATAAAATTAAACAAAATTAAATATTAACCTTATTAAAAAAAAATTGAAATGTTTTTATGATTTTCTATATAAAATAAAATAAAATAAATAAATAAATATTTATGATTTTTTCTATAAAAATAAATTAATAAAAATAAAATATTGTATCTAAACAATTCAAAAATAAAATAAAAATTATACTCAAATTCCAATTCCAGTTTCAAAAAGTGGAACCAAATGAAGGAAATACATCTTCTCACTTATATTCCAGGTCAACCAAATGGTCCAAACTATAATCCGGAAATGAAAAACTGGATTATCAAATCCATAATTTGACCATTTCCAGCATTTGATCAAATGCAACATTTCCTAATTCCTGCTACCAAACGGGCCCTCAACGACTGAGTGAATGCAGTGGTCGCTCATTTGCTTGATTAAATGGTTAAGTCCTCTGGTATCTGGTGATCAAGCGAGGGCTATTGATTTATTTCTTGATCAATGGTGGTCTTTGAATCTCATGATAGATTGTGCAGTTAGTGATATATCCAGCAAACCAACGATAATGGTCATCTCTTATTCGCTTGATTTTGGCGGTTAGCATGAAAGTATTTTGTGATCAAGCGAATATTGTGTTCGCTTAATCTCCAGGTCTGGTGGTTAAGATAAGAATGTCTAGTGATTCAGCGACAAAGGTTGACAAAAAGATAAAGGTTCTTTAGACGCGTGATCTTTGGATGTAAAGTGTAGCTAAGGCTTAAGTTATCCAGCGACTTAGCGAATGCAATGTTCACTCATTCTCTTAATTAAATAGTCAATCCCTAATACATTTGGCGATTCAATGATAGTCGTGGATGGCTTTGAAGATCAATGACTGGTATTTAATCTCATGATTGAACCCAAGATAAGAGAAATATCAAGCGAATAGGAGACTAAAGGTATTCACTGAATCTCATGATAGAACCGGGGTTAGTTAAGGCATTCAGAGAATACGAGAATGTATTGGTTGTTGAATCTCATGTTAAACTCAGATGTCAGTCAGCTTGTGATACATTAAGAGATGTCATTACACGCATGTAACGGTAGGCATGAAACCGTAGTCAGAACTTGCAAACTGTTTACTCTTCGCGAGATGACACCTTTAGGCCGTGTGTCTGGCGATGATGTCACATGGTAAGCGTAAAGTGCTGAGCCAAAAGTGACCGGAAGATGGGTTGTACGGAATCATGTTATCTTGACAACTGTCAAAACTGCTGAATACTCAAAACGAATCCTGGTTCGATTAAACGGCTAAATGGGACATTATCTTCAACACATTTATTGCTACATAAACTGGGGTTTGAACCACAGATTTCACAAAGAATCCCTGATTTGATAAAGCCTTACCCACAATTACTTTTGAGGGTCTTATCACCAAAACAATGTTTACGAAAATTAAAAAATGATTGAATCTGCAAATATATATTTATGAAAAAACTTTTAATGTAAGTATCAAGGGCACCAAACACTTCAATTGTCTTGCACGCCTATCCATCAATAACAACCACCAATGTAATTAACCCAGGAGGATGCATTTCATATAAGAAATGCTTTCACCGTAATTAGGATTACTAATAAGGCCAACAAAAAGATAAAAAGGAAAACATTGAAACCATCAAATGATTCTGAGGAACCAAAGTACTTTGGCAGCATGTAACAAGTCTTCACAAGGAGGAAAAATCTTAGGTTTTTGGTTTGTTTCATTTTGATCTTAGTTTTTGGCATGTTGTATTTGTTTTAATGATCATATTCAATCGGTTGGTTATTTCTATGTGCCACAAATTTAGATTAGTCTAAAATATAAAACATTATTTTAAGGACCTTGTATACAAGAATATAAACTTGTTTAGGTAAGGGACCGTTATAAGCTCCTTATAAAATGTACTATTGACCAAATTTCAAAAACAGGGCCATTGTTTATATTAGTCAAGTTCAATTAGTTAAAACATGGGGTTAATGTGTGTGTACACAAGGTAGGAGACATATATGTACTAGTCTAATTGGTCAAATTTATGAAAGCAAATAAATTCAATATTTTTATACTTTATATTTTTAAAAACTTATATTAAAATAATCAACTACATAAATCAAGTAATGACAAATTTTATTTATTTGTTTCCCTTTTCTTTTACTCTAATAAATGAATTATATTATAAAAGTTTTTGTTTGTATTTTAGTTTTGTATTTATAAAAAGATAAGGAAAAGGAAAACAAAAATTTCATTTTCTTTATATTTTAAATTTATTATAAATTAGTAATATTTTTTATTGATAAACAATTAGTATGTAAGTCTTATGAGGTTAAACTCTATAGAATAATTTTCGTGATTCTTCATCAATAAAGAAAAGAATGATAATAAGTGGTAGAATAAGACTTTTTTGAAGGATAATAATAAACAAGTGTCAAATTTAAAATAAAAGATAAGAATTTTTGTTTAAGAATTCATGAAATTACACTCCCTCTTACTATTATTGAAAAATCCCTTTTTATAATTAATTAATTTTCCTTTCCAAACTTTCAAAACTAAATTTTAAATCCTCCAAAACTTTATTGAATCTTTTCAAACACTTTTAATAAAAAACATTTATATTCAAAATCAAAAGAATTCCATAGATAAATAGAAAATATCCAATTATTTTTTAATCCATAAATATGACTACATATTTCTTCTAAAATTATTATTAAATTTTACCTCTTACCTAAGAAGAAGAAGATAAAATTATAAAACTATCTAACAAAATTAAAACGTAAGAAGCCCCGCACAAAATCTTCCTGATTCTGTTCAACAATTTTTATTTTTATTTTTATTCAATAATTGCATAGCAAAATTTAACAATTAGGGGAGCTCTGCAATTCTTTATTTTATCAGTACATTGAATGATTTATTAGTTGAAGGTTTAAGCTATTCCAAACTTAAAAAACCTTTCTCCGTCTTCTTCCAGACGATTTAATTTTAAAATTTAAGTTACCGATTCTAAGAAACAAAATGAAATTGTCCGTTAATTTGAAGATTTTTAAGCTAAAAGAAAAGGAAATGAACAGCTTCAAATAATTGATGAAATTTTTAACCCGAAACTGCCACTGCAAATTCATAAAGACCTCATTTGAACTAATTGTTTAACTTTAAAAAAAGGATGAAAATTTTCTACCAAAAGTAGAATCCCTGCTAAATTGCGAGTCATAACTATATAAATGTCAAAATTTGAGCAGAAATTGGGCTTCCCATTTACACCATAATATGTTCCTTTACAACATCAACCTTCACAAACAAATTGAAAATAATAATATCTTCAGGAGAACTCTGGTTTGGGGGATTCATAAAAGAGAGTAAATCAACAAAGACATTTGATCATAATATTGACACCACAATAATCATTATTACAACAAGCCTTGATGATATATAACACAAAGTAATCAGACGACAAATGCCCAAATCCACAATATCACACGCATAAAATCTTATAGCAGTCGTGTCTCCACTCCAACCTGTAGGTCCCGGGTTCGAAACTCAGGAAGCTTGTGTTTCTGATCTCCAGCTAAGGGGACTTTGAATTGTTCTTCACACAAGAGAAGATTTCAGAGGCGGCAGCAGCCATTCCGCTTATCAGAGACTTAAATATCTCCTTTTTAATCTTCCCACGCTTTGGCGGCAGTGGGTTCGAACCCATGACCTGCATTTTCTGAGTTTTGGGACCTCCGATAATTACATTTCTATCCCAACAATAAATTTGCTTCTTTCCCATTTCCCGAATTCAGAGCAAATCCTGAATCAAAAGTATTGAAGTTCGTTATGGAAATTTAGGTGTTGTTTAGGGGTGTTTATATGAGCTTAGCGAGCCGCATAATGTGAACAAAACCGGGTATATCTGAAACGGGTTGTTTCTTTCTGAAACCCGGCCGTATTTGAAGTACTGATTTGACAGAAGTTTTTAATTGCAGGATCGTAATTTAATTGATGAGAATGATATATTTCTCTCGTATAATTAAATCTGTTGTTCATTTTTTATTTATTGAATCAATGCAAATTTAAGTTTATAGAAAATTACATTAAAGAAATCCTGCCAATATAAAATGAACTGTCACTAAACTGTCAGTAAATCCGTTGTTCATGATTGCAATTGTTTCCATGGAAAGAAAGTCCCGTCTTAATAAATGTGGATTAAACAGCCGACCTTTGATTAAAAAATATATTTCATTCCAACAAAGGACAATCACAACTTTGACAAACCCTCTTTGTTGCCCAAATGACTATTCAGACCATCATTTCTATCTGACATTACTGGTTTGTTGATATTTATTAATTAAATTGATAAATAAAAAATAGTGGTTAGTCAATAGGTCCTTGTTCTAATGGTGAAGTTGAATTGTTCTCACTGAGCCTACTAGGGATCAAGTCTAGGCCGGGAGGTGGGTCAGCTGTAATTTGTTGCTAGGTGGGACACTGCCATGGACTTGCAATGGATAAACAAATAAGAGAGAAGCACGAGCATTTGTATATCTTAAATGGTATATAGGATTTCAACAATTTTAATTTTAATGTTTTTGTATGTAATTTAATTGCTTACAGCTATTATTTTGGATTTGGGTAGTAACTATGAGATTTGTCATGCATGTAAGAATAAAAAACTAGTCATTCTAAAGTGTCAAATGATACCTACTTAAAGATGTCTCAATTACATGGGCATAAATAATTCACATTTATTTTGGGAGTATAAACTAAGATTGATAATGCTATGAGAAAAAGAAGACATTTTTATTGTTGGTGAATATTGATGTAATGGATTGGAATGTGTCAAAGTATACGGTGATCATCTTCTTGTCTTGTATATAGATATTAAGTGTGACTTTTATAGTTGCTATGTATTTGAAGTTTGCATTTATATTAAATATGGTCATGCACAAGTTTGTCTTCATCTTAGATGATTCTATCGTCTCTACCATAGTACTATTAGTTGTTTTCACTCATCTTCAAAATATGTGGTCATGTGTTGAGATATGCTATCACACTAGTATTGTGTTAATAAATATCATATCCTCCTACCATAGTATTATTTGTTGTTTTCATTTACCTTCGAAAAATATGTTGATAAATGGTTCACACTAGTCTTGTACCAATAAATACCACATCCTCCCTCCATTGGTACTATTTGTTGTTTTCTCTCACCTTTGAAATATGTACTCATGTGTTGATATACATGTTTAGGCTAGTCTTGTGTTAATGAATCCCTTGAAAGGTATGTTATGCTAGATTTAATTTCTTATAGTTTCTCAAGCATTGGTTAGACCTTCTAGACAATGGAAATTGTCCACGACCTAAGAAGCACATAATAATTTATTTATAATTAGTTAAATAATTTTATTTATTTAAAATTAAACTATCTTAAGTCTTCCAATTCAAATTTAAAAATCCAATTTTCCCTCTCATTGTATAATTAAATAATTTTTAATTAATTAATTATTCAGATATTCTTTCAATATTTTTATATTTAAGTAAAAGGCCTAGGGCTTGAAATATATGAGAGTATGCATACATATTACTATTAATAGTGGTCTATGACTACAGACACTAGTCTCTCTTTACTGTTTTGAAGCTTATCTCACTATTTTTTATGTTTGGTTAGTGTGTTATTAAAGTGCTAAAATTGTGAAGCTGTTGATTGATGTATGTTGGATATTTGTACTAAAGGGACAACACCCTAGTTTTGCTTCTTTAAATATAAAAAATAAAGAAAAATTGAGACAGGGGTTAATGTCAATGCTGCTTTGAAAGCAAGGTTGAAGAGAGTGAGATGGATGGACAACTCTAGAAGGAATCTTACAACACTCAGATCATTTGGCATGTCTTTGACAACTTCAAGTTGAATCATGAGACTAAGACTATCAAATGATGCTTGCTCCCCTCTTAAGGGTTTTTTGAATTATTCAATGGGGGCACTAGGATTCGAGCGAGATTGAAAACATGTTAATAAAAAGTGTGTCTTAGAAATACCTTCATAGGATTAGTTTGTCAATATATTAATTCAATTATGCAAAATACAAAAATTTAGAAGCTATTGAATGAAAATAAAGACAATAAACATCTTATGGCTCTCTAATTAAAGATGTTAATGAAGAGCTCTCAGCTAGCTTCCATTAGAGACAACTTTAAAATGAGAAATTATGCTAAATGATGAATGATTATGGTTATCTTTTCTTAAAACATGCTAAATTAAGGTTTTAAATCAAATTCACTATAGTAGGGTGTAATCACCTAAAATTGGTCTAGTAGAACTTGAGCCCCCTTTTCAATCAAATTACCTCAAATTAAATCCTAAATCTCAAAGGCATGTTTACTAGACATACTTGTGCAAAGTAATCCTGAAAATCCCCTTTGCATAATTAAATCATAAATCAAAATCTTATACTATGCTCTAATTTCTAGAGCTTCCATGTTTATTTTAATTGCTATAACATTTCTTTTAATATAAAGTTCTTACACTTTTATTAAAAGAACACATTCACATGTATGCACATAATTAATCTTGATTAATTAGTAATTAAAAGGGATTTGTACTTTCAAAATGCTATTTTGTCTTATCTTACCTAGCATCTATTTCTGCTTCTTAATCCTCACCACTCATCTCTACCTAACCTTGCATCTCCTTCCATCTCCTTTTGCTTCTTCATCTCAACCACTCATTCTTTTTCCTCTTAATCCCCACCCTCCATTCTTGAGGTAATTCCTTAAAAGGAAGCTCTTCCTTGGCTCAAGGGTTCCATCTTACAATCTTGCAATCTTGAACATTCTTGCATCATAGCTGACTTGCATTCTTGCATTCTTAGAGTACTCTTGCTAATTTGAATTATTAACTCTTAGTTGCTCTCATTTCTTGGCTTAGCTTCATTTCTATCTTAATCATGCATTGTTGATCTAGTCTATTTTCTTGCATTAGCTCAATAGAATAGCTCTTTCATCCTTCATTCTAGAATACTACTTGGTTGCATGTATTCTAGCTTAATCTCTCATCCTATCTTTAATCTTGCATCTTAGCTTCATTCTTAACATTTGAATCTTCCATTTTGGAGTAGTCAAGTCGCTAATCCTTTATGCCAATTTGATGAGCATCATGAGAAGGATTAAACTCACTACAACTAGGAGGCTATAGGCCACTTCTTGAGATATCCCTCTCCATGGATTCTCTCATGTGTAATGGTTTATAGAAGTGTGTCACATTTTGATCACACATTTGTTTTTCCCACCATGAGGCTAGACTTTCCTTTTTAGCTCCATTTCTTGCATTTTCATATTTTTGACCTGTCGTAGGTTCATCATTTTTTTTATAGGTTAAAGAATCATGCAACACTTCATATTATACATATGCGACATTCTAGTATACTGCTAGGTGACACTTCCCAATTCCTAGACTATCATTTTTCTTTTCTAAGAAATATTGCCTACTTCACAAAGAACTATCGTCCTGATTCTTTATAGCCTATCATACCATTCTGAAATGTCTCCTGGCTTCTTTATGGTATATCGTATGATTTTTTGACAAATTAATTAAATATCGCCTAGATTTAATTTCTATCACAGTTTAGTTTATAATCGAGTTTTCTTTTTTTTCTTGCATTTTTTGAGTTTTCTGGTTTCCTATCAGTAACTAACAAGTGATCTTGTAGGGCTATTTCTTTTATTTGCATATCTTTTATGCTCTAACATGTTGTTTAGTAGGATTCACTTGTCAAAGAGATCAACACTTTCATGGCTGCCAATGCTTTGTGATGTAGGACGCTTGTCAAAGACTCAATCTTGAAACTACTAATGCCACTTGTCTTGTAGGTTTCCTTGGAGAGACAAATCAACATTGTGTTTTCTTACATTTGGTTTTTTAGGAACCTAGCTTAACTAGAAGACTTCTTGTCTTGTGATTAGTTGAGTAGTAAGAGAGTATGCTATTTTCCTTTTGGAAAATTAGAAATCTTAACCTACTTAGTTGATCACTTGCAAAGAGCCTTGGGTAAATGAACATGTGCTTGATGTGTTTGGGAGACACTATGGAGTAGGAGAGTATACTATTTTCCTCATGGAAAATCATAAATCTAGATCTCCACTAGCTATCCATTTGCTTTCTTGCATTTAACTTTAGAGGGCCTTCCAAGAGAGAAATCTTTTGGGAAAGACCCAAGTGGGAAACAAGCGAACCCGACTTACTCCATCCCACTATAATCAAAAGCTTCCTTCAATCTAAAGAGAGGTAAGACTTGTCTATTTTCTACTTCTAATGCTTCTTCATGTGTAGGGCCTAGTTTCCTCAATCTTGCTAAGAAAGACTACACTTGATTGGGCCCTTGTAGGGCCTTCTTGGTCTCAATATTGTTTAAAAGACTACAAGATGAGTACATTCACTTTGTATAAGGCTAAGAGGTCTAAATCTTGCTTGCGAGACTATACATCTTGGGTTCTTGTAGGGCTATAGGACTCAATCTCATCTGTAAAACTATAAGGGGTAGTCATGAATGAAGACGCTTACTAAACACCTTGAGGCCATGTGACTTCCTTTGTGCAAGGATTGATCCAAGTGGACTTTACCTAGATCACCCCAAGATACTCACCATATGTGTTCCCTTGGATGCAAAGCTTGAATATGGAAATATGGAAAGACATGCGATTTGAGCATTGTTCTCTTCCAATTGATCCATATCTTGCTTAGTCCTAGGAAAAAGCATTCAACCACTTAATCGTGGGGCTAAGAAAATCAAGTTGTGGGAAAAGGTTGAAACACTTCCCTCTTGACCTTAGGTAGTTTTTCTTGATGTTCTTTAATGTGCTAAGACTCGTGAAAATATTTGTGGAATATACACTTAATAAAGTTGACACATTGCAAGACCTCACATATGCTTGTATCTAGAAGGTTGCTTTGTCCCTTGTTGGATTCTTTGAAGAATATTTCTTCCTCACACTATTTTCTTTTAAAACAAACTTTGTCTAGGAAATGCTTCGAACTTGTCAATCAACCTTGTAATCCTGTAAAATTAAACTTTTGGACTAAGCTCAAACATCGTCAACATTTCTTCTTCATTTTTATCCTTAGCTCATCTTGTTATTCAGTACATTCCAACATGTTAGGAATTGCTTCTAGCTAGAAAGATTAATTTGACCTCTTGATGACATTCTTAGCTAGTAAAATATTCACTTTCCCATCATCTTCTTGATCACCTCTCTTGGATGCTTTATCCTATATTTTCTTGTTCACAAGTGTCATACACAAGGATCTACACGTAGCTTGGACATTTTGTGGCAAGTTATCTTTGCTCTATCTTTTTTATACTTTTACACTTTGGACAAGTGAACACTTTTACTTACCTAGCTTTGAAATCAAGTCATCCTATTTTCCTTTTGACAATCCTCTTTTCATGTCAGTCACAACCAGATCTCAGAGCCTTGAAGGAAAGAAACTCGAAGTTATCTTTGACAAATCATGTAAAGAATATCCTATACCTTAGGGTTTTAAACCCTTTTCTAACATCTCTAGTAAATCTACCTTATCCTCTCCTAGGTTGGAACATAGTGTTTCTTATACTCCAATCATGGAAGTATGAAACAAAAGGATTGAGGAATTCCAAAAACAATTGGGTGACAAGAATTTTGGACAATAAAACCAAGAGCATCACAACTCTAGACTTGACTCATAAACTAGCTCTCAACATACGAGACTTGGATCACATGGTTCACAAGGTGGTGATTTTGATAACAAAATAAATGAGGAAGATATCTTTCAATTTCAACAAGATGAATGATTTCAAAGACTTATGAAGTTAAGATCAATACTTATTGCACTTAGCCTCGCAAGGAGTCAAACTACCTCACAACTTTGACGTTGACAATTTTATAAAGAAAGAGGAACCATCTGAAATGGAGATCATGAAGAGACATATGGAAGAAATGATGAAGAAAATGGTACACTTGGAAAAGGAAAAGGAACAACCAAACACATCTTTTTCACTTGAGGCTATATGATCATTTCCTTTTGACAAAGATCTATACATGCCTCCTTTTCCTTGAAAAGTTGATTTTCCTAAGTACAAAAAGTATGATGGTACTAGAGATCCCCATGATCATATTAGGGAGTTCTATGCACTAAGCATGGAATTATTGCATGAAACCACATATCTTATGAGACTCTCTCCTAGGAGTCTTAGTGGTCAAGCTATGGAGTGGTTCACTAAATTATCTCCTCTTAAATAATTTGACCAACTAGTGCATAGATTTATCTAGAAATACAACTATAATATCCAACATGCTATCACCATGCTTGATCTTTGCAATATCAAACAATGCCAAGGTGAATCCTTTGTGGTTTTCCCTCAATGATGGATAAATATTTACTCGTGCTATCCTCGATGGATTCCTAAGACTAAAAAGATTGATCTATTCATCAATGCTTTGGTTCCCAAAATCAATTATGCATTGCAAATGCAAACGAATGCTTCACTTCATAAATTGGTTGAATCACCTATTCACATAGAGGATTTCCTTGTTCACAAGGGAAATATCACTCTTCAATCTAAAGAGCATAAATCCTCTTCTGTCAACCAACATAACAAGGATAAGAACAAATTCTGAAACAAGGTTAAAGATGTCGTCAATGAAAAAATCTATTGATCCCTAAGTTTTTTTTTCTATTAGTGTCTTACACTTAGTCATTTTCTAGGAAATGTTGGTCGGTCATCACTATGACCAATTCATCATGTATAGGCCAAGTTAAGTATAGACTTGTATATTGTACATTTACCGAGTAGTAGTTACTATCGAGCAAGTTAGAGGTCGCCGAGTACTTTAGTAATAGACGAGAAAGCTTATGCCGAGCTATGTAGATATGTCAGTGCCGAGCACCAGGGTATGAAGAACAGTGAATGAAGATTGCCAGAGATATCATATCCCAAGTAAGCCAAATTTGATATATGTGTTTGTAATGGTACAAACACTTAGATACACCATTTTGGCCGAAATCTATATTATATTTATTATTTGTTGAGGAAATCACAGAGGTGATTATGCTTTATAATTGTAATCATTAATCCCTATGTAATCAATGGAACCAATCAGAATTAGGGAATAGTTAAGCAGCATAAGAAGACAATCTAGATTGTTGATCTTGATTTATGGAGTTAATCTATTGTCTTTATAAGATGAGATCCAAACCCTAAAACATATTAAGGAGATGAGAAAAAGAGTATAAGTATGAAGGGGATCTCATACATGTAGAACAAAGAAGTGTATTGATTATCAAAAACATAGTTCAGTGACCAAGTAGAGTAGTGACAGACACAATAGAGATATATTTGATAGAGGAGATCAAATCTATATTGAAAGGAGAAGATTTGTTATCAGAAACACAGTGCAAATAGAAGGATCGGGTACTGATACATTTTAACAGGTGAATCAGGGTAAATCTCTTAACAGAGTGGTCCTAATAGGCCTAAGTAAATCTCTTAACCGAGTTCTTACTTTGTTGTAAGTTTAAATCCTTTTGCAAGGTATATTGTATAAGTCTTAAAGCTCTTAGCAAGGCAGACCCCTCACAGGGTAGATCATCATTTTATGGTCAAAGCTTTGTAGCCCTAATAGGAAAACTTTAATACTACAATAGTGAAGATTTTTGGGTGTCATTCCCACCCCAGTTTTACCTTTTAAGGGTTTCTAGGTAACCAAAATCATTGTGTTATGTTTTATTTTCCTAGATAATGATTAGGATGTTAGATCTATTATAGTATTAAATTTGATGTTTATGTTATGCAAGTTAGTTTATGTCAAAATGGAATAATTAGTTGATATATGATTCAACCCCCCTCTTAGTATCTCACTTTCCCATAATAGATTTCCAACAATTGGTATGAGAGGTAAATCTCTTAAAGAAGTCTAACCACTTGTGAATCAAAGATCTTGAGATGGAGGTTTATAAGTTGGGAAATATTATAGAGAATCAAAAGATTGACATTCAGCTTGCACTACATCAACTTGATGCAGCCAGAGGTGAACTGAAGAAATCCTTAAGTAGAAGAAGAGAATTGGCAATACAACAGAATGAAACTCAATACCAAGAAGAGGATACTAAAGGACTATTTGATAGTGGAAACTCTATTGAAAGTGAAAAATCTATAAAAGATCTACTAGAGAAAAACAACATACTAAATGAGGATAATAGAAATATGAAGAGAGAACAAGTAATACAATAAGTAAGATTTTGTGAAGTTGTTGAACAGAAAAAGAAAGCTGAAGAAGACAAGACAATGACTAAAGAAGATAAAAGGCAATTATCTATAAGACTAGATGAAAGGACATGTGACATGAAAAGGCTCACAAACAATCAGTTGGACATGGTGAATCAACTACTACTTGCTAATCAAGAATTGAATAGGAAAGATGAGGAGATCAGAAATTTGAGATTAGAAAATAGCCAATTGAAGAATGAACTAAGATCTAAAAAAGAACTCAATGAAAGGATGAACAAGCCTAATGAAGCTATGAGATACTTTGAAGAATTGTTAAGGTCACCTAGAAGATCTAGTGATACTTCTGGACTTGGACATGATGAGCACTTGTCATCCACTGAGGAAGGATAATCATCAAAGAGTGGAGAATAGAGGAATGCAAAGCCAAAGAACATAAAACCTACATGCCATCATTATGGAAAGCTAGGACACATAGCTAACATCTACAGAAGAAAATTTGGTAAGTCTAATCCTAAACCAAAATTCAATGGATATTGTTTTAACTACAAAAATCATGGACATTAGGCACATAAATGTAGGACAAAGGTTAGTAATCCACCTACATTACCTAGATTTCAAGGACATTGTTTCAACTGACAGAAATATGGACATAGAGCACATGAATGTAGATCCAAAGCTAAGTGGACATCCAATCAACAGACAAAAGAACCTAGGAAAGGTAACACATACAATTGGGACTACAATACATGGTATAGTTGTCATTATTGTGGTAAATATGGTCATATTGGAGCAAATTGCTTAAAGAAACATTTCAAAGGTAATGCAAGAGTTGGATGAATGGAAGTCTGGTCTATTATAAATGTAATAAGTTTGGTCACTTAAAGAGAGACTATAGAGCACATATACCGAGCAATTATCAAGTCAAGAATGAAGAAACTATTTATCAAATGAGAAATCAAATGAATAAGACATGGAAGAAGAAAGAGGAAGCAAGTAGTAGTGGAGCCAGTGAACTTGAGGTCATCCAGTCCAATGGATCAGGTGATCACAATACTTCGAACTAACAAAAGAAGGTATGTTTGGAACTGAATCTTATAATGCTTTATTTTACATCAGTTCCTAACATTTGTTATGTTGAAGTCCATATTTTCATAGATTAAGATGCATAAGGATAGATTTGAGAAACAAGCAATGATGTATATTTGATGTCGAGCATCAGTATTTTATCCCATAGTGACCGAGTCACTAGTGTTTTCCAAGATCCTATGGTAGCCGAGATGTGATGTGCACTGAGTCATAACCGAATGGTAGTATTGGCTGAGCTTATGTTTATCGAGTAGATATGAGATTGCCAAGATAGTTGTATGTTACATAAAAATTATACAGATCATTAATGAAGCCCTAGTCAGATGTTTGAAGTCTATAAAGTAGGAAGTTATCATTTATTTTCATTTTACCAACGATGTGAGAATTTTCAAGAGTGATTATCAAGAGCTTTTGTGTTAAGTGTGATTTGCAAAGATCATTCACAGTGTGCCATCAGCAAATATCTAAGAACTATTGAGCAAGGAATTTTACCGAGTTATCTATTTTTGTAATTGGACCCTAGAATTTGAAGAAATGGAATCTTCATCATCTATTGTAGTTAAGAAACAAGGGAAGGAATTATTTGATGTACAAATTGTGAGGAATGATGTGTGTAAGCCACATAAATTCCAAGTTGTTCATGAGAATGCAATTATGGGAGATCTCATGGGTACCCTATCATCAATCCCTCCTAATGTGTTAATGATAAGTGATGTATGCACATGTAATTATATGTGCAAGATTGGAGAGATTGGAGACTATGAGCTGAGAGAAGCATATGATAAATTGTATAGCAATGGGGTGTTGAAGCTTGAATGCCAGAAGGTTTCCAAGCGAGGGTTGGTGCATGCCCTTGAATTCCCTCAAAATTTCAAATCTGAATGGATCAAGATTTTACTAATCTGAGTCCATGATATGAAAATTTGGCTGGAAGATGGACCAATAAAGATCACTAAAGAGATGATACATCGAGTGACTGGTTACCCTAGTCTCATGAGAAAGAAGACTATGAGATGTCAAAATAAAGAGGTTATAAAAGCCAACACCCAAGCAATGTGGAACAAAAGAGGAATGACCATTTCAATAATCACAGATCCAGAGATTGATTTTGCAGTAAGGGTGATAGCACATAAGTTTTATTAGTCAAGTAGGTTGGACAATGTTCCATTTATAGCAGTAGACCAAGCTTGGAAGATGGTAAAGAATGATCATACATATGACCTTGCTGAGATTCAATTGACACAACTTGTCGATAACCTCACATCCATTAGGAAATCCAAGAAATCAATGTGTAAGTTTAGTTCTTTGCTCGTCTATCTATTTTTCTATATACAAAATAGTTTTCCTACTCTTGGGGATGTTGCATGGGATAAGAACAAACCTATCATATTACAGATTAGTGAATTTATTGATCAGATGGGTGAGAATTTTGAGAGTGTAATGGAAAGTTATTTTGTCAAATTTAAGAAGAAAATGAGGAAAAGAAGTAGGATCTGAGTATCACTAGTGGAAAAATACTACAATGATATATGTTTCCTAGTTGATACTGACTTCACATATGCACAAGTTGTAGAACTGAGGGTTGTTAGGAATAAGGTGTCTCAACCTTGGATAATTCCTATTCTTATTATTTGTTTTGTAAATGTATTTTTTGCAAATAATGTAATTAAGTGTGAGTGTACATGTCTAGTTGGCATGTTGATGTGTCACTCCACTTGATGTGTCGGCATCTTGTGTGTAAGGAGATCATGATTGAAACAGTCATGATGGATTCCTATGACGCGTAAGAACTATTTAAGGAATGTGCTATGACAAGTGTAAGAGCATCTTATGACTTGGGCCTATTTGGGCGCCCAAGACGAAGTGGTTGGTGTGTGTAAGAGAATATGCCAAAAATAGGTTGGTATGACAGATTCTCTTACACTTCTCTTGTGACCGTTATTTTTGGTGGATTCTATGACAAGCTATCATAGTCTATTCTAGGGATGGACACCTATTCTTGGGATTGCATGTAACAACTGTGTACATGTGGCTTTGTGCATGGGTCTTGGTGGTTGTGCCTATATTTGGGTCCAGAGGAGTCTATATATATGATGCTGCTCCTATGGGAGAGATAGAACAAAAATTTAAGTCTTGTTGGCTTTGTCTCTCATTTCCTGAAAGAACTTGCATTGCCAGTGTCTTGTAATCTTTGTGTTGAAGATAATACATTGTGTAGGTTTTGGAGTGCTGGGGTTTTTTACTGAAAGGTTTTCCCTAGGGTATATCATTGTGTCATTCTCTATTTTTCTGTATGTATGGTATGTGGTTGCAATATCTTTGTTAAAGTAGTTAACGAATCTGAAATTGTAAGGATTTATAAGAATTTGCACAATACTCTCCTATAGAGATTAGCGTAGGAAGCTGTTTTCGCACCTAAGTTTCCTTACAAGTGGTATCAGAGCTTCATCAACTTTTGATCCTAGTTGTTGGGTAGGGTTTTTTGAGCTAATCTCAAGTTTGAGTGGGAGTTTTTTGCAGAGCATTTTGAATCTTATTTGCAGATTGAGATGGCAAGTTCATCATATGGAAGAATGGAGGTGGAGAAATTTAATGGCACTAATTTTGAGTTGTGGAAACTCAAGATGGAAGACATGTTGGAAGATCGTGACCTATGGGAAGTGACTTCAAATGCTACAAGACCATCAACTATAGCTCAAGCAGATTGGGATATCAAAGACCGTAAAGCTAAGGGTCTCATAAGACTCTGTTTAACCGATGTAGTCCTTCTAAATGTTCTAGATGAGAAAACCACAAATAGTTTGTGGGAAAGACTTGCGGCTATGTATGAGGCCAAATCTCTGGTGAACAAGTTTTTCTTGAGGAAGAATTTGTACTCTCTGCGAATGAAGGAAGGTGGATCCTTAACAAATCATTTAAATGCATTTAATCTGCTGGCTATACAATTGACATCAGCTGGTGTCAAGTTAGAGGAGGAGGATCGTTGCTACACACTTTTGTGTTCTTTACCGGATTCATGGGACCATCTTGTGATGGCTCTTGGAAGCACTTTAGTCACCTTCAAAATGGATGATGTGGTGTCTTCACTACTATCAGAGGAGATGCAGAGAAAGGCTTCCATTTCAGAAAAAGAAGCCCTTGCTGTTCGTGGGAGATCCACTGAAAGAGGGAAGAAAAATGACAATAAGTCTGACAATAAGGGTAGATCTAAATCCCGTGGGAATTCAAAGACTTCCAATCAGTCCAAGGCAAAATGTTGGAACTGTGATAAATCTGGGCACTTCCGTAAAGACTACAAAGAGCCGAAGAAGAAGAAGAAAGGTTCAGAGTCAGCTTCAGAAAGATCTCAAGAAGATGGCGATGCATTCATCGCAACTTTGGCAGCCCATGCATCTGATGATGTGTGGTTGGTTGACTCGGGTGCATCTTTTCACATCACCTCTCATCGAAAATGGTTCTCAAAATATGAAGAGTTTGATGGTGGAAAGATGTACTTGGGTGATGATTCTCACCTAAAGATAGTTGGACGTGGAAGGGTCACTATCAAATTTCCTGATGGATGAGTAAAGGGAATCAACGAAGTTATGCACATTCTGGGTTTGGCACGAAACCTATTATCTGTAAGTATGCTGAATGATGTAGGTGTACAAGTTGTTTTTTTGAAAGAAGGATGCAAGATGATGAGAGGATCGATAGTGCTTGCAAGGGGTACTAGGAGAGGTACCTTATTTCAGCTAGATGCATGTATTCCTCTATGTAATAGTCCTTCATCCTCACCATCTGAACAAGCAGTGAAGAAGCCTGTGGCTATTGGTTCCGATGGTAGTGCAAACACTTTGGAAGTTAAGTTTCCTGCAGAAAAGACAATGTTGTGGCATATGAGATTTGGCCACATTGGTGAAAAGGGTCTCAGAACCCTAAAAAATAAAAATCTCGTTGAGGGGTTAAATGATTGCAATCTCGAGTTTGACTTCTGTGAACACTGTGTCTATGGTAAACAAAATTGTGTTTAGTTTTACTCTAGTTCTCACAAATCTTCTGATGTTTTGGATCTTATTCATTCTGATGTATTTGGTCCTGTAAAAGTTCCTTCAATCTCCAAGTCTGTATTTTTTGTATCTTTCATAGATGATTACAGTAGAAGGATGTGGATTTATTTCCTTAAAAGTAAGACACAAGTCTTTAGTTGGTTCAAGGAATTTAAAGCTCTTGTAGAGAATCAGACTAGTAAGAAGATTAAGTGTGTGAGAACTAACAATGGTGGTGAGTTTTTCTAAGCAGAGTTTGAACAGTTATGTAAAGAACAAGGTATCAAGAGGCATAAGACAACTCCTTATACCCCACAGCAAAATGGAGTTGCAGAGAGAATGAACAGAACAATGATGGAGAAGGCTAGGAGTATGCTTAGTGGAGCTGGTTTAGAACAAAGGTTTTGGGCCGAAGCTATGGCCACTGCTTGCTATCTAGTTAATAGATCTCCTACATCAGCCCTTGTTGGTAAGACACCCATGGAGGTGTGGTCTGGTAAGAAGCCTTCAATTAGACATCTTCATTTTTTTGGTTGTGAAGCTTATGCACATGTTCCAAAGGAGAAAAGATCTAAGTTGGAAAACAAAGCTGTTAAATGTATTTTCATCGGATACAGTGCTGGTGTGAAAGGATACAAGCTTTGGGATCCTGTGACTAGTAAGGTGTTGTATAGTAGAAATGTTATTTTCAGAGAGCTAACATCTTCTCCTATTGTGCTACAACCAGATGAAAAAGAAAAGGAAAAAGATGTTGTTCAGTTGCCTCCTACCCCTGAGAAGACTAAACAGAGAGACCATGTTGGGTCTAATGATGAGGAGAGCTCTAGCAGCTCTGATAGTTCAGAAGAAGAGGAAGAACAACCTCAACCTTAGCCCTTGAGGAGATCCACGAGAGAAAGAAAGAAACCAGAAAGGTTTGGTTATTCTATGTTAGATTCCAGTTGTGCCTTTGCTTTGATTACTAACACTAATGAGCCTAGATCTATGAAAGAGGCTTTGGGCATGGAAGATGTAGGTTCCTGGATTGAGGCTATGGATGATGAGATGGCTTCATTGGAGAAAAAAAAAACTTGGGACCTTGTACCTTTGCCTAAAGGGAGAAAATCTGTTGGCTGTAAATGGGTGTTCAAGAAGAAATTCTATGCAGATGGCAGTGTTGAAAGGTATAAAGCTAGATTGGTTGCAAAGGGATATTCACAGGTAGAGGGAATAGATTATGGTGAAATATTCTCTCCTATTGCAAAGTTGACATCCATTAGATTTCCGTTATCTCTTGCTACATCATATGATTTAGAGATAGAACAGATGGATGTGAAGACAGCTTTCCTTCATGGTGATTTGGACGAAGAGATTTATATGTCACAGCCTGAGCACTACATTGTTAAAGGTAAAGAATCCTTAGTTTGTAGATTAAAGAAATCTCTATATGGTTTGAAGCAATCTCCTAGGATGTGGTACCTTAAGTTTGATGCCTTTGTGTTGTCAATTGGATTTATAAGATCAAAATCAGATCATTGTGTTTATTTCAGAGTTGAAAATGATCGCCTTCTTATTGTTGCATTATATGTTGATGATATGTTGCTATTTGGGAAGGGTAAGGGTATGATTTCTGATTTTAAATCTCAGTTGTCAGCACAGTTTGAGATGAAAGATCTTGGGGTAGCTAGGTACATCTTGGGTATGGAAATTAGTAGAGACAGGTCTAACAGAAAACTTTGGTTGAGTCAGAGTAAGTATGTGAAGTCTGTGTTGGACAGGTTCAGCATGGCAGATTGTAGACCACTATGTGTTCCTATTTCTATGGGAAAAAAAGTTATCTATAGATGATTGTCCAAAATCTCCTAGTGAGGTGGAGGACATGAGTAGAGTACCTTATGCTAGTGCAGTTGGCAGTCTTATGTATGCTATGGTCTATACTAGACTAGATATTGCCCAAGCAGTGGGAGTCCTAAGTCAGTTTATGGCTAATCCTGGATGGGTACATTGGGATGCAGTTAAGCGAGTATTCAGATATTTGAGGGGTACATCAGATTACTCCATATGTTATCATGGTAACTCTTCTAGATCTTTGCATTCAGTTTGTATTCGTGGGTTTGTGGATTCAGATTGGGTAGGTGATATTGACAGCAGGAGATCCACCAGTGCTTATGTGTTCACTATGTTTGGTGGTGCCATTAGTTGGATGACTAAGAGACAACCTGTGGTTGCTTTGTCCACTACAGAAGCTGAGTACATGGCTGCTACTCATGCTTGTAAAGAAGCCATTTGGCTTAGAAGATTGTGTTCCAATGTTGGTGTTGATGCAAAACAAATTACTATTTGGTGTGACAGTCAGAGCGCTATTTGCCTTGCAAAGAATCCAACTTTCCATGCCAGAATGAAGCACATTGATGTACAGTTTCACTTTGTGAGAGATATGGTGGAAGATGGAAAGGTCAATTTGGAGAAGGTAGATACTATGAAGAATGTTGCAGATGCATTAATGAAACCAGTGGGCACTAAGAAGTTCAGATGGTGTTCGGAGTCTATGGGCCTTTTGGCCTATAGCAGTTAAAAGTTCCTGTTATGTTCCTGTTGCTCTTACAAGGTGTTCGACAAGTGGGAGAATGTTAGGAATAAGGTGTCTCAACCTTGGATAATTCCTATTCTTATTATTTGTTTTGTAAATGTATTTTTTGCAAATAATGTAATTAAGTGTGAGTGTACATGTCTAGTTGGCATGTTGATGTGTCACTCCACTTGATGTGTCAGCATCTTGTGCGTAAGGAGATCATGACTGAAATGGTCATGATAGATTCCTATGATGCGTAAGAACTATTTAAGGAATGTGCTATGACAGGTGTAAGAGCATCTTATGACTTGGGCCTATTTGGGTGCCCAAGAAGAAGTGGTTGGTGTGTGTAAGAGAATATGCCAAAAATAGGTTGGTATGATAGATTCTCTTACACTTCTCTTGTGACCGTTATTTTTGGCAGATTCTATGACAAGCTGTCATAGTCTATTCTAGGGATGGACGCCTATTCTTGGGATTTCATGTAACAATTGTGTACATGTGGCTTTGTGCATGGGTCTTGGTGGTTGTGCCTATATTTGGGTCCAGAGGAGTCTATATATATGATGCTGCTCCTATGGGAGAGATAGAATAGAAATTTAAGTCTTGTTGGCTTTGTCTCTCATTTCTTGAAAGAACTTGCATTGCCAGTGTATTGTAATCTTTGTGTTGAAGATAATACATTGTGCAGGTTTTGGAGTGCTAGGGTTTTTTACTGAAAGGTTTTCCCTAGGGTATATCATTGTGTCATTCTCTATTTTTCTGTATGTATGGTATGTGGTTGCAATATCTTTGTTAAAGTAGTTAACGAATCTGAAATTGTAAGGATTTATAAGAATTTGCACAATACTCTCCTATAGAGATTAGCGTAGGAAGCTATTTCCGCACCTAAGTTTCCTTACAAGGGTATCATGGCTAAGGCCATTACCTTATGAAGTTAACATAGATAAAATAGCAGCAACAATAACAACCCTATTAATTGAGGAAATTGACAAAAAGGCTAATTCTTTTGGAACATATGAGGAAGAAAAATCTAAGGTAACCATGGGATTAAAATCTGTAACCATGGAAAGTGTAAGAATTTGCAAATAGCAAAGATTGGACCAAAGATCTAGAGGTTAAAGAAAAGAACAAGAGAGATGATATGAATGCAATGATTGATATTGAATTGATCCAATGAATTCACCTTTATCATTGATTACATAATAGGCCTCCTTATATAGGAAAAGAAAAAAGAGAGAATGATAAGGAGCTGATAAGGTATCTCCTATGCTAGGTGTAATCACATGTCCACCAAATCTAGATCATCCTCCATTATGCAATGAAGTATGTGCAATGGATTAGGATGATAATGTGATAAGAGCACTAAAGGTGGATCTCACACCAAAAGTGGAATTTCTCCTACACCATGTGCTTAATTGAGGTGTAAACTCCTAGATGTTTGAATCACTAACTACTCTACAATGCATTATCCTAAGTAAGATTAAGTTAAGTGTAATTAGGATTATTTAATTACACCAATACCCCCCCTTAAGTGCAACTTAGGGGAATGCACTTAAACTCACAATGCAAGATGGGTCCTAGCTACTAGGCCATGTTAGGTACCCATGTACAATATGCAATACATGAAATGCAAAACTCTCATAAAGTGGAGAAAGAGGGAAAACCTCATGGGAAAAACCCTCCCCCAAAAAGAGAGAAGAAAACAAGATGCATGGATGGATGGAGTGCTCAAGACCCCCCAAGAACTACATACATCATGTATATACAAAGAATTATCTCCCCATAAGAAGGATAGTTGGAGACATGATATCTCCCCCCCATAATGTAGAAGTTCCCATATTGATGAAGAGTACCTGCAAACAATAGATAAGCCAATGCTTACAAGAAACATGTCTTCCCTTAGGAAGAAATAGATACATCAAATGATAAAGAAGCCAATCCTTGTGCAAATGGAAGGAGGAAGAAGATGTAGGTCTCCATGTATGAATCTCTAAAGACTAAATAGGTTTCTTCAAGGTTGAAGAATCTATCACCTCATGTGACAAATCAAGTGAAGAAGGAGAAGAATCAAGAACACCAATCTCCAAAGAAGGTGAAGAAGTATCCTGAATTATGATGCTATCATCAAAGGAAAGAGAAACATCCTCGTGTATGTCTTCCAAATCTACATCATGAGAATCAACAAATGTTGAAGAGGCATCCAAGTAGTCATCACATTCTACAAGATCTAAAACACTATGATCATCCTACTAAATAGTAGAGCCCATGTTTGAAGAAGCAGGAGGTGGAGGAGTAGGAAGCTCAACACTTGTCTCAACAACAAAATGGTTCAAGTGCCCAAATTTATCCTCATAATTATCCCTTGTCAAATGGATGTGTACATCATAAATATCATCACCATCATCAAAACAATTTGAAAAAGAGTACAAGCGTGATGTATGATCAAAAACTCCTATAGCTATGACATCTCTAGTCTCCATGTCCCTAATGTAGACAAAATTAGGAGTAAACTCAACAATTTTACCTTGTGCCCCATGTGTAATTTGGTAAATAGAAAGAAGATTAGTGGTCAAGGATGGTACACAAAAAACATCATTAAATGTCCCCTCTCCCATAGGAATAGAAACTTTCCCACAAACTCTCATGAATGTGTTGTTACCCATCAAAATATTAGGAGAATTACAAGGCTTAATAAAAGAAAACATATCCATAGAAGATGCCATATGATGTGATGCACCTAAATCAAGAAGCCATTTACCTTGCTCAGGATGTGTGGAAGCCAAAAGTGCTTGTCCTTTACCTTTATCATCCAAGAAGCCATTTACCTTGCTTAGGATGTGTGGAAGCCAAAAGTGCTTGTCCTCTACCTTTATCTTTGGATGATAAAGGTAAAGAATAAACACTTTTGGCTTCCACACATCCTAAGCAAGGTAAATGGCTTCTTGATTCAGGTGCATCACATCATATGACATCTTCTATGGATATGTTTTCTTCTATTAAGCCTTGTAATTCTCCTTATATTTTGATGGGTAACAACACATTCATGAGAGTTTGTAGAAGCTGTCAAATGTGTAGAAGGAGTAGACACTGATGAGGGTAACTTAATGTTGTACTTCTGAATAATGTGATTTAGGTCATCAATCTTCTTTTGAAAACACTTATGCTCATCATGTCCTAGCTTTTTACAATATACACATTTATCCCTCTTTCTTCTAGATGATTCCTCTCTTGAAGAGGACTTGGATTCAATAATATTGTGTGAAGGAGACTCATTACCTTTGTCATGAGGCTTAGGATCCTTATGTTGATTCTTTCCTTTTCCATTAGAAGTTTTTGATGTGGACTCACTTGCAATCTATGCTTGATGTGTGGAAGGCTTCAATTGACCCATGTGTGCCAACTTTACTTGTTCCCTTGTGAGTTGTGCTAAAAATTCATCAAGATAAGGCAATTTGTATGCACTACCAAGAGCATCCATAGTAGCATAGAATGTTGAAACAAAGATAGAATAATCAGGATCAAGCTTGGAAAGAATATAAAAGATCAATTGTTCATCCCCTTTAACAATGCCACATGTAGAAAGCTTCAATCTAATAGAATTGAACTTAGAGAAAAAGCACTAGAATTTTGACCTATGAGTTCATTCTCCAATCTGAATTTTCTCATTCTATCAGGTTTACCAAAGACTCCTTGCAATATGACCCAAGCATCATGAGGATGTGTGCAAGATGCAATATGAAAGTGCAAGTCACGAGAGATGGATGATCTAAGAGAGCCAAATGTTTTATCCCTTCGATCAAACCATTTTTTCCTTTCTGCAACACTTGTTTGAGGTTCTTGTTTGAGGTTCTTGATCCTGCCCAAGAGTCATTCTAAGCAATCCAATACTCAACAAATGATCACTTAAAGAAACTTTCCATTCATGGTAGTTATATGGAGTGAGGATTTTGACCTTTGAATTGTCCATAATATAACCAAATAATGACTGATAACTATCGATAACTCCTTCAAATGACTGATGCAAATTAGAAAATTGAAATCTAAGGATTAACCAAGTGCAATTATAGCCCCAAAATGACCTATTTCTAAAAGTGATGTTTCCATCCCAAATCATTGAAAATGGATTGCAGATCTGGAAAGTAGACAAAAAATCATGCACTTTAAAAAAAAAATTTCTCCTCAAAATGTTACTGTATGTGCCACCATTGGATTCTTCAAGAAATTATATCCAATTTCAAAAAAACTTTCTCAAAAAAAGGAGCAAAAATGTGCAAGATATGGCCCTTTGCAGTTGGATTGCAAAATGAAAAACTCCAATGGTGAAGGCAAAAATATTCCAACCTCTGATGACATTAGAAAACCATGGTGTTAAATTTGATGGTCATTGGATGTCACAAAATGCCCAATTTGGCCTATTTTGATAGCTGGACGGTCGTCAAATTTAGGATCGGCAAAAGATGATGTCAACAAAAAAGTGACATCCCTTTGCTGACATGGTGTTGACTGTGCTGATGATGTGGAAGTGTCGTACGATCACATCACCTGATGATGTCACCTTTGCTGATATGTCCTCTAATGTGGCAGGTTGCCAGTCCTCATTTGGTGACATGGAAAATGACACATGTCACTTGCTGATTGGTTTCTGGTCATGTGAGGTGGCTAGATTTGGGCAGTCATGTCAGAGCTGGATAGCCACATTGGAGGTTGATGTGGTGCTGACTGGGTGCCGCATGGCACCTACTTCTACTTGCCAGCTACTAAGTTATCACATGGCAACTGAGAAGTTGTTATACAGTGGTTGACGCAAGGCGGGTGGCCTACCCATTGGTGGTGGGCTGCATAGAGGTGTCACAACCAAGGACTTTTAGTCCCACATGTTCTATGCTTGGGAAATCTATGGCATTTATATATGTCAAGCTCAGTATAGATAGCAAAGATCATGGACCTAGGTTGGCATCATAGTCACAGTTGGACTTGTATTGCGTAGATCCGGTAGAATGCAGATCGCTTTGTGAGTAAGCTTTTGAATCGGTGGTGGGTATTTATCCCACATGCACGGTGGGAGGCTCTTTGGACCCTTTAACATATGTGAACCAACTGATATATGTGTGTTGGAGATTTGCCAGCAAGCCAGAGTGCTGACTGTATGTTTGTCATTGATGATAACATATGGTAAGAAACATGTGTAGAAGCCTGATGGAGAGAGTTGTGAGTATATTTTTTCTAGATATGTTATCAGCATGATATCATATACATAGAGGTTGATTCTGAGTAAAGATAGTAATATAGTAGTTTGTATCAATGAGTGTTTCTGACAAGTCCCAGGAAGAGTTATGTATGTGATTTACAGTATGGTTGTAATGGAGCCTTACGCATTTATATTTATGTTGTAGACATATGTATGTTACTATCTTCATGGATGCAGAGTCAGATATGCAATACAGGTTAAGTTATGAAGTCTCCAGTTGACAGTCACAATTTCCTAAGTTTATTTGGTAGAGCCGACATTGATTCTATTGGTGTAGTAGTTGCACCTATCAGTTTGATATGCATGCTTTGATTAGTGCATGGAGAAGAGTTAGGAATGATTGGTTAAGAGTGCATGATGTAATTCAACATGAGAAGAAAGTATCAGTTAATTTGGTGGAGCCAGTAGTGTGAAGCGACGTGTCTACTCATATTGAGTTGAGCGGTCCTAATTTTTATTGCATGCTTAGTAGAGCCGACTGAGATGTTATTGGAGAGTTGTATTATTTCTCTAATATGATTTCAAGATGGTTCTAACAGGCCAACTTGATTATATCATTTAGAGGAAAGATATTTATAGGAAGTCATTTGTGATTATTGAGCATGGAAGATAGTTGAAAGATAAGTATAGAGCAGTAGGTGTGAAGTATTGAGCCATCAACAGAAGGTCTATGTGACAAAGTAGAGAGTATATGCTATTCATTGGAACTAATCAAGACAACAGGTCTATGTGCAGTTCACCAAGATCCAAATATAGTGTGTATCTATTAAATAGAAGGTTGTTTCCTTCACCCCTTTGAGTAGTGTGCTCCCGGACAGTGTGTCCTCACCCCTAACAGGGTTAATTGTAAAAGACTCCTAACAGGGTTTGACCCTTGACTAGGTCATTGTACTTAATGCATTGTAAAGGTCAACTCCTAATAGGGTTGTAAGATCTTCTAATAGGGATCATAATACTCTAGTGTAGTTTATAGCGGGTGCTAATTCCCACTAGGATTTTTACCTATTTGGGTTTCCTCGTAACCAAAATTGTGGTGTTGTGTTGAGTGTTCTTATATTGTGTTTATGCTTAATGTTCTTCTATACTTAATTGGATAAATAATTGAATCTTGTAGATAACTGATTCACTCCCCCCCCCCTCTCAGTTATCTCTTAGGACTATTCCTAACAATTAGTATCAGAGCCAAGTGCCTCGGAGAGAAATTTTAACAGCTTGAGGTTGATTAGATGGTATTCTTTAGAAAAGAAAGTCCTAAGTTTGATGGAGAGAACTATCTAGATTGGATGAACAAAATGATGACACATTTGCAGTGCATTGCCTTTGAGATTTTTGAAGTAGCTACTAAAGAAGTTCAAATTCCGTCTCTACCAAATCTTGCAAAAGATGATGCAACCTTGAAGCAAAAGGAGATGTTCACTTCAAATGCTATTTCCAAAGAAGCCCTTATCAGTGCCCTATTAGACAGTGAATTTTCAGAGATCAAGAAAATGGACAAAGCCTATAAGATATGGAAGTATCTAGAAGACATGTTTGAAGGAGATATTCAAGCCAAGAATGCGGGCAGAAAGACATGGAAGAAAAGATACAATACATTATAGATGGTACCTGATGAGAATGTTAGAGCCTATAATCAAAGGATTAATGAAGCAGTTGCAGGAATTATAAACAATGGTGGAGAAATTTCAGAAGAAGGCATAATGGATAAATTGATGACTACCTTGACACCAGAATATGACAACAAGATATGCATCCTAGATGAAACTATGAAGTCCACAAAAGACTTTAAAAGAGAGACCTTAATCAGAAAGCTTTCAGCCTTTGAGATATCAAGATTGAAGACAAAGCCTAAAAGTGAAATAACATTCAAAGCTTCAGCCCATGGTAAGAAATCTTTGAACACTTCTGGTAATTTTGATGATGATGCTGATGAAGAAAAAGAGCTAGATGATTTCATTGCTTTGATTGCTAAGAAATAAAGGAAATAAAAAGGAAAATATGAAGGTCAGTTACCATTCAAATGATTTTCATATAATAAGATTGGTCACTTTGCTTCTAAGTGTCCTCCAAGAGTCAAGAAGTTCAAAACTAACTACAAGCCCAATTATACAAAAGAATGTTACTATGCCAGTGATGGAGTATCAGATAAAGAGTCAGCAAAGGATGAAATTGGATTCATTTCTCTTGAAGACATGGAGAAAATGTTTGATGAAATGGACCTTGAAGATGAAAAGGAAGCACAAGGGTTAGCACTGATTTCACAAGTTGACTTCAGGACATATTGGATCATTGACAACGGTTACTCACATCATATGACAGGAGACAAGGATAGATTTGTACATTTGGATAGATACAAAGGAGGCATGGTTAGATTTGGAGACAACACTCCTAAACCTATCATAGGTAGAGGATCTATCACCTTAAATGGAAAGAACAACACTGATGATGTTCTTTATGTTGATGGATTGCAGCACAATCTACTAAGTGTTGGACAGTTGCTTGAAAAAGGATATCAGTTGGAATTCAAAGACAACAAGTGCATTATTAATAAAAAAGAAGGAGAGATGATTGCATCAAGCTCAAAGACTAAAGGTAATATTTTTAGGCTTAATCCTGAAGCAAGTTGTTTTGTTGCTAAAGTAGATGACAGTTGGTTATGGAACAAGAGACTATGTCACATCAATTTTGACAACATAGTTAAGATAAGCAATGTAAATGCAGTAAGACACCTTCCTAGCATTGTAAAACCAATTGATACAATATGCAGGGAATGTGTGATGGGTAAGCATGTGAGGAATTCATTCAAAAGCAAGAACAATTCAACAGAGAACAAGTTGGATCTAATACATACAAACTTATGTGGACCAACTCAAACAAGATCATACTATGGCGAAAGGTACTTTATTTTGTTTGTTGATGATTATTATAAAATGATGTGGGTTGCATTATTAAAAGGAAAATTAGAAGCATTTGATAAGTTCAAAATATTCAAAGCTAAGGTTGAAAATGAGTTTGGATTGAAAATTAAATATTTGAAATTAGATAGAGGAGGAGAATTCACCTCTAATAGATTTTATGAGTACTGCAAAGATGTGGGATAAAGAGATAGTTAAGTACACCTAGAACCCCTCAGTAGAATGGAATTGCAGAAAGGAGGAATAGGATCTGTTAGTGATTTTTCTTGCTGAATCCTAATACACAGCCCTAACTGCTTAGATAGAACCTTATGATTCCTAAACTCCCAATTCAGACAAGAAAAGACTAATTAACAAGGACCAAGTCCTTCTTCACTTTGAGCTCCTAGCTACAGGCAGGTGTACCTATTTAGATCTACTTCTTCAAAGCATTACAACATTAGTTTATATCCTTGATACAAACCTAATCTTCTCAGCTCTTTCAAAAATACATGAAAGTAAATAATCTTTTAAGTTTTGTTGATGATGAAATCCTACAAATTGAGGACTGACCAGTGCCTTATCCTAGGGCAGAGAGTCAGGAAGAGAAAACAAACATCTACAGAGAACTCCTAAGTTAAAAACATCTAGAACCCACATGAAGTGCCTTACAAATCACCCTCTCTTGAACACATTTAATCATCAAATTATTGCAAAAAATCCTGAGCTCTCAGAGATTAACCTAAATATTTTACCCTTTCTTTGAAAGGAACTAGAGATTAAAATCACAGATACCTTGTAAATTGTGCACTAAAAATGCCTTATAGATTCAACACACAAAAGCTTCAGAATTCAGACAAAAAGACAACATAGATATGCAAGGGAATTCCAATGTATTTAGGTAGAAATTCAATGTATCAACACATTCCAAATCTGACAAACATTCTTAGGAAGATCAACAATGGAGCCAAAGCCTTCTCCTTACAATAAAATTTTCATCATCCTTTATAGTGGAGGCAAAAACCAGAGATATAGGAAAAGGGGGTCAGTTACACAAAACTAACAGCTGTCCACTTAGCCTCAAAATATCTCCAAAATCCTCTACATCTAATCTACAACTGATTCATCTTCAACTAATCCACATTCTTGCAATCATTTCCCAAATAGACTTGATTCTGATCTCGAAATTGCTAGCTCATACTGCTCTTTCCTACTTCTCTGAAATTGAAAATAATCATTGCCAAAAGATTCCTCGTTTCATGTTGTTTCTGAAAACATATAACATGTCCATATTCCAATAAAATTTGAACCTCCAAGCATTAAATCTCTGATCAAGTTCATCATTTAATTTTTTTGAATTTATTCCCTAAGTGCAAACTATGACATATTTTAAATCTTTTGAAATCTTTTGAAATCTTTCTTTTTAAATTATTTATGTACTTTATGTCCAGGCCTCACCAGAACTTGACACTTGTCATGCTGCGATTGGATGAGACTAACCCTGGCCTTTGACCCATGAGTTTAGAGACTGGGTGAATAGCATTATTCTCTAGATCTCTGAATGAACTCCTAACCATGGTTAACATCTGGCGACCATGTGAATCCTCCTTATCTCTGAATCTCAGAATGATTTTCTTACCCTAGGTTAAATTTGAAGATTAGGCTACTAACTCATTCTCTAAATCTCTAAATTTTCATCTCTGACCACCAAGCATGAGGAGATTGCGTGACTCTTTGCTCTATTAATCTCCAAATTTTATGGCTTAACCGCAGAGCATCCAGTGGCCTAGTGACTACATATTCTCTTGATCTCTGGATTTTTCATGCTAAGCGCCAGGTATTTGATGACCTGGCCACTAACCGCCTGTTGGATCTCTGGATTTTTCATTAGCCGTTGGTCTCATTCTATGATCACATGACTACGCCACGTGTCCTCTTGGGTCTAGTTATCATTGCCACCACCTATCTGCTAAAATTACCTTACATGTGGGTCCGTCGACACACTTCTTGAGGTGCCTTCATGTGAGGATGTGAGCAGAGCCTCCATTCTTCATTCTATCTCATATGTGTGTGGAGTTCATTTTAAACATCTCATAGTGCATTTGTGGGGCTAATGTGGGATTATTATGCTGAAGGTTTTTAAATACTTTCACTAAAAATTTTCCTTGGTGCCAGCTAACATGCACACCAAGGCAGACACATTTAATCATCAAATTCTTACAAAAAATCCTTAGCTCTCAGAGATTAACCTAAAGATTTTACCCTTTCCTTGAAAGGAACTAGAGATTAAAATCACAGATACCTTGTAAATGGTGCACTAAAAATGCCTTATAGATTCAACACACAACAACTTCATAATTTAGACAAAAAGATAACACAGATATGCAAGGGAATTCTAATGTATTCAAGTAGAAACTCAATGTATCAATACATTCCAAATCTTAAAAACATTCTCAGGAAGAGCAACAATGGAGCCAAAGCCTTCTCCTTACAGTAAAATTTTCATCATCCTTTACAATGGAGGGAAAAACCAGAGATATAGGAAAAGGGGGTCAGTTACACAGAACTGATAGCTCTCCACTTAGCCTCAAAATATCTCCAAAATCCTCTACACCTGATCTGCAACTGATTTATCTTCAACTGATCCACATTCCTGCAATCATTTCCTAAATAGACTTGATTCTGATCTTGAAATTGCTAGCTCATATTGCTCTTTTCCACTTCTCTGAAATTGAAAATAATCATTGCCAAAAGATTCCTCATTTCTTGTTTTTGAAAATATATAACATCTCCATATTCTGATAAAATTTGAACCTCCAGGCATTAAATCTCTAATCAGGTTCATCATTTAATTTTTTTGAATTTATTCCCTAAGTGCAAACTATGACATATTTTAAATCTTTTGAAATCTTGCTTTTTAAATCATTTATGCACTTTATGTCCAGGCCTCACCAGAACTTGACACTTGTCACACTACAATTGGATGAGACTAACCCTAGCCTTTGACCCCTGAGTTTGGAGACTAGGCGAATAGCAATATTCTCCGGATCTCTGAATGAACTCCTAACCATGGTTAACATCTGGCGACCACACAAATCCTCCTTATCTCTGAATCTCAGAATGATTTTCTTACCCTAGGTTAAATTCGAAGATGGGGCTATTAATGCATTCTCTGAATCTCTAAATTTTCATCTCTGACCGCCAGGCATTAGGAGATTGTGCAACTACTTGATCTCTCAATCTCCAAATTTTATGGCTTAACTACAAACCATCTAGCGACCTAGCGACTACATATTCTCATGATCTTTGGATTTTTCATGCTAACCACCAGGTGTTTGGTGAACTGGTGACTAATCGCCTGTTGGATCTCTAGATCTTTCATTAGCTGCCGGTCTTGTTTTGCGGTCACGTGACTACACCACGTGTCCTCGTGGGTCCATTTGTGGTTGTCGTCACCTATCTGCAACATTACCTTACCTATGGGCCCGCATGCACACTTCCCAAGGTTCCTTCATGCGAGAAGAGCCTCCATTATTCATTCTATCTCATATGTGCGTGGAGTTCATTTTAAACATCTCATAGTGCATTTGTAGGGTGAATGTGGAATTATTATGTTGAAGGTTTTTAAAGACTTTCACTAAAACTTTGCCTTGGTGCTAGTTGACACGCACACCAAGGTGGACCCACAAGGTAGAGGAAGCACAAGTGCCTCTTTTTCTTTTATTTACATTACACCTAGGCTTCTTTCCATATAAACACCTCATGATGATAAAATAGGGTGCATGTGGGATAAACCCACATGCAGCCCCCTTTGTATTTTCTTCTTCCTGGCCAAGTGCGTGACTCTATTTTTGCTTCGACCTTATCACATGTCTTCACACTGGCCTTTCTTAGTAAGATTTTATGCACATATCCTGGTCTCTCACACAAAGCTCCTCTTCATTTGCCATACGTTCCCACAGAAAAGCAATATGCACCCCTCATTCACGTAGGAGAATGAGGCCCAGTGTTTGCCTCTCCTCTCTTTCTTCCTTTTTCTCCACACCTTTCTTGGGTGGGAGCTTTGTGAACTCCTCGCAATCACTGAGGACGAGATTCATGTGGCGGTCAAAGACCATGAATTTGCCTACTAGTTGAGGGTCATCTTGGATCATCACCCGCATTCTGTAGTTTATGAACTAAAGCATTTTCAAACTTCTAGGCATCAACATTGTGGTTGTTCTACTGTGAAACATTCCAAGTGAATGGAAATGTAATCCTTGTGACCAAAACTTTGATACACCTTAAACCTTTGGTGAACAGAGTTATGAACATTGGGAAAGTAGATTATGAGCCCTGGGTGTAATGTTGCTTTCTATTCACAGCATCAAGAGAAATGCTCTTTGGTTAGTCAAATGGTACTAAGTTTTTAGGTCATATGTTTGTGTTTGAGCTTAGTTGGGTTGGTCTCTTTCATCTATAATTCACTAAAGCTCCCTATGCAGGTGATTATTTTCTTCCATCAAGGAATTTTTCTACTTTCACACTGCATGTATCCATTTCCTTTGCCACTTTCCCCTCTTCAAACCCCACACACATGGCTCTTTCAACTTGTTCGTGAGCCCTTGCTTCATGCGCAGGGCACTCTTTTATGTAAGTAGCTCTTCTTTGCATTACATTATATCTATCTCCCTCTTCTAGGAGTACTTAAAATAGGTTCTAGTGGACCCCAATAACTGGCTGTAAAGCTTTATCTGACTATACCAGCATTGTGCCCTTATGTTGGTCATGAATGGCTTCAGATCTAGCAGCTTGGCTTGTACATTTGATTGGTGACTTCAACAACTTCTATCACTTTTGGTTGCAGGCAGCTCTTTTGATTCACACGCCATAGACCTGTGTTTGCTACTCACGTGATCATCCCCAAATCTACCATGAATTCATATTGTTTTCCCTATAGTCCAACCTCATTGATGAATAATGCCTTATCATTACAATATTCTGGTCACTGTCGCTTGAACTGGATTGAAGTGAACTCATGTAATCATTTTGTGCCATACTAAAAGATTCACAAAATGTGTCTCTCTAATTTATGGCATTTTTTTTAGGCCCATAGATTAGCATTGTCTTTTTTTTTTGAAATGGATGAGTTCTATGAATCTCTTCCAACCATTTACCAATACAGGCTAGATTAAATTCATGATGACATGGCAACACCCTCATGTGGTCTCTTTCTTCATAGTCCATGAGACATATGTAGCATTGTGCAAGTTATTCATTTCTAACAATTTCATCTTCTTTATATATTCGTACTCACATGGATTCAACAACACAATTTCGAGCTAGAAATGGTCCAAGAGAAACAACAGAGGTTCATGAAGATAAAACCACTGGCTGACTATGGATTTCATCCAGAACCTCAAATAGAGCTTTTGCCAGCATCATGATTCTTCTTTATCTTTCTTTACCTAAAATGCAATCATTTTATAAAAACACAACACGTCGTGCCTTAAATTTTGATCACGCAGTGCACTTCTCTATCTCTGAAAAATTGCCCAAAAACCACAACTGGCTTCTGGAAACGGCCTTGAAAACTCACCAAAATGCTTCACAGGAAAGCAACATCAAAAACATACATTCAATCCCAACATCTGAATCCACTTGTAAAAGGAAATTGTATGAAAAGATTCAGGCTAAAGGATAATAACAATCAAACATGGCCACTTGAAAACTGAAACTTTCCACACCGCCAAAACCACACAAGTCACCTCTAGAGCTTGCATAAAAAACTCACTTACTAAAACCTTCAAGATCCATAAATTTGAGCATTGACTCACCCCCATACAATGTACATGGATCCATAATCAACTCACCAAAAAGATCAAGTGGACGATTACAATCAAACACCAAAGTTAGCATGTTAGATATATTTAGGAATAAAATAGTGAAACATGCATAAATCTGATTTGGAATTGGCCTGGAAAAGTGATCAATTTGATTGGCAGAGACCCAAAAATCCTCAAGCAAGTACACTCCTAGGATTATAGTATGAAACAACACTCACTTGTGTCAGACCTTGAACCGGGTGTGAACCACAAAACCTCAAAGTAGGTCACTCAGAAAACTAAACAAGGCAAACACAGATTTTTAATGATTTAAAAATGGAATGAGACTGGCAAACAGATCAAACGAGCACATGGGGGGCTGAAAATTGGCATGGACACACTCTCTGATGCCTAAAACATTATATAACAACCAGCATGCAATGACCAATCACAGGGCAATAAATGTACTTCCTCAAAGTGGGCTACTTAGTGAAGATTAGGAAACACACCTAAGAGCACCTTTAAATGACCACTTCAAAAACATATCAGAACTAAAAACTGAGACCTAAAACCTATTACATATGTCAAATGATAGGTGATGAACACCGTATCCAAGTAACACATCATGAAATTCAATAGGCTCCATTTTCAAAGTCTCCAAACTCAGCTTCCTTCAAAGACTTTTAAAGCACAATTCTGACAGACAAAATTTTCAAAATATGGAGTCAAAATATACTCAAATTTTTTGAGCTCCAACAGTGGCTTTGACAAGGGATGCATGCCCCATGCGGGGATGCAAAGGATCTAGAATCTCCATGTACAATAGACCACCCAATGAGAATCTTCTTTACTCTACTTTTACTTCTTAACCTTGAACTTTTCAAAACTTGGCTCCATATTGAAAACAACACCACTGTACAAAATATATAAAATATACATAAGCAGCTTCAAAATGCCAAAGGAACCTCAACTTTTACCTCTATCAAAAACTTTGTTTCTTCTTTGAAACTCAACCAGCAATCTGAAACCACCACTAAACTCATGATGAAAGAAAACATCATGGAACATAGGCTGCATAATAATTTTAAACTTAAAATCACCTATGCCCTCTCTCTTATGTTCCCCCACAAACTCATTATCTGGAAAATAGAAATAATTGAAATCATCATATATAGAAACACATGAAAGGGGACAAATAACTAATACCTTTTCTTCTTGGCTGCAAACATTCGGCTCATCTTTAATGCACACCTACATATCAGAAGAAAATAAAACATACTCAAACTCATTCAACTCAGCCAACAAATCTGAAACATCCTCATGCATCAAACCAATCAGATTGACTAAATCTGATGTCTCTTGATAAATCATAGTTTTATACTCATAAAGATGATTCACATAGTCAATACCATACACCAAATCACCTTCATTATCATCAATGTTTGGTGGTAAAAGAACCAAACTGTCAATATGCAATGCATTCTCATCAAATGAACAACTCTCACCCTGCATTACTTTTTCTCCAATTAACTTCATTGGAGCTGGAAGTTCAAACTCAGCCGTATCTAAAATATCAAAATCGAAAAATGAGCTACCCTTAGCAAATTCACTTTCTTGGGCACATTCTTCGAACAAGGGATTAGAGACAACATGGAATTGTTTCTCATAAATATTTAAACAATGTATCAGTTGGTTCATATCAATGTCTTCATCAAATAACACATTAGTAACTTCACAAGACATGTCATTACATCCTTCTTCACATACACTGTCAGCAGAGAAAGAAAATTCAGAATTTGAATCAGAACATGATTCACCACTATTGTTGTCATCATATGAAAAATTGGTGATATAACCAATGAAATCATCTTCACAAGTACTAGAGAATGAACTCCACTTGTCTTCAGTCTCCATGACTTTATATCGAGTTTCATTACCATTGAAACACATAGAAGACTAAAAAGAAAAATCATTTGTAGCATGAGAGAAATCTTGTGATAGGTCATTAGAAACCAATTCATTTTCAACCTTATCCATGCTTCCAGAATCCTGCTATTTCATTTGCAGCAGTAATGACAAGTATTCCTCATCCATGGATTCACAACAATCACCATTTCTCTCAGCATTTAAATCAACATTAGTAATCAGGAAGCCATTTTCATGGCTATCTTTATTATACTTGTGCAAATCATACAAAGGGAAGGATGTGCTTTCAACAATCCAAAAATTCTCATTACCTTCATTGGCTGAAAAAGTTTCCAGCTCTTCATCAACAATATCTCCAGTAGCGACATTCATTCCACTTTCACATACAACATTTTGATCAATGCCATTAGTAGGGGAAGGAAAGCATTGATTCTTCTCACCCTTTTCCTTATTGTTCATCTCATTCTGAAAATTCAAACTACTAGAGGTACGCCTTCTTATAACTCCATATCTCAAATTGCATTCAATATACATTGCAAATTCAAAAGCCTGATATAGACTTTGTGGTTGTTTGTCCTTTAGCAGGAAACCTGTCTTTTGGCCCAATGCACCCAAATAAATAACTAAACATATCTGATCATGGGGCCTAAAAATCTCAGGGATATCCATAAATGTTTTAACAAATTTGTTATTAAACCTTGGGATTGACTCATCTTGTTCAATTTGAATTTCCATCAATCTATCCAACAATAATTTGACATCTACCGACCCATCAAACTGCTTAATGAAGGATGAACTTAACTCATCCCATGAAGAAATTGAAGCTCTAGGCAAGAATGAGAACCATTCTCTTTCATCTCCTTTCAGAGTCTGCACAAACAACCTCATCCAAAGATCTTCATGACACACATCAAAATCATAGATCACATCAGCAAAATCTTGAACATGCTTCTTTTCTAACTGGGACTAGTTCCTATCAAATTTTGGAAAATATCCTCTTATTTCATTAGGGATCTTATTAGGGAAACTAGGTATGTCATCATAACAAAATGACACATATCCTTTGACAAAAAACTCTTATGAATATCCATTATTGGCTGCAACTTTTGCATACACACTTGAAATTCTTCAAAACCAGTAACAGGAAATATGTACTTGTAATTAACTTTCTCTTATCACATAATCATTCTGACATACTTCTCATTTATGACTTAACTCAAAGTTCAATCCAGAAGTATGTAATTTAACTTATCTTTCCTTTCTTTTAATGAAAAAATCACTTGATAAGGACCATGTAAACACATAAAATACTAAATGGAAAATACCTGGAATGCCATTGCTAAATGTTGTTCACTTCACATATGACTAAAATCTAAAACAAAGCTTCACATCTCAGGTCTGTTATAACATAGAGTCACCACCTCCGTTCAGAGGACACAAATTCACTCACTGATCTTTCATGAAACACCACCAAATTCTAGGCATTCCTCACAGCAAAGTCACATATACTTTCAAATTTTTAAAACAAAAAATTCTAGGTAATACACTCAAATCTGAAAACAACTTTCAGATTATGACATTTATGAGACTTTTCCCCAAACTGAATACAACAAGACTTTAGGATTCTCCTTAGTAGAGTCATCAATTTGTTAGTGATTTTTCTTGATGAATCCTAATACACAGTCCTGAGTGCTTATATAGAACCCTATTATTCTTAAACTCTTGATTAAAACAAGAAAAGACTAATTAACAAGGACCAAGTCCTTCTTCACTTTGAGCTCCTGGCTATAGGCGGGTGTACCTATTTAGATCTACTTCTTCAAAGAATTACAACATTATTTTATATCCTTGATACAAACCTAATCTTCTCAGCTCTTTCAAAGATAAATGAAAGTATGATGATGAAATCCTACAAATTGAGGATTGACTGGTGCCTTATCCTAGGGCAGAGAGTCAGGAAGAGAAAACAAACATCTACAAAGAACTCCTAAGTGAAAAACATCCAAAACCCACATGAAGTGCCTTACAAATCACCCTCTCTTAAACATATTTAATCATCAAAGGAACTAGAGATTAAAATTGTCGATACCTTGTAAATGGTGCACTAAAAATGCCTTACAGATTCAACACACAAAAGCTTCAGAATTCAGACAAAATGACAACATAGATATGCAACGGAATTTATATGTATTTAGGTAGAAATTCAATGTATCAATACATTCCAAATCTGAAAAACATTCTCAGGAAGATCAACAATGGAGCCAAAGCCTTCTCCTTATAGTAAAATTTTCATCATCCTTTACAATGGAGGGAAAAACCAGAGCTATAGTAAAAGGGGGTCAGTTACATAGAACTGACTGTTGTCCACTTAGCCTCAAAATATCTCCAAAATCCTCTACACCTGATCTGCAACTGATTCATCTTCAACTGATCCACATTCCTTCAATCATTTCCCAAACATACTTGATTCTGATCTTGAAATTTTCAGCTCATACTGCTCTTTCCCACTTCTCTGAAACTGAAAATAATCATTGCCAAATGATTCCTCATTTCGTATTTTTTTCAAAAACATATAACATGTCAATATTCTGATAGAATTTGAACCTCTGGGCATTAAATCTCTGATCAGGTTCATCATTTAAATGTTTTGAATTTATTCCCTAAGTGCAAACTATTACATATTTTAAATCTTTTTAAATCTTTCTTTTTAAATCATTTATGTACTTTACATCTAGGCCTCACCAAAACTTGACACTTGTCACATTGCGATTGGATAAGACTAACCCTGGCCTTTTACCCCTGAGTTTGGAGACTGGGCAAATAACACTGTTCTCCAGATCTCTGAATGAACTCCTGACCATGGTTAACATTTGGTGACCACATGAATCCTCCTTATCTCTAAATCTCAGAATGATTTTCTAACCCTAGGTTAAATTCAGAGATTGGGCAACTAACTCATTCTCTAAATCTTTGAATTCGAATCTCTGACCGCTAGGCATTAGGAGATTGTCTGATTGCTTGCTCTCTTAATCTCTAGATTTTATGTCTTAACGATAGACCATCCAATGACCTAGCGACTACATATTCTTTTGATCTCTAGATTTTTCATGCTAACCACCAGGTATTTGGCGACCTGGTGACTAATCGCCCGCTAGATCTCCAGATTTTTCTTTAGCCACCAGTCTCATTCTATGATCACGTGACTATGCCACGTGTCCTCTTGGGTCTACTTGTCATTTCTACCACCTGTCTGTAAAATTACATTACCTATGGGCCCACCAACATACTTCTTGAGGCACCTTCAAGTGAGCATGTGAGCAGATCCTCCATTCTTGATTTTATCTCATATGTGGGTGGAGATCATTTTAAACATCTCATAGTGCATTTGTGGGGCCAATGTGGGATTATTATGCTGAAAGTTTTTAAAGATTTTCACTAAAAATTTACCTTGGTGCCAACTGACACGTACACCAAGGTGGATCCACAAGGTAGAGGAAGCACAAGTGCCTCTTTCTCTTTGCTTTACATTACACATGGGATTCTTTCCATATAAACACCTCATGATGACAAAACAGGGTGCATGTGGGATAAACCCACATGCAGCCCCCTTTGTATTTTCCTCTACATGGCCAAGTGCGTGACTCTATTTTTGCTTCGGCCTTATCACTTGTCTTCATGCTAGCTTTTCTTAGTAAGCTTTTACACACCTTTCCTAGTCTCTCACACAAAGCTCCTCTTCATTCACCACATGTACCCACAGATAAGCAATACAAACCCCTCATTCACACAGGAGAATGAGGCTCAGTGTTCACCTCTCCTATCTTTCTTCCTTTTTCTCTGCACCTTTATTGGGTGGGAGCTTCCTAAACTCCTTGCAATAACTGAGGACAAGATTCATGTGGCAGTCGAAGGCCATGAATTTTCCTACTAGCTGATAGTTGTCTTGGATCATCACTCACATTCTATAGTTTATGAACTAAAGCATTTTCAAACTTCTAGACATTGACATTGTGGTTGTTCTATTGTGAAACATTCCAAGCGAATGGAAATACAATCCCTGTGACCAAAACTTTGATACACCTTAAACCCTTGGTGACCCAACTTATGAACATTGGGAAAGTAGATTATGAGTGTTGGGTGTAATGTTTCTTTCTATTCATAGCATCGAGAGAAATTATCTTTGGTTAGTCAAATGGCACTGAATTTTCAGCTCATATGTTTGTGTTTGAGCTTAGTTGGGTTGGTCTCTTTCATCTATAATTCATTGAAGATCCCCACACAGGTGATTATTCTCTTCCATCAAGGCCATTTTCTACTTTCGCTCTGCCTATATCCATTTCCTTTGGCACATGCCCCTCTTCAAACCCCATGCACATGGCTCTTTCAACTTGTGTGTGAGCCCTTGCTTCATGCACAGGTAACTCTTTTATGTAAGCAGATCTTCTTTGCATTGTATTATATCTGTCTCCCTCTTATGGGAGTACTTAAAATAGGTTCCAGTGCACCCCAATAACTAGCCATAAAGCTTTATCTAACTGTGCTAGCATTGTGCCCTTATGTTGGTCATGAATGGCTTCAGATCTAGCAGTTTGGCTCGTACATTTGATTGGTGACTTCAACAAATTCTATCACTTTTGGTTGCACACATCTCTTTTGATTCACACACCATAAACCTGTGTTTGCTGCTCACATGATCATCCCCAAATCTGCCATGAATTCATATTGTTTTCCCTACAGTCCAACCTCATTGATGAAGAATGCCTTATCATTACAATATTTTGGTCGTTGTCACTTGAATTGGATTGACGTGAACTCATGTAATCATTTTGTGCCATACTAAAAGATTCATAAAATGTGTCTCTCTAATCTGTGGAATTTTTTTTTAGGCCAACAGATTAGCATTGTCTTTTTTTTTTCGAAATGGATGAGTTCTATGAATCTCTTCCAACTATTTACTAATACAGGTTAGATTAAATTCATGATGGCATAGCAACACCCTCATGTGGTCTCTTTCTTCATAGTCCATGAGACATATGTAGCACTGTGCAGGTTATTCATTCCTAACAATTTCATCTTCTTTATATATTCATACTGGCATGGATTCAACAACACAATCTAGAGTTGGAAATGGTCCAAGAGAAACAACAAAGGTTCGTGAGGATAAAACCACTGATTGACTATGGATTTGATCCGAAACCTCAATTAGAGCTTTTTCCAGCATAATGATTCATCTTTACCTCTGTTTACCCACAATGCAATCATTTGATGAAAACACAACACGTCGTGCCTTAAATTTTGATCACACAATGCACTTCTTTATCTCTGAAAAATTGCCCAAAAACCACAATTGGCTTCTAGAAACGGCCTTGAAAACTCACCAAAACTCTTCACAGGAAAGCATTGTAAGAAACATACATTCAATCCCAATCTGTGAATACACTTGTCAAAGGAAATTGCATGAAAAGATTTGGGCTAAAGGATATTAACAATCAAACATGGCCACTTGAAAACTGAAACTTTTTGCACCACCAAAACCACACAAGTCACCTCCGGAGTTGGTTTCAAAAAATCACCCACTGAAACTTTCAAGATCCTAAAATTTGGGCATTGACTCACCCCCATGCGAGGTACACAGATCCATAATCAACTCACCAAAAAGATGAAGTGGCCGATTACAGTCAAATGCTAAAATTAGCATATTAGATATATTTAGGAATAAAATAGTGAAACATGTATAAATCTGATTTGGAATTGGCCTGGAAAAGTGATCAAATGGATTGGTAGAGACCTAAAAATCCTCAAGAAAGTACACTCTTAGGATTATAGTATGAAATAACACTCAAATTTTTTGAACCTTGAATCGGGTGTGAACCACAAAACCTCAAAGTAAGTCACTTAGAAAACTAAACAAGGCAGATAAATATTTTTAATAATTTGCAAACAGAGTGAGACTAGAAAATAGGTGAAATGGGCACATGGGGGGGTGAAAATTGGCATGGACGCTCTCTCTCATGCCTACAACATGATGCAACAACTGGCATGAAATGACCAATCATAGGGCAATAAATGTACTTCCTCAAAATGGGCTACTCAGTGAAGATCAGGAAACACACCTAATGCAGATTTTGGGAACACCTTTAAATGACCACTTCAAAAACATGTTAGAACTAAAAAATGAGACCTAAAACCTATTAAATATGTCAAATTATAGGGTATGAACACCCTATCCAAGTAACGCATCATGAAATTCAATAGGCTCCATTTTCAATGTCTTCAAACTCGGCCTCCTTCAAAGACTTTTAACGCATAATTCTAACAAACAATTTTCAAAATATGGAGTCAAAATATACTCAAATTTTTTGAGCTCCAACAATGGCTCTGACTGGGGATGCATGCCCCATGTGGCCATGCAGAGGATCTAGAATCTCATGGTACAGCAGACCACCCAAAGAGAATCATCTTTACTCTACTTTTACTTCTTAACCTTGAACTTTTCAAAAACTTGGCTCCTTATTGAAAGCAACACCACTGTACAAAATATACATAAGTAGCTTAAAAATGCCAAAGGAACCTCAACTTTTACCTCTGTCAAAAACTCAGTTTCTTCTTTGAAACTCAACCGGCAATTAGAAACCACCACTAAACTCATGATGAAAGAAAACGTCATGGAACATAGGTTGCATAATAAATTTAAACTTAAAATCACCTATCCCCTCTCTCTTATGTTCCCCCACAAACTCATCATCTGGAAAATAGACATCATCAGAATCATTATATATTGAAATATTTGAAAGGGGACAAATAACTAATACCTTTTCTTCTTGGCTACAAACATCTGACTCATCTTTAATGCACACTTCCATATCAAAAGAAAAGAAAACATACTCACACTCATTCAGCTCAGCCAATGAATCTGAAACATCCTCATGCATCAAACCAATCAAATTGACTAAATCTAATGTCTCTTGATAAATCATACTTTTATCCTCATAAGGATGATTCACATAGTCAATACCATACATCAAATCACCTTCATTATCATCAATGTTCGGTGGTAAAAGAACCAAATTGTCAATATGCAATACATTCTCATCAAATGAACAACTCTCACCTTGCATTACTTTTTCTCCAACTGACTTCATTGGAGCTGGAAGTTCAGAATCAACCGTATCTAAAATATCAAAATCTGAAAATGAGCTACCCTCAGCAAACTTTCCTGGGTACATTCTTCGAACAAGGGATTAGAGACAACATGGAATTATTTCTCATAAAAATTTAAACAAAGCGTCGATTGGTTCATATCAATGTCTTCATCAAATAACACATTAGTAACTTCACATACACTATCAGCAGAGAAAGAAAATTCAAAATCTGAATCAAAACACGATTCACCACTGTTGTTGTCATCATATGAAAAATTAGTGTTATAACTAATGAAATCATCTTCACAAGTACCAGACAATGAACTCCACTTGTCTTCAGTCTCCATGACTTTATATCAAGTTTCATTACCATTGAAACACATAGAAGACTGAAAAGAAAAATCATTTGCAGCATGAGAGAAATCTTGTGATAGGTCATTAGAAACCAATTCATTTTCAACCTTATCCATGCTTCCACAATCCTACTATTTCATTTGCAGTATTAATGACAAGTATTCCTCATCCATGGATTCACAAGAATCACCATTTCTTTCAGCATTTAAATCAACATTAGTAACTAGGTAGTCATTTTCATGGTTATCCTCATTATACTTGTGCAAATCATACAAAGGGAAGGATGTACTTTCAAGAATCCAAAAATGCTCATTACCTTGATTGGCTGAAAAAAATTTCAGCTCTTCATCAACAACATCTCTAGAAGCGACATTCATTCCACTTTCACATACAACATTTTGATCAATGCAATTAGTAGGGGAAGGAAAGCATTGATGCTACTCACCCTTTTCCTAATTATTCATCTCATTCTGAAAATGCAAACCAACAGAGGTACGACTTCTTATAACTCCATATCTTAGATTGCATTCAATATCCATAGAAAATTCAAAAGCCTGATATAGACTTTGTCATTGTTTTTCCCTTAGCAGGAAACTTGTCTTTTGACCTAATGCACCCAAATAAATAACTAAACATATCTGATCATGGGGCCTACAAATATCAGGGATATCCATCAATGTTTTAAAAAATCTATTATTAAACCTTGGGATTAACTCATCTTGTTCAATCTGAATTTCCATCAACCTATCCAGCAACAATTTGACATCTACCCACCAATCAAACTGCTCAATGAAGGATGAACTTAACTTGTCCCATGAAGAAATTGAAGCTGCAAGAAAGAATGAGAACCATTCTCTTTCATCTCCTTTCAGAGTTTGCACAAACAACCTCATCCAAAGATCCTCATGACACACATCAAAATCATAGATCACATCAACAAAATCTTGAACATGCTTCTTTGCTGACTAGGACTGGTTCCTATCAAATTTTGGCAAATATCCTTTGATTTCATCAGGGATCTTATTAGGGAAATGAGGTATGCCATCATAACAAAATGGCACATATCCTTTGACAAAAGAACTCTTATGAATATCCATTACTGGCTGCAACTTTTGCATACACACTTGAAATTCTTGAAAACCAGTAACAGGAAATATGTACTTGTAATTAACTTTCTCTTATCACCTAATCATTCTGACATACTTCTCATTTATGACTTAACTCAAAGTTCAATCTAGAAGTATGTAATTTCACTTATCTATCCTTTCTTTTAATGACAAAATCACTTGATAAGGACCATGTAAACACATAAAATACTGAATGGAGAATACCTGGAATGCCTTTGTTGAATGTTGTTCACTTCACATCTAACTGAAATCTAAAACAAAGCTTCACATCTCAAGTTTGTTGTAACACAGAGTCACCACCTCCATTCATAGGACATAAATTCACACACTAATATTTCGTGAAACACCTCCAGATTCTAGGCATTCCTCACAGAAAAGTCACATATACTTTCAAATTTTAAAAACAACAAATTCTAGGTAATACACTCAGCTCTGAAAAACAACTTTTAGATTATGACATTTATGAGACTCTTCCCCAAACTGACTACAACAAGACTCTAGGATTCTCCCCAGTAGAGTCACCAATTTGTTAGTGCTTTTTCTTGCTGAATCCTAATACATAGCCCTGAGTGCTTCGATAGAACCCTATGATTCCTAAACTCCCGATTCAGACAAGAAAAGACTAATTAACAAGGACCAAGTCCTTCTTCACTTTGAGCTCTTGGCTACAAGCGGATGTACCTATTTAGATCTACTTATTCAAAGCATTACAACATTAGTTTATATCTTTGATACAAACCTAATCTTCTCAGCTCTTTCAAAAATACATGAAAGTAAATAATCTTTTAATTTTTGTTGATGATGAAATCCTGCAAATTGAGGATTGACCACTACCTTTTTCTAAGGTAGAGAGTCAAGAAGAGAAAACAAACATCTACAAAAAACTCCTAAGTGAAAAACATCCAAAACCCACATGAAGTGCCTTACAAATCACCCTCTCTTAAACACATTTAATCATCAAATTCTTGCAAAACATCTTGAGCTCTCAGAGATGAACCTAAAAATTTTACCCTTTCCTTGAAAGGAACTACATATTAAAATCATAGATACCTTGTAAATGGTGCACTAAAAATGCCTTACAGATTCAACACACAAAAGCTTTAGAATTCAGACAAAAAGATGACATAGAAATTTGGGCATTGACTCACCCCCATACATGGTACACAAATCCATAATCAACTTGCCAAAAAGATCAAGTGGTCGATTACAATCAAATGCTATCCAAGTAATGCATCATGAAATTCAATAGGCTCCATTTTCAATGCCTTCAAACTTGGCCTCCTTTAAAGACTTTTAAAGCACGATTCTGACACTTTGAAAAAAAATTCAAAATATGGAGTCAAAATATACTCAAATTTTTTGAGCTCCAATAGGATCATACTCGACACAGCATGCACTATCATGATTGAAGGAAAGGTGGCACACGCCTATTGGAGAGATGTGGTCAATACTGCAGTCTATACAATCAATAGAATTCAATTAAGGCTAGGCATAGACAAGACATTTTATTAGCTATGGTTTTGGAATGTACCTACAGTCAAATACTTTAGAATCTTTGGAAGCAAGTGCTACATCAAGAGAGATGAAGCCAATGGAAAGTTTGATGCAAGAACTGATGAAGGTATTTTTCTTGGTTACTCTACTAAAAGAAAAGCTTATAGATATTTTAATTTGAGATTGAAGAAGATCATTGAAAGTGCTCATGTTAAGATTGATGAGAAGTTCATGATTCAGGAGAGATATCATGATTGTGCACCTATGATTGAAGAAGAACCTAGACCTACCAGTAGTGAAGCAATTGTTGAAGAAATGTTTGGTAGCATAGATGTTCTATTCAATGACCCTGAAACAAGTGAAGAAGAAACAGAAAAGGTAGATGAGAGAGTCACACCTAATGTTCCTAAATTCACATCTAGATATCATTCAAAGGAAGACATCATTGGATATTAGAGCAGAAAATTTATGACAAGATCAAAAGCAAAGAGTTCAACAAATGATGAACTGGTATGTTTACTTTCACAAATTGAACCTTTAACTGTTGAAGATGCATGTAATGATTCAGATTGGCATGAAACAATGAAAGAAGAGCTAGATCAAATAATCAAGAATGATACATGGGAATTGGTCCCTAGGCCTAGTGATAAGAATGTGATTGGAACCAAGTGGATATTTAGAAATAAGATGAATGAAGATGGAACAATGCTAAGAAACAAAGAAAGACTAGTGTGTAAAGGATATGCACAAAGAGAAGTAATTCATTATTTAGATACATTTTCCCTTGTAAGTAGATTGGAAGCCATAAAGTTATTTCTATCCTATGCTACCTTCAAAGACTTTAAGGTATACCAGATGGATGTTAAGTTAGCATTCCTGAATTGAGAGCTGAAGGAAGAAGTATACATAGAGCAGCCTAAAGGATTTACCTTATTAGACAGACCTGATATGGTATAGAAATTGAAGAAAGACCTCTATGGACTTAAGAAACCCCCTAGAGCATGGTATGAAAGACTTGATGGATACTTGACTAAGATTGGATTCAAGAAAGGAGCATCACATTGTAATTTATTCATAAGAGAAACATCTGATGGATTATTTTTAGTTGCCATATTTGTTGATGGCATTATCTTTGGTGGTAATGACAAGCTTAGTGTTGAATTTGCTAAAAAGATGCAGAGCAAATTTGAAATGAGCATGATTGGACCTATCGAGTACTTTTTAGGACTGAATGTACAACAGACAAACAAAGGTCTATTCATTAATTAGTCTAAGTATGTGAAAGAGATATTGAAGAAGTTCAAGATGGAAGATTTCAAACTAGTAAGTACCCCTATGATAATAGGATGCAAGCTTTCAAAATAAGATGAGTGAGTAGTAGTAGACATAACCTTGTACAAGTCTATGATTGGTAAACTAATCTACCTTACACAATCTAGACCTGATATTTCCAATGCAGTTGGTATTGTTGGAAGATTTGTAGCGGATCCTAAACAAAGTCATCTCATGGCAGTAAAGAGGATTTTTAGATAATTGAGAGGAACTATAGACTATGGTTTATGGTATCCTAATTCAGAAAATGTAGAACTTCATGTGTATACAGATGCAGATTGAGCAGAATGTGTGGATGATAGAAAGAGTACCTCAAGAGGAGTAGTATTTCTTGGAGATAGAATTGTTACTTGGACAAGGAAGAAGAAAAATTATATTTCTTAGTCCACAGCAAAAGTAGAGTATGTTGTAGCAGCATTAAATTGCTCTACAATTGTGTGGATCAAGACAATGATAAAGGATTTTGGTATTCAGATTGATTATCCTATTGTTATTCATTGTGATAACACTAGCACTATTAATATGTAAAAGAACCCTATGATGCATGCAAATATAAAACACATTAAAATATCACTTCCTAAGAGAGAAAGTAGCAGAAAAATAAGTAAAATTGGACTATGTGAGCACAAAAGATCAGCTAGTAGATATATTCACAAAGCCTTTACCTAAGGATACATTTGAGTATCTCAGGGAGAATCTGGGAGTAATTCCCTTCCCTGAATCTGATTAGAGATTGCAAGAGTGCATCAGTCCTCAATGACTGATGAAAGGTTGACTGCTCTACTTGAGGAGTAGTACTAGTGCTTAATTATTTGGTGCCCTTTGCCATTGATGTCAAAGGGGGAGTAAGTATATAGTCAGGAAAAACAAAATAGTAAATAATACAGAAGTTGATATTCAGTAGTAGATCAAGGATTCATCCTTAAGGAAGTGTTGATGAGGAAATGGAGAATGTTATAAAAGAATTGCAGCAAGGGGGAGTGAGTATTTAGCAAGAAGAAACAAAACAGTAAGATATGGAGGATTCATCCTTGGGGGAGTTTTGTTGAGGAAATGGAGAATATTATAAGATGATTGTACATTTGGATTAGTGGTGTTTTTCATCCCATATGTTGCCATCAATGCAAAAGGGGGAGATTGTTGGAGATTTGCCAGCAAGCCAAAGTGTTGACTATATGTTTTTCATTGATGACAACATATGGTAAGCAACATGCATAGAAGCCTGATGGAGAGAGTTGTGAGTATATGTTTCCTAGATATGTTATTAGCATGATATCATAGATGCAGAGGTTGATTCTAAGTAAAGACAGTAATGCAGTAGTCTGTATCAGTGAGTGTTCCTGACAGGTCCCAGGAAGAGTTTTGTATGTGATTTATAGTATGGTTGTAATGGAGCCTTGCACATTTATATTTATGTTGTAGACATATATATGTTACTATTTTCATGGATGCAGAGTCAAATATGCAGTACAAGTTGAGTTATGAAGTCTCTAGTTGATAGTCACAGTTTCCTAAGTTTATCTAGTACAACTGACATTGATTCTACTGGTGTAGTAGTTCCTCCTATCAGTTTGATATGCATGCTTGGATTATTGCTTGGAGAAAATTTAGGAATGATTGGTTAAGAGTGCATGACGTAATTCAGCATGAGAAGAAAGTATTAGTTAATTTGGTGGAGCCGATAGTGTGAAGCGACATGTCTACTCATATGGATTTGAGCGGTCCTAATTTGTGTTGTGTGCTTAGTAGAGCCAATTGAGATGTTATTAGAGAGTTGTATTATTTCTCTAATATGATTTCAAGATGGTTCTAATAGGCCAACTTGATTATATCATTTTGAGGAAAGATATTTATAGGCAGTCATTTGTGATTGCGAAGCATGGAATATAGTTGAAAGATAAGTACAGAGAAGAAGGTGTGAAGTATTGAGCCATCAGCATAAGGTCTATGCACAGTTCACCAAGATCCAGATATAGTGTGTATTAGTTAAACAAAAGGTTGCAGCCTTCACCCCTTTGAGCAGTGTGCTCCCGGATAGTGTGTCCTCACCCCTAATAGGGTTAATTGTAAAAGACTCCTAATAGGGTCTGACCCTTGACCAAGTCACTATACTTAATGAATTGTAAAGATCAACTCCTAACATGGTTGTAAGATCTTCTAATAGGGATCATAATACTCTAGTGCAGTTTATAGTGGGTGCAAATTCCCACTGGGGTTTTTACCTATTTGGGTTTCCCCATAACCAAAATTGTGGTGTTGTGTTGAGTGTTCTTATATTGTGTTTATACTTAATGTTCTCTATACTTAATTGGATAAATAATTGAATCTTGTAGATAATTGATTCACCCCCCCCCCCCCTCTTAGTTATCTCTTGGGACTATTCCTAACAATATGTCTGAAGAAAGAAGTCAAGTCACGGCTTCGCTTTGACGTCGAGCTCAGTGGAGTGCTCGGATCGACAATCTAGGCTGAGAGAGTGATGTAGATGCAAGAATATTTACTAACTCAGGGGCTGTATCAACCCCATAAAAAAAAATTTACATAGAGAAAAAATACTTTGAATAAAGACAGAAAATTAAAAAAAATTAAAAATTTCAAAATCATACTGCAGATCGGGCTGTACGGTTCGATTTGTAAAAACAATTTGCCTCAATTTAGACTTTCACCAAATATAGGCAAGTTTATAGTCAATCTTAACCAAAACAGCCTCGTGGATGTAATGGTGAGGTTGGATCTTCTCTAAGACACTTCTACAACACGTTGATCTTCATATTTGAGATTTGGACCTTTAAAGCTTGCAACAAGATCTCTTCAAATCGGCTAATCAAAATGCTCCAATGGCTCTGATACCATGTAAGAATTTGCAAATAGAAAAGATTGAAAGAAGGATCTAGAGGTTAAAGAAAAGCACAAGAGATATGATATGAGTGCAATGATTGATATTGAATTGATCTAATGAATTCACCTTTATTCATGATTACATAATAGGCCTCCTTATATAGGAAAGGTGATAAGAGAGAATGATAAGGAGTTGATAAGCTATCTCCTATGATAGGTGTAATCACATGTCCACCAAATGTGGATCATCCTCCATTATGCAATGAAGTATGTGCAATGGATTAGGATAATAAAGTGATAAGAGAACTAAAGGTGGATCTCACACCAAAAGTGGAATTTCTCCTACACCATGTGCTTAATTGAGGTGCAAACTCTTAGGTGTCTCAATCACTAACTACTATGTAATGTATTATCCCAAGTAAGATTAAGTTAAGTGTAACTAGGAATATTTAATTACACCAACAGAAAGGAAAAGCAAGAAGATAGTGAAAAACCTAGAAAACACGTTAGGAGAAGGTGAAGAGGAAGATGCACCTCTTGCATTAACTCAAGGATTAGGAGAAGACAAGTCTAGTGAGTCAAAAGAAAGTGAAGAGGAGGATATTGTAGTCATTAAGGAAAGAAGGCATCAATTTCTAAGCCCATTAAGAAATAGGTACAAAAACCTAATCCCACTCCTCATGTTGTACTTAGATGTAGAATGAGGGCAGCTTCTACTATTCTAGCTGCCAAGCCACAAAAGAAAACCCTTGCATCAAGGAAGAGAAAACCAATTCAAGCTAAGGTTGTGCTGAGAAATTTAAAGAAGAGGCCAAGAAGAAATTTGATTTTGGAAAAAGATGATGAGGAAATCGATTCTGATGAAAACATCAAGAAAAAGGCACTATCTCAAAGGAAACAACTAACTATGGATGAGATATGCCACAACATCAAGAGCACTGCCAGCTTAGTAGGATTCAAACAAATAAAATTTGACAAATTAAGCATTGAGGATAAAGAGAAAGTATAGGAGGTGATGCTTGAGATGCTCTATACATTCAAGATGACACCATTATAAATGGGGAACCTTATTCTAGAAGAATTGTATAAGAGGATAGCTCATAAATGTGAGTCTTCCTTGATGACCGAGAAGAAAATAAGGGAGAGCACTATTTCTCATGTCATGCCTAACTTATCCCCTAATTACATTAAGCAATACACAGAGTAGTATAGAAATATATTTTTACCCAAGCTCCAAGCATACTCCATTCTATAACATAAAATTGAAGACTATGCAACAGAGCACATGGTTGTGGAAAGTAATCTTTGGACTAATCATTGAGAAGATCTCACAGTCGAGCACATCTAGTAGAGTAGAATTGGACAATAAGGAGGATATTTTCAAGCCACAGAATGATGAGAAGGAAGTAGAACAAAAGGTTTAAGTGAGTGAATCATAGGATGTGATCATCATTATTGATATCACTGAGGACACTCTAGTGAAAATTAATGTATTGACTAAGGAGGAAATTCAACAACATATACAAGCTGAGGAAGCCTCAAAAAAATATCTACAGAGCACCAATATAGTATTACTACAAGTACAATATTATCCATGGATTGAGAGCACTTCAACTATTAAGACTACACCAGCAAGCCCCCACATAGTCATAGTTGATCTTCTAGTCTCAAAAAGTGCTAATGCCAAGAAACAGGACAAGTCATCAATCACACCAAATACTACATCTATCGAGGAGACAAATAAAATGCAAGAAGAATAGTCTACATTGGTAGTAGTAAGTCCTCATGTGGAGGAGAAGGAAAAGGAAAAGACTGAGGAAGAGAAAGAATAGGACAAACAAGAGTCTAAGGAACAAGAGGCAATCAAAGCCCTTATATAGATGCCGAGTGGAAATACACCAAAGGAAGAAGATGCAAAAGAAGGAGAAATCTCCTGCCATACAGGTGACACTCAATGAAATTATAGTGATTCCTAAGTGGGACATTGATAACTTGACCTACGAACAAATGAAAATCTTGTAGAATCTTTTGAAGAAAAAGAGAAAATAGGAAGAATTGAGAAGAGAACATCAGCAAAAGTAGGTATTACATGAGATAAAAGGTATATTCATTGATGCTTTTGAGATGGATGATGTAAATGAATCTGCACCTATTTTGGAGCAACTTGTACATATAGTCAAGAAGGTGAATGATGACGATAGTGAGGTGAATGATAAGTTGTTATAGTGGTCTGAAAGGAAGTTTGAGACCAAGGTACTCAATAAGGTCTCTGCTAACATTGCAATCAAATAGGTAGAACTCTCTACCTTAGTAACAAATTTGGAGGAAGTTGTGCAGAATGCCCATTCTTTGTACAAAAAGTTATGCAATGTTGAAGAATTTACAAAGGATAATCAGGATCTAATAGATAAACTACAACTAGATCTAAAGTCTACAGGTCACTCACTTAGCATGGATGCAAGTTCCAGCTCCATCCATTTTACTAGGTTATTACATGCCCAAGGTCAATTAGCCAAGTTGGTGGTTAATGATGGTAAAATAAGGGCTAGAATAATTTATATACAAACTATGTTGACACCTCATTATGAGCTTATGTAGAAGGAGTTAGTCATGGCAAAAGAGTTAGTACAGAAAGACCCTCATCTTTCTATTGCCAAGAGCCTAGTTGAGCTAGCTTTCAAGCTAGAAATAAAGTTTGAGGTTTTAAAGTCTGTAAGGTCTGATTGGGACAATGCATTAGGAATGGTAATTCAGCTTCACAAATTGTTCTTGGACAAGTATTTTAAAACCCCTACACCCCAGGAACTTCAAGCGACAAAAACAAGGGGGAAATGAACTGACATGAAAGAATATTAAAGGAGAAATGATATAAAGGGGAAATGGAAATGATATGAAATATCAAAGTTCAAGAGAAAAACTAGAAAGTAGAAACAGACACAATGGAACCAATGGTATGACATACTAGTTTTGCAAATGTATATATATTTGGCTGTATTTCAAAAAGTGATTCTTATGTATATATATTTTTGAAGACCGAGTCAAGTCCTAGGGGGAGTATTCTATAGAAGTTTGTCATATTACTAAGTACTCATGTAATGTAATGTAAATGTCATGACAAAGTGTTTTTTTCACTAATGTCAAAGGGGGAGATTGTTGATCCCTAAGTTTTGTTGTCTAATAGTGTCTTACAATTAGTCATTTTCTAGGCAATGTTGGTCAGTCATAATTGTGACCGAGTCATCATGTATAGGTTGAGTTAAGTATAGACTTGTATATTGTACATTTACCAAGTAGTAGTTACTGCCAAGAAATTCAGAGGTCACCGAGTACTTCAGCAATAGCTGAGCAAGCTTATATTGAGTTATGTAGATATGTCAATGCCAAGAACCAAGGTATGAAGAATAGTGAATGCTGAGTGCCAAAGATATCATATGCCGAGTAAGCCAAATTTGATATATGTGTTTGTAATGGCACAAACACTTAGGTAAACCATTTTGGCCAACCTTTGTATTATATTTATTGTTTGTTGAGGAAATCATAGAGGTGATTATGCTTTAGAATTATAATCATTAATCCCTATGTAATCGATGGAACCAATTAGAAATAGGGAATAGTTAAGCGACATAAGAAGATAATCTCGATCATTGATCTTGATTTATGGAGATAATATATTGTCTTTATAAGATGAGATCTAAACCCTAAAATGTATTAAGGAGATGAGTATGAAGGGGATCTCATAAATGCAGAATAGAGAAGTGTATTGATTATCAGAAACAAAGTTTAGTGACCGAGTAGAGAAGTGAAGGACATAACAAAGATATATTTGATAGAGGTGATCAAATCTATATTGGAAGGAGAAGATCTGTTATCAGAAATACTATGCAAATTGAAGGATTAGGTACTGAGACATTTTAATAGGTGAATCAAGGTAAATATCTTAATAGAGTGGTCCTAATAGGCCTAAGTAAATCTCTTAACCAAGTGCTTACTTTTTTGTAAGTTTAAATCCTTTTTCAAGGTAGATTGTATAAGTCTTAAAGCTCTTAGCAGGACAGACCCCTCATAGGGTAGATCATCATTTTATGGTCAAAACTTTGTAGCCCTAATAGGAAAAATTTAATACTGTAATAGTGAAGATCTGTGGGTGTCATCCCCACCCCAGTTTTACCTTTAAAGGGTTTCTAGGTAACCAAAATCATTGTGTTATGTTTTATTTTCTTGGATGATGATTAGGATGTTAGATCTGTTACAGTATTGAATTTGATGTTTACATTATGCAAGTTAGTTTATGTCAAAATGGAATAATTGGTTGATATCTGATTCACCACCCCCCCCCCCCCCTCTTAGTATCTCACTTTCCCATAATAGATTTCCAATGTGAATCATGGGTACAACTTCAATGTCTACTATTGCTAAAAAGACAATTTTATGTCTATCTACTATTGTGAAAACTAACAAGAATGATTCCACAGGCTCCAAAACTGATAGGCCTTGGGCCTCTAATCCTAAGAGAAACTTCACACCTCTTGGAGAGTCTCTTGAGAATGCTTTGAAGATGATTCTAAATAATAAGATCATTACTTATTATCTTGAGATAAAGCCTAAATGGTGGAACCACAACCACTCTTATGATTATCATCGCAACATAGACCACAAGACTAATGAATGTATGAAGCTTAAGAATCTCATCCAAGATCTGATTGATATTGAGATTATTGTGGTTGATCTCCCACAAGAAAATAATGGTCATAAAGATTTCAAAGAACCTTTTCCCAAATTTGAGAAAGAGGAATCTTCTAAGGAAAAGGATAATAAAGTGGGCTGCACCTATTCTAATAGTGATAATGTGATCAACATGTTTGAGTCCTCCAATCATAATGATATCAATGCTAAGGAAAAAGATAAAGTTGAATCATCTTATGTGGTAACCTGCTCTCAAGAAAAAGCCACTCTATTAGGAGAAGGTGCATCTTCCTCCTCTACTCCTAAGTAAGCATCAACCACAACATCTAAACCAGCTACCTTGTCAACTACATAGGACTACAACCTGATTGACCACCTTCCGCAAACTTTAGCTTAGATCTCAATACTTGAGCTGCTCAAAATATATCCTCCTCATAGGGAGATCCTTGATCAAGCCCTTCTTGCGGCTAACGTACCCAAGGACCTAGACATTGATAAGTTTCATTCCATGGTCGGTCACCTTGATTTACCACATTATCTAACCTTTTCTAAAATAGATGGTAAATTTGTTAACCATCCTCATAACCAGCCTCTCCATATTGAAGTCGCTATCCATAAGTATCGAGTTAAGTGTGTTCTGATAGATGGAGGCGCGGGTTTAAAAATTTGCACTTTCAATTTGGTTAAATCTCTTTTTTTCTCAGAGCATGCTATTGATCCCTGACATAAAATAACAATCAAAGCAAACAATGAAGAGGAACTTTCTTCTAAAGACATGGTAGTCTTGCCCATTTGGGTAGGTCATGTTCAATGAGATGTCATCTGTCAAGTCTTGGATATTCCTTTAGCATACAACATACTTCTAGGTCATCCTTGGATCCATGCAATGCAAGCAGTTCCTTCTACATACTATTGTTGTATTAAATTCCCTCATGATAGAATTGAGATTACTATTCTTGCAAACTTAGCATATACCTATAACAACCCTAAATAGGTAGAATGAATGGTTCCTCACAAAAAAGAAGGATCACCTCCTAACAAAGTAGAAACAAAAGGAAAAACACCTCTATTAGACTATGGGAAAAGAATACTAGTTAGACCTACTGGTGTGGGGAACTATCGAGTGGACACTTTTCCTATCTCTCCAACATCTTATAGAAAATCCTTTCCCTTAAATACAACAACATCTATTATTCATGAAGGTACTAGAATGGTTAAAGCTAAAATTCCCCTAGAGCTAGAAAGGGAAGAAAGTGCTATCTTACAAAGACTCTACAAGAAAGAAGAATCTAAACAAGAGATCAAACATACAAAAATATCACCTAAAAAGTATAGTGTGGGCTATCAACTTATGAAGAAGATGGGATATGATGGAATAAGTCCTCTTGGAAAAGGCAAAGGCCTTCTTGAACCTCTACATGCTAAATTCAGAAACCCTAAAGATAAGACTAGTGTTAGCTATCATAAACATAAACTTGACAAATCTAGTAGTAAAAATCACACATATGAGGACTCAAATTAAGAAGAATCATAAATTTGACCCATGACATATGAAAGACTCTTACACATTCAAAATTCTAATCTAGACTATCAAGGAGAGCATTATATACCTTCTCAAGTGCCTCAAGAACATGACCCTGGTCATAATCAAGAAGAACCCATCCAATCTACTAAGAAAATTCCTACCGCTACCACTAATACCACTGTTATTTCTCTTACTGCTAAACACATCATTAACTCTAATCCTAATTGGGAGAAACCTGCTTCTGTCTCCCATATCTCAAATATGCCTGAATTCACACTAGCTCTAGATTATACTCCCACTACTATGGATGGTATTACTATTTCTTCTACTGCTAAACAAGCTCCCATTGTTGAAAACATCCCTCACATGATAGAAGAAAGTGATGACGAAGATCTACCTCCTACAATATATGTAGTTGATTACATCAAATAGTTTCATAATAGTGAAACAAACTCACATGAATATGAGTGGGACTCACTATTAGATGCTACAATTGAAATACAAGTTGATGTCGTACATAGATATTCTCCTCCTACGAATTTTGAAAGATGAGAAAGATCCAATTCTCATGATCAAGTGAATGATGAAGATCCTTTTCATCCTTCTTCGGAGATCATTCATATGGCTTCTAGGCCATATAATCAAAATAATGCTCTAGCTAATCAAGCAAATCATGAATATATAAGACCCCATCCTATGCCAGCTTCATGGAATTTAGGAAGGTCTAGGATTGAGTTGGTTCCTATTTTCACACTTCTACCATTAGAAGAGAGACTTAGTTCTCAAGATAGGCCGGTTGGGTTAGAATTGCATAATACTCCTTTTAAACTCCTCTATTTCTTTTAGGAAAACTCATGATCAACAATTCTCTATGGAGGATACTTTTCTTGATCTATATGATTCATTCATGAATGATGAGGATGATCAGAATTATTCCCTTTAGAATCCTGCTAAAAAAAATTAAAAAAATTTAAATTAAAAAGCGCTTTAATGCGCATGGGGGGGTGAAGTTGTTTTTTTAAATAAAATTAAAAACAAAAAAAATATTAAAAAAGGGTTTTGGGTGGGGCCAAACCACCACACCCGACCCTATCCATAGTGGTACTACCATTGTCCAGTAGGGGTATTGCCAACAGGGTACCCTCCTGAGGTTGCAGACCCATGGGGTGCAAGTCCCCCCACGCACTGTGTGGGGTGTGGACCCCTCCATGTGGTAATAAAAATAGTTTATTTTTTTAAAATTTTAAAATAAAAACTTTGATTTTAAATTTTTTTTTGCCAATTTTTTTTATAAAGTTTTTTTTTAATAAAAAACTTTGGATTTTTTAAAAACATATTTGCTATTGGGGTTGATTTTTTTAATATACTGAAATTTATAATTGTTTTGGGGTCGGGTTCAAACCTAGGAGAGAGAAAATTTGAAATTTATTTTGGGGCGGCATATTGTTGTTTTTTGGGGAATCTGTTTGTTGTATTTATGGCTTAGGAGGCTGATTTTTTCAAACAAGCATAACTTGGGCATACGGAGTCAGATTTTGGACTTCAAATAGTCGATGGAAAGCTCTTGGAGAGCTCTACACATTAGTTTAGATTTTCTACAAGTTTAACATGATTTTTTTTCTGATATATTGATCTGAACAGGCTTATGGTTATTTTTTACTATGTTGACATTGTGAGTTTATGACATGGTTTATTTTGGAGATTTGGATTTTACGTCATTGTATACTCAATTTAGATATCATTTTGGTCTCATGTTGACATGGTTATTAGTTGATTTGGATATGTATGATGCCTTTTTGTGTCTACAAGTTGTGCATTTGTGTAAGTGGTCTATACTTACATGTTTCATTTATGGCTTGGATATGGGTTGTCTATGCCCATTGATTTTTCATTATTGGTACATATTCAGATTGGTGGCATGGTTTTGTCACATGATTTGTTGATTTATCTTCATGTAGAGGGGATGAGATGTTGTTACTAGATATAGTCATGGTGGAGGATTATGGTTGACTATGTTATGTTGACAGGTATTTTGGTTGATGATTATTTGTTTGGATTCCTATTTTGGTTATGGCGGCATATCTTCTTGGTTGAGGAACATGGTTATTTTTGGGAGCTCATGATTGTGCACTTTGATTTCCTTGATGGTTTGATATCTTGGTTGATTCTCATGTTAGAGGATGGTTTCATCATGATGTCATGGATAGCTTGGATACACGGTTCAGTGGGATCTTGTGACAGTGATGTTGTGGCGGTGCAGGATTGGTCCCTAGTTTTTTTTTGGTAGTTTTGTATCTTCTTGGTGTAGGAGATGGATATCATGATGCCACAGGTGACTCGGTACCATGGCTGAGTGGGATTTGTTAGCAAGTATATGGATTTAGTGCTTGTAGATGTTGGAGGGTGTCTTAGATCCTGTTGCTGCAGAAGCATCTTTGACATTTGTTGGTGCACTTGTAGGTGGTTGGTATCTTCATGGTGTGTGGATATGGTGACATCTTGAGGACTCATGGGGTCCTAGGTAGAGGTGTGGTTTTTTCTTTCATTTGACATGTTATTCTTGTTTTTAGGATGGTTTAATTATTATGTCATGGTATACTTTTGATACACATTTAGAGTTTTGGCATGTTATGGTATGTTCATATGGATCATGGTATCTCTATGGTTAAGATGATTTAGATCATGGTTGTCATGTTTATGATCCTGATTCCTAGGTTGGATTTGTCACATTGATCTTGGTTTATTTTATTGGTATTAAGTGCTAGGAATGAATGCTGAAGCCTTTGGCAGTCATTATATAGCAGTGGTTGTTGCATTCATGACTATGATTGTCATTGATGTCAACACAGTGATATTCTGGAGTTTAGTAGAGAAGCAGGCACAGTTTTGTTCTACACACATGTTATGTTGCAAATTGAGTTATGCATAGTTGATGGTATGTTATTTGGTGTGTTATTAGCCTATGGTTAAGAGTGCTAAAAGAAATTCATTTATTCATGAAATTTATAAGCATTTTGGTGGAAACAGTATTCTAGCAGTGTTCCTGAGTAGCGATTTTTGGTAATCGGAGGATATCTCCTAATCGGGATGGAATCTAATTCTGCACAGTTAAAGGGAAGTTTGAGACTCATTGGTGGTGATGTGGTTCATAGCACAAACTTTTAGGTCACATGATTGGAAAGTTATTGTATCTGGAAGCTGACAGTTTTTATGTAATTTTGATGTAGCGTGTTGAAATTATTATTTTGTATTTGGATGCCGACTCATTTGTAATTATTTGAGTATAGTATAAAGGAAGGAATTTTTTCATTGTTGTGATGGGATTGTAATAGTTGTGATATGAAATTGTGAAAGTTGCGATGTGAATATATGCATGAGGTGAAGAATAGAGCTAATTCAGTGGTGAAGGAAGACTTGCAAAGTACAAAGATCTGGATTTGTGATCTTGTGTAGCAAAGAGTGCGGTTTGGCACAGTGTGAAGGAGGTAACATATTTCATATTATTCTATTGAATAATCCTAAGATCTATTGGATAGTGAGTTCAGAGATCTTGCCTTGAAGCTGTTTGGGCAATGGGTCCTTCTATCTTCCATAACTCCTAACAGGGTTAGAATCTTTTAACAGGGATTCAAAATCTCCTAACAAAGATTCATATGTATTGAATGTATTTCATAAGACTCCTAACAAGGTCCATCCTCTCACAAGGAACTTTCATATTAGTGCATCATTTTGTGGGCATCATTCCCACCGAGGTTTACTCTTTGATCAAGAGGTTCCCTAGTTAACATATATTGTGTTATTGTGTCATTGTGTATGATTATCTTTCTATGGTTGGTTACTACATTGATTATATGGTTTAAAGCTATTGAAGTTGATATTGAAGTTGATAAATGGTTTAATTATCAGATAACTGATTCACCCCCCCCCCCCCCGTCTTAGTTATCTTGGGGATCTTTGCTTTCTAACAATTGGTATCAGAGCAATAGGTCTTTGAAAGAGAAGTTTAACAACTTAAGGAGATCTATGGTGAATTTCAGGAAAGAAAGCCCTAAGTTTGATGGAGTAAATTTTGACAGCTAGAAAGAAAATATGAAGACACATCTCTTGTGTTTAGGACCAGGTTATTGGTTGATTACAAAAAATGAGAGAACTATAATTGAAGAAGACAGTCTTGAATCAAGTTCTAAAGATGAGGTAGATCTTCTGGAGAAGCACTTCTGGAGAATGAATACAGTCAGGTAAAAGGTTTAACTAGATCTCATGATATTTGGAAAGCTTTACATTCTACTTTTGAAGGTGATGAACATGCAAAGAAAGCTAGGTTACATAATTGGATTTGTGCATTTGAAGACATAAGAATGATGGAAGATGAATCTGTTAGAAGCTATATTGGTAGGATGTCAAAAATTGTTGCAAGAATAAAGTCTTGTGGAGGTGAAAAGATAGAGAATGAAGTAATATGGAAGATTTTGAGAACTTTGACATTGGTATTCAGGCAGACTACACAAATGATTGAACAAGTGATACCTTGTACACCAAACTTTTCAAGAGAGACTCTTCTTGGAAGATTGGAAGCAAGAGAGATGAATTTGAGATTATCAAGAGAACTACCTAGAGTGGAGACATCATTCAGTGCTCTTAACATCAGACCTACTTTGTCTAGAAGTACAAGTGTGAATGGAGATTATGCCAGCAGTAGCAGATCCAAATCTGATGAAGATAAGAATATTGAAGAAGGTATTGTCTTGCTGTGAAAAGAGAACCAGATGGTAAGAAAAATCTTTAAATGTTGGACATGTCAAGAATATGGTCATTTTGCATCTAAGTGTCCTAAGAGAGTTAAGAAGTATAGAAACAATTTTAAGCCTAGAAGATCTAAAGAATGTTATTATGCAAATGATGAAGAAATTGAAGTAGGAATTGAAAGACATTTGAGTGACAGTGATAATGATAACTTTGATGACATAGATTTGTAGCAATTAAGGAAGAAAATTTTGAATCTAATGTTAAGGAAGAGAAAGCCTTAATTTCCCAAGTTGAAAAGAAAGCTGATTGGATTATAGACAATGGTTGTTCACATCATATGACTAGTGATAAAGGAAAGTTCATAAAGTTTAACAATTATGATGGAGGACTTGTTAGAGTTGGTAACAATGCACCTTGTTTGATTAAAGGTATAGGATCTATTACTCTTGATGGAAAGACTAATACTGATGATGTTTACTTTGTTGATGGATTGAAACATAATCTTTTGAGTGTTGGACAGTTAGTGGATAAGGGATATCAAGTTTGGTTTACTGAGAAAACTTGTGTGATAAAAGATAAAGATTGAAATCTAATTGGAACTGGATCTAGAACCAGAGGTAATGTCTTTCAGTTGAACCCTACTAAGATGACATGTTTGATGACTAAGATTGATGATAGTTGGTTATGGCATAGAAGGTTATGTCATATAAACTTTGATAATATTGTGAAAGTGAGTTCTACACTTGCAGTAAGAGATTTACCTAAGATTATGAAGCCTACTAACATGATTTGCAAGGAATGTGTGATGGCTAAGAAGAAAAGGAGTTCATTTCCTAGCAAGAAGTTCACATCTACAGAAAAGTTGGAGATTGTTCATATAGAGTTGAGTGGTCCTACGAGGACTAGAGGATTCTATGGAGAAAGGTATTTTATGATTCTTGTTGATGATTTTACAAGAATGATGTGGATTGCATTTTTGAAAGAAAAATCTGAAGCATTTGATAAGTTTAAGGTCATGAAGAATAAAGTTGAGAATGAATCAGGAATGAGGATTAAATGTTTGAGATCTGATAGAGGTGGAGAATTTGCATCTAAAGAGTTTGACACCTTTTGTGAAGTGAATGGTATTAAGAGACAGTTTTCAGCCCCTAGAACTCCTGAACAAAATGGTATTGCAGAAAGAAGGAACAGATCAATGACTGAAGCAGCTAGAGCCATGTTGTTTGAAGGTGATTTGGCAAAGACATTTTGGAGAGAAGTAGTGAATACAACAGTATATACAATGAGCAGAGTACAAATCAGAGCAGACATAGACAAGACACCTTATGAATTGTGGTTTGGACATGCACCCTCAGTTAAGTATTTTAGAATTTTTGGAAGCAAATGTTATATTAAGAGAGGTGGTGATATAGGAAAGTTTGATCCTAGAATTGATGAAGGAATTTTTCTTGGATATTCTATGAAAAGCAAAGCATATAGATGTTACAATAAGAGAACTAAGACTATTGTTGAAAGTGCAAATATAAAAGTTGATGAGAAGTTTAAAATTTAGGAAAGAATGCTTGATTATGAATCTGATGAAGGAAATAACCCTCAACCTAACATTGAAACTACTGAACAATTTTTTGAGACTGACAATGAATTGTTGAATGAAAGTCATGTTGAAGAAAATAGAGAAGAATCTACAGTTGAAGAAAGATCAGTGACTATGACACCTAACAGGTATATATCAAGACATCATCCTATTGAACAAGTGATTGGAAGTTTGGACAGAGGAGTTGTGACTAGAAAGAAGGTACATTTATGTTTGATTTCTCAAATTGAACCTAAGTCTACTAATGAAGCTTGTAAAGATGAACTTTGGATTAAAGCTATGAAAGAAGAATTGGATTAGATTGAAAAGAACAAGACATGGGAATTGGTCCCTAGACCTAAAGACAAAAATGTGATTGGAACTAAATGGGTATTCAGGAACAAGATGAATGAACAAGGAGAAGTAATTAGAAAAAAAGCAAGATTGGCATGTAAGGGATACTCATAGCAAGAAGGAATTGACTATGAAGAGACTTTTGTCCCTATGGCAAGACTTGAAGTAGTAAGAATATTTTTGGCTTATGCAGCATTTAAGAAATTCAAAGTGTATCAGATGGATGTGAAGTCAGCATTTCTGAATGGTGAATTAGAAGAAGTCTACATTGAGTAGCCTGAAGGTTTTCCTTTGACTCAAGAAGGAGACATGGTATGTAAACTAAAGAAAGCATTGTATGGACTAAAGCAGGCACCTAGAACTTGGTATGCTAGATTGGATAAGTATTTATTAAAATTGGGATTTACAAAAGGAAAAGCTGATAGTAACTTATACACAAAAGAAATTAAGAATGGATTGTTAGTTTTGGTTATTTTTGTTGATGAAATTATTTTTGGAGGAGAAGATGAAGCTAGTGACAAATTTTCTGATGAAATGAAGACAGAATTTGAAATGAGTATGATTGGAGAAATGAAATACTTTTTGGGATTACAGATAACACAAAATAAAGATGGTATCTTTGTAAGTCAGACAAAGTACTTGAATGATTTGTTGAAAATATTTGGTATGGAGAATTGTAAACCAATTGGAACACCTATGGTTACAGGACATAAACTATCTAGTAAAGATGAAACACTAGCAGTTGAGCAGAAGAAGTACAGATCCATGATTGGTGGATTGTAGTACTTGACACACACTAGACTAGATATACAACATTCAGTTGGAATGGTAGCAAGATTTCAAGTTGAACCTAGAGAGTCACATTATGCAACAGTAAAGAGGATATTGAGATATCTTAAAGGCACAATGGACTATGGATTGTGGTATGAAACTTCTGATGATTTTACCCTATGTGCATATACTGATGCTGATTGGGGAGGTAGCGTTGATGATAAGAAAAGCACCAGTGGCAGAGCCTTTTTTCTTGGAGGAAGATTAGTTTCTTGGTTGAGCAAAAAGAAGAATTGTATCTCACTGAGTACAATAGAAGCAGAGTATGTAGCAGCAACAAACAATTGTAACTAGATAATTTGGATGAAGCAAATGTTGAAGGATATTGGAATTCAGTTTGATGAGCCTGTTGTTATACATTGTGACAATAGTTAGTATGTCAAGAAATCTGATTTTACATTCTAAGACAAAGCATATAGAGATCAAGTATCATGTTGTAAGAGAGAAAGTTGTTGAGAAAGAATTCAGACTAGAGTACATAAGCACAAAGGAGCAGATAGTAGATATATTTACAAAGCCTTTGCCTAAGGATACATTTGAGTATCTGAGAGGTATGCTTGGGGTTATGCCCCAATCTACTCTTGAGTAAAGATGCAGATGGTTGCATCCATCCAGTGGTTTATGGCCCTATCTATTTTCTAGATTGGATGTTGGTACTTCCTCTATGGGGGAGTATGTGTATCTGAGCTGAGTCATGAGGACTCTTGTGAATGTATTTTCTAAACAGTGTCTTTTGACATTGAGCTTTGTTTGACATAGTGATGGAATTTCTATCATTGATGTCAATGGGGGAGAGAATCATGAAAAACATTAAGGAACTACATTTGTTGGAGAGATTGAATAGGAAAATGAAGCAAGATTTGATTGATGAAGAGTAGCAGAGCAGTTGAGCAACAGTGATTGGATTTTTGGAACATTGGATGTTTTTCATCTATGTTTTCATCAATGCCAATAGGGGAGATTGTTAGGAATGAGTGCTAAAGCCTTTGGCAATCATTCTGTAGCAGTGGTTGTTGCATTCATGACTATGATTGTCATTGATGTCAACACAGTGATATTCTAGAGTTTAGCAGAGAAGCAGGCACAGTTTTGTTTTGCGCACATGTTATATTGGAAATTGAGATATGTGTAGTTGATGGTATGTTCTTTGGTGTGTTATTAGCTATGGTTAAGAGCACAAAAATAAATTCATTTATTCATGAAATTTATAAGCATTTTGGTGGAAACAGTATTCTGGCAGTGTTCCTGAGTAGCGATTTTTGGTAATAGGAGGATATCTCCTAATCGGGATGGAATCTGATTCTACGCAGTTAAAGGGAAGTTTTAGACTCATTGGTGGTGACATGGTTCATAGCAAAAACTTTGAGGTCACACAATTGGAAAGTTATTGTATCTGGAAGCTGATAGTTTTTATGTAATTTTGATGTAGCATGTTGAAATTATTATTTTGTATTTGGATGCCAACTCATTTGTAATTATTTGAGTATGGTATAAAGGAAGGAATGTTTTCCTTGTTTTGATGGGATTGTAATAGTTGTGATATGAAATTGTGAAAGCTGTGATGCGAATATATGCATGAGGTGAAGAATAGAGCTAATTCATTGGTGAAGGAAGACTTGCGAAGTACAGAGATCTGGATTTGTGATCTTGTGTAGCAGAGAGTGCGGTTTTGGCATAGTGTGAAGGAGGTAACATATTTCATATTATTCTATTGAATAATCCTAAGATCTTTTGGATAGTGAGTTCAAAGATCTTGCCTTGAAGCTGTTTGGGCAGTGGGTCCTTTTGTCTTCCATAACTCCTAACAAGGTTAGAATCTTTTAACAGGGATTCAAAATCTCCTAACAGAGATTCATATGTACTAAATGTATTTCATAAAACTCCTAAGAAGGTCCATCCTCTCACAAGGAACTTTCATATTAGTGCATCATTTTGTGGGCATCATTCCCACCGAGGTTTACTCTTTGATCAAGAGGTTCCCTAGTTAACATATCTTGTGTTATTGTGTCAATGTGTATGATTATCTTTTTATGGTTGGTTACTGCATTGATTATATGGTTTAAAGCTATTTAAGTTGATATTGAAGTTGATAAATGGTTTAATTATCAAATAACTAATTCACCCCCCACCTCTCAATTATCTTAGGGATCTTTGCTTTCTAACATTGAGTACATTGATCATTTACTGGGTACTTCATGATATTTCTATGTTGCATTTGGAGTTGGCATGGATTGATTGGTTATAGGTGCTCATGGATACTTAGAGACATAGGTGACGTTGATTTTTCTCTTAGGATTAGAGATGTATGTGTTGGGATGGTTGATGGTTTCAAGAGGAAGACCGAAGAGCATTCACCTGATATGGACTTGAGAGGAGAGTGTTCTTAGATTAGTCTTGGTTGGAGACTTGGATATCTTGATGGACATTCTCATTCCCACTCTTGGTCTACTTGTTAGTTTACTACTTGAGAGGTTTAGCCCTTTGTTTCTTCTCAAGTGCATTATGTCCATGCTTATCTTTCATGGATATGGATCTTGAGCTATGGTGTGAGTTAGTTCTGGAGGGTTCATTTGAGAGATGATTTTTGCATTGGTTATCTCCTTGTGCATTTTTTTTATTATGATATCATCATGGTTGAGTTTAGAAGATAGTTTTATTGGGCATATTCCTTAGATTAGGAATGGTTATGGGTTTGATCTTCTCTTGAGAGGCTTACATCCATGATTGGTTATATGGTATGGCTTGGGTGTTGTTGTGGCTTCTTGTTTGGGGTTTTGTGGAGGAGATCATACTTGGCATAGTTGGCATCTAGAGGTGTGTGTAGAAGGACATGATACAGGTTATGATTTGCATGGTCTCTTTGGCCTTGGTTATCTTCCTGGATGTTCAGTTTCACTTATATTGGTTTTGAGATTGGTTGGATTTTTTGATCACTAGTTTGGTGTTCATGTGTGTCATGTGAAATATGGCATGGTTATTCCTTTATATCTTTTCTTTTTTGGTTTTGGAGAACTTGGGAGAGTATTGGAGACTTGTTGTGAGAGTTTTTCTTGTAGGATATTGGTTTATATGTTTCATATTATTTCAAATGTCCTTGATACAACAAGGATTCACTTCGATGAGATTTTGTGAGTGGATTGTTTTCATATTTGACATTACCTCTATACTGGGAGCTTCTTGGTTTGTATGTGGAAGGTATTTCTCTTGAGGCTTGTGGTTACAGGTTACAGGTTGGATATGTTGATTTGGGATTCACTTGGTATATCTTAGAGGTATGGATAATTGGATGGGTAGCACTTGTTGTGGGTGTTATTCCAGCTATGGTTTTGGTGACTACGGATACATGTGATTACCTTTGGACTTGGTGTTTGTTCTTGGGATATCAGTTAGTATAGGATTTATGTTTCTTATGTGATAGGTTGGGTGGATTTCTCTTTGGATGGCTTCTATGTATGTCATGTGGTTTTGGCATAATAGGAGGTGGGATATTCATGTATGAGAAAGTGGATACTTTGATTTTTGGTCGATACCTAGATGGAGCATATGGTGTACTTTGGTTCATGATGGTGTATGTGCTAGGAGGGATTGTTCCCTTGTTCATTTATGTGGCTACATATTGACCCTTATGCAATGTATACAATAAGTGGGAGATTGTTGAGAAAATGGTATTGTACACCTTGCACAATAATGTTTATTATTGTATTATTTTATTTTATTATGTAAATGTTGCACCTAGATAGACGTACAACATGTAGGGATTCCCATGGAATATTCTTTGTGAGTTGTATTGTAGCATTGTGATATTATTTAATGTAATTATTTAATATTGGGGAACTAAAATAAATAAAGTACCCAATATCAAATGCGGGTCAATAGGGTTTGGTAGCACATGATTTTAGCAAATGGTTTATGTAATACCACTTGGTGGTTTTGTGGGAGCCTGTTTCTATAAAAGCAACCACAAGGGTAGTTGTTGAGGTTAGATGGGTGGAAACAGATTTTCCAAAGGTAGCATTTGTGAAGTTTGGAAGCATGGCATGGGATGTGTGGATTCATGCTTGTTCACATGGATTGCTTGGTTGTGGCTAGGGCTTTGAAGGCTTCCATGGTTGTATTAAAATAGTATTTTGTTGAATAATACATGGTGGTGGATAATTTTGGAAGCTGGGTTTTTCCCTCATGAGGTTTTCCCAGGACATATCTTATGTCACAATTTTGTGGGTATATTGTCTTTTCTCTTGCATGTGGATTCTAAGTATTTATTTGCTTCAGATCTATAATGGGTTATGTGGAAATGTCATATTATTGTATGTAAGTTTCCTATCAATTAAGACACTTGTGATAACCTTATGCTATCCTATATCTAACCTTTTCCTACATAACCAAAGGATCTCCTTTGTAAACCCATTGGACACTCCAGTGCAATCTTAATGAGAATACAATTTATTCTTGTCATATTAATCTTCTCATGTTATTATTCTTTCTATTAGGCCTCTATAACTTGGGTAGCCATCTCCAAAACCAAATATTACAATAACCTTTTGGCTAATAATCAGTCTTCTATCCAAAGGATGGTTGGATTTATTCTATATAATAGTATCAATTTGAATACGTGTGGTATTCAGTTACAAGCTTAGAAAATGTAATTGTGAAAGTTTTTTAAATGGGAATATTATGTGTTTCCTCACATTGTTAAAGCACAAGTTTGGGGAACTCATGTCAATAAATGTACATAAATGATTTTCACTATTAGTTGAGTGCATATGAAGATTCAACAAGTGGGGTCATTGCGGAAGAGAGCATAGAAACCCACATGTCAACATAGTACTTATTTTGAGAAAGGGAAAGTCTGACAACATTTTAAATAAATGCATTGGTCAAATCTTTTCCATGGCTCCTACTTGACACAAGCCACAATTGAAGGGAGAATAATTAGTAGATTTAGCTAACTTAAGCTGCATGGTTGCCATTTCATGCAAACACAAAACAAACCTCTTGTAATCTTTTTGTTTGGTCCAAGATCACTACCATAATGATAGTTTCCTCATTTAATAAATACAATAACAATCAATGTAATAGTGGTTAAGATGTTAGTATGTTAGAATTTTTGGACAATGGTCAAAGTGAACCTTTGTAGGTGCTTCTTGTGGAAGTATTTGAATATTGTATTGTAGACACCTAAAAATCTTTTAGAAAATAAAAGTATTTTTATTTTTTGAAAACCCCTAATGACATCATCATTTATTAATTAATTAATTATTTTATTTATTTATTTATTTTTATATCATTAAATCATCCTATTTTAATTAAACACATTTAATTAAAGAATCCCTTCCCAAATCATTTAAATCAAATTTGAGTGATTTTCTTCCTATTTATTCATCATTAATTGATAAATAAGTCACATTCCCTAGATAAATTTTATATTTATTTAAAGCCTCAAAAACCTAGAATCTTCTAGTCTTCCCTAACCCCTCCCAATCTTCCCTAAACCAATTTAGGAGATGTTTCCTACATTTCTTAGCCTAATCCAAGTCTCCTCGAGTTTCTGTCAAACCCTTCCCTTAATGAGCCTTACACACTCATAAATACCTCTTACACACTATTTAAGGCTTCTTACAGCCTCATAAAGAGACCCATGTCTCTTCTTCCACACTTGTTCCCTTTGCAAACTTCCCTAATGTTGCTCACACATGTTTGAGCAACCCTAACCAAGGTTAAACCTTACCATACCCCAAACTCTACCCTAAACCTTACCTCGAACTCTAACTCTTCTTCCTAACCCAAGGCCTTCCTCAAATCCTATAAATACCCTCATCTTCCAAGAGCAATCTATTAGTTATCTTTTATCTTCATGCATGGTTATCATGCTAAATTCATTCTAGATCTTAGCTTTTTGATAATATTGTTAGATTTCATGCTTTTTAAACACATCCTAGAATAAGCTTAATGGATTGAACTTGGTTTTTATTCATGATTTTCTAATCATGTATGCATCATATCAAATCCTTCCTAGAATGCATTAGAGACAAGCTCCAAGTGCTTAGAGAGCACACCCACATCCCTCATAATCAAAGAAAATCAAACAATGCTTGAATGCATTTGTTTTGGCTCAATCTGAGGTGGCTTGGTTTTCTATGTTTATGTTTTTTAATTTATATAAATGTTTGGATTAACCTAATATTTACTTGTTTATGCCTTTCAAAATAGGTAACAGATAAACTGTAGTCTACATTCTGGCACGCCCAGTGGGACCCACTTCAATGGATTCTTTACAAACATTTTGATGGTTTTTGGAGTGTTTCCTAATTTTTCAAGCTTGCAGGTGGAGGGAGCATTTTGAATTCTTCTTCCTCTTCTTAGTCTTATCATTCTTCTATTCAGTCTACTTCCTCTCCTTCTCCTTGCAGGATCTTAAGCCTATCTTTCCAAAAAAATCCATAAAGAGACACTTTCAAGAAGAAAACCTTTGTAAATCTTGCGTAAAAACTCCATTCCTATCATGTTTCACTCTGCTAGGGATCGCATATCAGAAGAAGGCTTGCACCCCATGTTTCCCAGATCACATCCGAGATTTCCTAGATTGTATATGGTCTTGTGTCATATACAGTTAAATCCAAGATCACATCTAGGACCTACCAGATTTTATGGATTGCATCTGGGGTCCCATCAGGTAAAATATCGCACTAGTTTAATTCCAGGATTGCATCTGGGGTTTCCTAGATCGCATCTGGGGTTCTAGAAAAATCATTTCAAATTGGGCATAAAACTAAACAAGCAAAATCTCACATACTTTGTTTAAATGGCTAAAATAAACCTCAAAATCACTCAGGAATGTCTAAAAAGATAAATCAATCAAGTCCTAATCAACTCAAGTCATCTCTAAGAGGTCCTAAAAACACCCAAAAATCACTTCTAAAAGTCTTTCAATTGGTTAAAATGAACTTCAATCATGCAAATCTAGGGCTTTAGAATGCTTTCATGCAAAGTAGAAACACCTTGTCTTTTTGGTGCATAAAAAGAACCTCAAATCTACATCTCATTTCTAAATGGTTCCAAATCAATCCTAAATGCATGCAAATGGTCCTATTTTCAAAACTCACTACATTAAATCAAAGTTAAAATTGAACTTCATTTTCAAAATTTCAAAAAAATCTTTGATGTTTCATGCAATACAAGAGCTAATTTTGCATTTAAATTTGAAAGGTTTCCTAAATAGTCCTAAAGTTTCCTAAATTTTCCTAAATCATTTCTAAAGCATTGATATATGTCAAAACTTTTGTCTTGTTGCAAAAATTGAGAATTTTCTAAAAGTTTTCATTCATAAAATCAATCTAGGAATCTCATTTTGGGCTTTAAAATGCAATTTAGAACATCAAATCTTGAGTGAACCTAAAGAAATGAATCAAAGTCTCACAAGTCATTTACTTTCAGTCTCAAAAGAAAACAAAACTCAATCTCGAATGACTTAAGGTAAAAAAAAAGCTCATTTCAAAGTTCCTAAAGTGAAGTAAACACCAAATCTTGAATGCAAAGGCTGAAATACTTACATAGAATCTCTTTTCAAAAGCTTTCTTGTCTTCAAAAGAACAAATCAAAAGTTAAACACATGTGTTTTCAAGCATTCATTTCAAATCACTTAAAATCAATCTAGAAAAGAGCCATTATTTGTTGTTCTTTCTAGGAGTCTTCTATTCTACAAATCCTTTTAAATCTAAGTCATGTAAAACACTTGAACTTGGGAAAGTTCATTTTTATTACTTCACGCGAAGCCTTTCCAAAGAGAAAAGTGCTTCCTCTTTGGAGAATGACTTCAAATCAGTACTTCCTCAGCTGGTATAGAAATAAAGTGTTGAGCAAACTCTCGCTTCATCCCCTCAAGCTCGGGCGATGCGTGTTGATGGTAGCCCAAGGTAGGTGAATATCCCTACTATTTCAACATGGTCAACTAGGCTCTTAATTGAATCATGTTAGGAATGGGAACACTGAGAGGGGGGGTGAATCAATGTTCTCTATATTAATATTTTTTCTTTACTCTTGAAAATTAACTTAATTGCTTATGTACTAAAATGAATACCAATGCAAGTAAGATGAACAACCATAACACATAACACCAAATATGATTATAGGGAAACCCAAATAGGTAAAAAACCTGGTGGGAATTGACACCCACTAAGAGCTGCACTAGTGTTTTATGATCCCTATTAGAAGATCTTGCAACCCTATTAGGAGTTGTTCTTTACAATGCTTTTAGTACAGTGACTTGGTCAAGGGTCAAACCTTGTTAGGAGTCTTTTACAATTAACCCTGTTAGGGGTGGGGACACACTATCCTAGAGCTCACTGCTCAAGTGGTGAAGGCTACAACCTTCTAGATCTCAGATACACACTATATCTGCAAGGTGAACTATTTTTGTGACACTGCTTGTCAAATCAATTCCTTTGATGCATTAATGCTTTAACCTCTTGTAAATCTCTACAACATTCTAACTACTCTCCACATACTTCTTCTCTACTCCTATCACATCTATCTCATATCCCTTTTTCAATTACAAAAGTGCATGTCATATTTATATGCGCTAACAAAATTATTTACTAGGTCGGCCCTTTAACCTATTACATACAATGCTTCCAAATGAATTGGCTCAAGCATGTTTACATATAATAAAATTAACATTTCTATGACATAAATAAAATAGTACATAGCCTTTACAAAACAATATTATGATCACTAACCAAAATACAAACAGTCGGCTCCATACTCTATTCTGTTCTACCGCTCACTGTCTATGTCACTTCATCTTACTATAACTTCCTCATACTGACTCATATCATCATGTGATCTTAGACTTAGCATGAATACCCACTTAGAAGCTTATCTTCAAGGGCACATGTCATAACTCTATCATACGTATGTGCATTGATGCTCTATTTCTCTGGTGCACTGTTAACTGTCCAGTCTTCCATACTTAGCCATATTTCTAATCTTCTAAGTTATGCGCTGACTCCAAAACTTTAGATGAATTTATTGCCATAATGAAACCACTATATCTAGTCATATATAATAGTATAGTCAACTTTCCAACAATCTCCCCCTTTTTCATTAATGGAAACAAAGGAATATGGCCAAGTTACTTACTGTATCTTTATACAAAATTTCTAATACATACTCTAACTTATATCTCCCCTTTCACTATGTACTATACTTCCCTTTACATCATATGCAAACTCCATATTATTCTACATACTATACTCCCCCTTTGACATTAATGACAAAGGTTCTCAAAAAAATGTATCTACAAGTGCTCACAGAGTGAAGACATCTGGGTATGCTATCTTTAGGTTAGCAATCTCATTCTGCCAAAATTTCTTTAATGAGTCTATTGGCTGGAGATGGACGCACATAGCATATGTTAACTTCTCCATCTTCTCCAAATCTATACTCAGAACTTGATCATATGTCACCATGGTGGCATTAATCTCCTTGATGTTTTGGTTTAAGACATCTAATGAGGGTGCAAGAACATTTCTTAGTTGTGTTTGCCTTGCCCTTATCTTAGACATTTCTTTCTATGCCTTCTCTATTTTTTCCACTTGTCCTTGGTACAAATTGTTACACATATTTACATCGAGGAAGGATATTCTACTAATTTCCTCACTTCTTCTATCATAGCTTCTACCTCTTGAATTTTCTTATAGAGGTCTACAGTTAGCTTGTCTTGGTTCATGCAGTATGCTATGATTTTCCTTCCTTTTGCTGCAAATTCTTTCAATGAAGCTTGACCAACTTTTAGGGAGTTATGGTCAAGTGAAAATTTTGCAGTTAATTCATTCAATCTTTTCTTAAGGTACTTCTCTTCTACTACCTTAGCTGTTGATTCTTCTAGGCAATAAAGGTTTGCCTTGAAGATTGTCAAGATGTTGTTGACATCCTCTACTAAGTGCACTTTTGGTACCTTCTTCTCTACTAGAAATAGATTGTTCAAGATGTTTACTAACTCAACAAATAGAGGATTTATCATCACTTGTTTCTCCTTGTCCTTCTCCATAGCAAGGACATTGATCTTGATCAGGTCTTCTTATCCCCAAGAGTCTAAGCTTGTAGTGTCAAGAGTCAAGCTTGACAACAATGATGTTGATGGAGTGAGAGGTGTACTATCTATCACTTTTATTTTTACTTTTATGGGTACTTCAATAGATGGCTTATCTATTGGTTCATTATCCTTCTCTTCTTCTCTTTCTTCTTCTTTCTCTTCATCTTCCTCTTGTCCTATCAAGTCCTCAATCTAAATTTCATGTTGTTGCTTCAGTGGATTATTACCACAAAGAATTTCTTCTTCCTTAGTGCTCATAAGTGCTTCTTTGAACTTATCCTATTAGGAATAATAGTCCACAATACAACTGAGAGGGGGGTGAATCAGTTGTATGACAAATTATTAAACTTTAAACTTTAAGCACCACTATATCAGATCCAATGAACACAATGAATGCCAACACAATAACACAATATTTTGGTCTCGGGGAAACCCTGTTAAAGGTAAAAATCCCAGTGGGAATTAGTACCCACAAATGATGTACTGAGAGTATAGTTATCCTTTGTAGAAGATATAGCCCTGTTAGGAGCTTATTGAAACATTACAGTACATAGTCCTTTTTAGAGGACAAACCCTGTTAGGAGTCAAGAACAAAAGGGAGGGATCACTTCCCAAATAAGGTTAAATCCACCTTCAAAATTCACTTGTTCACAACACAGGTCTATATGAAGAAATAAATAATCTTTTGAACTATTTTCTAGCAACTATCTTTGCTTGATTAGTTCCAATGAAGTCCACTAGTAAACCTCTGCTCTACATACAATAGACACAAACTCACAACTTTCACAACCTCTTTATATCACATACATTCCATCCATGTATTTTCCAAAGAAAAGACCTTTCATTGATACCTTATTACAATTCTAATGAATAGGTCAGCCCATAAGGCTTTCCTAATTACAAATAATTATATAGACCCTTGCTAAGAACAAGTATACAATGATTACATTACAACAATTAAGGACCGACATCCTTAATTCAAGTTCTCCATCCATCATACACGCTACATCTCTGTACTCGGCTTCCAAATAGATCACCTTCCAGAATACATGCGACAACTAACACCAATCATTTTATAACTTTCACTAACCAATGAACATCCTTTAGTATCATGTCTATCATCCTTCAAGCTCACATACCTTGAATCCAAATGTTCTAAAAGATATACCAAAAACCCAGAGACTAACTCTGTCAATTCTCACTGTTACAGTCCAGTGACCAGTCTTCACCAAAACATCTATAACTCATCCAATAAGAAACATTACATGATGTGATCTTGGATATAAGATGAAAACATCCTCTTGTACTCTCATCTATCTTCGTAGCATCTGAAATATCTTTACAGTGTTCATACTCTATGATTAGCAGTTTGATTACCTCACAAAAACATATGTTGACATCAGTGACAAAACACAAATGACAATAGTTTGAGTTCCCATTCAGTAACATAGTGATTAAACATATTAAATGTCTCAATCACCTCTCCATGCATTAGCAATATCCAACATATCCAAGTCCTTATTTGTGACCGCCATAGATATCTCAACATTATCTATCATTATTGTGTCTTTCTTGACTTTAGGCATGGGTGCAGATACCATTACCTCTTTGGGTGCTATCACTATGGGTGTTGAGTCCTAGGGACCTATCATAGGTGCATTTGTGACCTCAACTTCTTTATCTTTCTCAATGGGTGCTCGAGTGATGGGCGTAGATGGAGGTTTCATGCGTTGTTCAAGGAACACTTTCTCAAAATCTTTTTCTATCTCCTTGGTTATCAGCTCATAATCCTTGTTCATTATGTGCAATGTCCTCATCTTAGTTCTAAGGTGTGGCTTCACCAAACCTAGCAGCAGTGTTTTCTCATCAATTGAACATACTGGTATATTTTCATTCAGTTTCTTCTCTCTAATTTTGAAGTCTTCCTCTATTGGTTATCTTTTCAAGGTATGCAAAATTTCCCAAACTTTATCTAGAATCACTGTCTTCAGTTATAGCATAGTCTTCTTGAATTTTATCATATGTTTGATCAACATATCATGGATCTCAGACTTGTCAATCTCATGATATCTATCATAAAAATTTGATATCTGATCAAGTATTCCTTCATCTACCACTTGGGATCTCAACACTTGTAAACCTGGTAGAAATCCTAACTCAGGAGGTGGTTGAACATTCTTGACTCTGCTTCTTGTGGTTCTTGTTGAAGGGTGTCTTGTGGCAGTTTTCTTCTTCCTCTTAGGTATCTTGGGAGATACTTCAATGGACTCCACATCAACTATATCTATGGGCACAAGAATGATATCATTTGTCTTACTCTCTTTTTCCTTTTGATGATCAGTTTTCTCAATTTTTACCTTCTTCATCTTGGGATCATCTATCTTCTCTATCTTATCTTCCACATAGGATGCGCTCTCAATCTACATAGCTATCTTTGCTTCTCTAGCTTTATCCAGGTCTACTAATGTCACACCATGGATCTTCAAAATCTCAAAGGTGATTTTGGTGGCTTTTCTCTTGGTTGCAACACTATTTAGGACTGCATCTACATGTCTGTTATTTTCTTCATATGTTCCCCATCTAGGCTCATTAGGATCCTTAGGTGCTAACAGTAAGACTTGTGCATAAGCTTCCAAAACTTTCTCCTCCACTTCATAGCCAAGTGGATGAATCCACTTAGTTCTAGGCTCAACAACCTCCATACAAGTAATGTCAGTTTCTACCATAAAATAGATATTGTCCTTATATTTCTCAATGATTCTTTCAGGTATCCTATACCTCGTATGCATTTTTATCCTAAATTTTTTTTAACTCTAACTCCATATAATCTCTCAAGGTACTCTCTGATGATTCCTTAAGTGATATTTGTGGCATTGTAGGCATGTTCTTATCTAGGTATAAATCTAAAACTTTCCCAACTATATAAAATTACATGTAGATTATCAAAGACCCAAACCTGAATATTTTGGTCTTGTCATGTTTGATAGCTCTTATATTGTCCATCAATTGTGCACGCAAGATCTCACACAAATTAAATTTTCCATTTTCTCTCACCAATCTGATGGCTACAAGAATAGTGGCTATGGACACACTATTGACCCTGTTAGCATGCTAAAATCTATAACCAAGAATCATAGATGTCAATTTGATGTCCTTCTCCTTAATTGGCTCAATTGTCATCTCACGCTTGTCACTACAGGATTTGCAGACTTGTTCAACCAATTTTATGACATCCTTTCCAACTGGAAGAATGGTGCATGTCTTTGATAGACCTGTCATCTCATAAATGAGATCTGTTATGATTTTGACTAGTACTTCACCTATCCAAAATAGGTCATCATGGATCCTACTCAACAAGATCTTAATCCAATCAGAATCATATAATTCATGTGTTGTAGCATACTCAATAATAGGGTGGTCTTCTAGGTGTGCAAACTCATCCATGAATTTTTTATCAAGTTTCATCATTAACTCAAGGTGTGACCTAATTCTGTCCAACCCAACTGGTTCCTTCTTGCAATATATGTATGTGCGTATGTCTTCTATGTGCAGAACACCTATTGGGGTTCCTGAAAAGGCTCCTTCTAGGTCATCTAGGGTGGACTTAAATGGATTTTTCTTAAACATATATCTTTTCCTTTCAGTGACATCAAAAACAACTAGTGTAGCCATGACTTACTTGTTTTATCACTTCAGAAAAGTTTCAAGGGTTTCTGGATCATTGCATCTGAACTAAGGCTTCCAACAATCAACTTACCTTCTTCATTGATGAATTCAATTACAATGCTTCACAACTCAACTGCTAGTGCTCCTGTGATCTCAAAGCTCTTAATATTGATTGCAAATGAGTAATTAGTGAATCTCTAATGATTATAAAGTAGAATTCTACCATTAATTCTTGCCGCATAAACACAGAGTTCAACTAATTCAAGGTGCATACTTTGAGGGTGAGTATACTAGCCATGCAAGGGTCTAGAGATAATCTAGTTCCCCCTTTGACCATGAAGGTCATTTAACCATAAATAGGAGGTGCATCCATTGCGGATGCATCCTCAACTATTTCATCAATATTATCCTTCTTTTCTTCCTTCCAAATCAAGCTCGCATCTTCTGAAGCTTTCAGAAACTTGACTTCTCCTGCTTCATCCAATATTAATCCTTCTGACTTTTTAGGGCTTTCCTATCTCTATGCTTTTGATCTACAGAACTTTGAGATGTGTCCAGCCTTGTTACATGAGTGGAAAATTATTGGAGGCCTTATATTCTTCAGCACATTTGTCTGAGTTACCATTCTACATTGTCTAATTGTATGACCATTATAGTTACATATCTAACATGTACTGTTATGAGGACTTCTCATATTCTATTTTGGATGACTTCTCTAATTTTTCTGATTCTAATTTCTTTTTGTTTATCTACAATTCATAGCTCTATGTCCAAACTTATTTCATGAATAACAGTAACCATTGAAAGGTCTTACCTCTTTAAAATCTCTTGCTATGTGTCCATGCTTATTACAGGCATAACAAGTATTGTTTACTAGCTTGCGCTCATCCTTGGGTGGTTCAGTTTCAACTTCTATATGATTTCCTATCTTCTTAGCTTATGTAGATTCTTCTGATGCTTTCTTTCTTGATTGCGTGTCATTGATCTCATTTTGTGCTTCATTGAATCTAATACTACGAGTGTCTCCTTTAACCTTTTGTGCATACAACTGTGACTCTATTAGATCCTTGCTTTTGTGAAATTTTTTAATATGATTCTTTGCCTCAGTCAATTTAGATTCTATCTATTTCTTAATGTTCTCTAACTCCAATACTTTCATGTTTTCTTACCTTAGCTCTTCATCTAACTGCTTGTTTTCTTTGACCAGTTCTTCATAGGCTTCATGATTGTTAAGTAGCTTTTCATCCAACTCTTCAATCTGATCTTTTAGAGAAGTTTTATCCTCATTTAGCTTTTTAACCATTTTTCCCAAATCACTTGTGGAACAATCTTTCAAGTCTTTTCTCAAATTTTTAATGACTGCATGAGAATCACTAACCTTTTCTTTTAGTTCTTCAATTTCTTTTTCAAATCTATCAAGGTCTTTAAGAGATGCTTCAAGATTCTTTTTTTAGATGTTTCATTTCTTCTTTATCCATGATCTCCTCAATTGGTTAAAGTTATCTTTAGAGGACTAGATCTCTGATACCAATTGTTAGGAATGGGAACACTGAGAGGGGGGGGGGTGAATCAATGTTCTATATATTAATACTTTTTCTTTACTCTTGAAAATTAACTTAATTGCTTATGTACTGAAATAAATATCAATGCAAGTAAGATGAACAACCATAACACATAACACCAAATATGATTACGAGGAAACCCAGATAGGTAAAAACCTCTGTGGCAATTGACACCCACTAAGAACTACACTTGTGTTTTATGATCCCTGTTAGAAGATCTTGCAACCCTGTTAGGAGTTGTTCTTTACAATGCTTTTAGTACAATGATCTAGTCAAGGGTCAGACCCTTTAGGATTCTTTTAAAATTAACCCCGTTAGGGGTGGAGACACACTTTCCTAGAGCTCACTGCTCAAGTGGTGAAGGCTACAACCTTCTGGATCTTAGATACACACTATATCTGCAAGGTGAACTGCTGCTGTGACACTTCTTGTCAAATCAGTTCCTTTGATGCACTGATGCTTTAACCTCTTGTAAAGCTCTACAACATTCTAACTTCTCTTTGCATACTTCTTCTCTTCTCCTATCAACTCTATCTCATATCCCTTTTTCAATTACAAAGGCACATGTCATATTTATATGCACTAAAAAAATTATTTACTAGGTCAGCCCTTTAACCTATTACATACAATGCTTCCAAATGAATTGGCTCAAGCATGTTTACATAAAATCAAATTAACATGTCTATGACCTAAATACAATAGGCACATAGCCTTTACAAAACATTATTATGATTACTAACCAAACTACAAATAGTTAGCTCCATACTTTGTTCTGTTCTACCGCTCATAACTGTGTCACTTCATCTGACTATAACTTCCTCATACTGACTCATATCATCATGCACTCTTAGATTTAGCATAAATACTCACTTAGAAGATTATCTTTAAGTTTTCATGTCATAACTCTATCATATGTACGTGCGATGATGCTCTATTCCTCTGGTGCACTATTAACTATCTAGTCTTCCATACTTAGCCATATTTTTGATCTTCTAAGTTATGCGCTAACTCCAAAACTTCATATGACTTTATTTCCATAATGACAACACTATATCTATTCCTATATAATAGCATAGTCAACTTTCCAACAATTCACGTGCGTACAAACTGATTGGAAGGACTCCACAGATCAACTACAAACTTGATAAATCAGAATCTACTTGATCCACCCCCAAAGGTATCACAATCTTTGTGCAAGGACTGATCCCTATGGTTTCTCAAATCACCTTAAGACACTCACCATATGTATCCCTCTTTTGGGGTATCAAGCTATGGGCAAAGATTCTGATACTTACCTTCCCTTAGGTAGTTCTGCTTGATGTGTTTTTCAAAATTTTAGACTCGGTGCAAAAAATCTATTGAGATATACACAAACAAATATTTCTACAATCAAATCCTTTTCCATATCAAATCAAAATCTAGAATTCCTCCAAAGCTTGCAGAAACCTATCATCCTAGTCTCCCAAATCATGGTCTTCCAGTCATATTGCATCCAGTCTTGTCCTCCTATCCTAGGTTAGAAGAGTCATCTTGGTCATTCCTCATCCCCTTCTATCTTCCTCCAGAGTCAGTCTTTCCTCCCATCTTAAACCAAATCCAATCCTAGTCTGAGCTCCTTAGTCATCCTAGTCCAAATCCTTAGTCTTCCAATCCATCTTTATCCTGCATCCCTATCCAACTCATCCACAAGTCAGCATGTCTCAAATCTATTATGATGATTTTGGTTTTCACTTCTTTTCTCCCACTCCATCCTATCCCAGTGATGATGAAATCCTTGTAGATCATGATGGGTATTTTTAAAATCTTAGCAAGCCTACTCCAAAAATCCCCAAGGATCCAATCATTCCTCCAAACTATCCTATCGTGTCTTCATGCTTATCCACTAGCACTCCCTTTCATGTCCTTGGCAAGGGAAATCCATTATCCTATTCATCTACACCTTCCTCCTATCTTGAGCCTACATATCCTCCATATGCATCCTTCATACCTCCACCTCCATCTATGGTCATATCCCAACCACCATCTTCCCATAGAAACACTTCACGCTACTTCCCTTATCCAAAACCTCCATCTCCTTATCCTCTGAAACATTTTCAAATCCCAAATCCAAGTCTTCCAATCCATTACCCCAATCTTCCATCTTATCTCAACTCGTCATCTTCCATTCAAACCCACATTGCCACAAATCCCCTTCCATAAGAAGAATGCATCCTTCAAATCATTTCATATCTTGTACCTCAATCCATCACTCCTATGTCACCAAATAGCCAATCCAATACACAAGCTTTCTCCAAACCCACCTTTGTGAACTATCTAGTCATGCCATCCTCCAATTCCTCTTCTGCACCATCATCCCCTCAACCAAGTTCACAATCTTCCACCCCAACTTTATGTGTGAACTATCCTATCCCTCCATCTTCTACACATTCTAGTCCATCACCTCCTCCAAATCAAAAGTCTCCAAGGATTTTCACAAGGAAGCCAGTAACAAATCCCTTTCCTAAAGATGAGGAGTCATGCCATCTCAATCCTTCATACAAAGCCATCATTGATGAGCCCCATCAACCTCTCCCATCTATTATCCTTCTTCCATACATCCCACTTATTGATCCTCTTCCATATCCTAGCATCATTGAGTCATTTCCATGAATTGACTCCATCCGATCTCTATTCACTTCTCCTCCTCCTAGCATTATCAAAATCACATCCAATGAGCCTCATAAGTTCACCCTTCTTCCTTCCATCACAGTTGTAGAATCTCCCATCCTTTCATCCATATCATCTAAAGAGTTCACCCTTCTTCCTTCCATCACAATTGCAGAATCTCCCATCCTTCTATCCACTCCATCTGAAGAGTCCATCCATACATCCTCTAGCACTCTATCCACACCAATCCAATCCAGTGAAGATCTTGTCAAAAAGCATGTTGAAGTACCCATAGATGAAAATAAAGATCCAATCCCTTCACTTGCTCTATTGCATGTTCTATTGCTTCCATCACCCCCAATCCAAGATTCCATCATCCCAATTCTTCAAATCCAAGAGATTATAGTCCAAATTCCTCCAATCCAAGATCCTACAATCCCAATTCCTCCATCTCATGATCCATCACCATCCCCCAATCCCAGTCAAGATCCCATAATTCCATCCTCTACACTTGAGGATACTCCAATCAAAACTATCCAGCTACCATCACTCTATCCTCTTGGTCCACTTACATTTGTCAAAGGTGGCCCACTTGACACAGAAGTGATAAGTTCCATGTCTTCCATCAGGAAACCAAAAAATGGATGTGTATCTTATTCCCCAAGTCAAAAATATCCTTTTTTGGATAAAATGCTCAAGAAATGGAATTATCAGAGTAAAGGCCTAGGTGCTCATGAACAAGAAAATCTAGAGCCCATTCAAGACAAGAAAACATCCAAAATCATGTGGCATTGGTCACACATTAGAAGAAGGCACTTCCTCCAGAAATGTTGGTATAGCTAAAGCTAAATTCAAGAACACATCTAAACCCATCATTAAATCTTCCCATCATCCCTCCAAATCATATGACACTATTCTTCCTCCTCCATCATTGCATCTGAGGACAACCTATCACATTCCTCCTTCATCCTCCAAATCCATTTTGGGTCCCTATGTCCCAAAATCTTCCAGCACATATCCTCTACATACCAAATCCATTTTGGGACCTTACATCCCAGAATATCATCTCCCATCCTATCCTACTCATTCTTTCATCCAAAATCCAAGAATTCCTAGTCAGCATCAACAAAGGCACATTCCCATATCTCCTATCTACCAATCTCCTTCTATCTTTCCATCCACATTTCCTCCATCCTGCACAGCTCCTCACATTCCTTCCAATGCTTCTCACAATTTGGATGCCATGTCAAAAATGCATAAAGGTACCTATCCACAAACATCTAAGGATTTCCATATCCCCTCTAAGAGACATGCCCAAGCAAAGAACAATCCAATCAAGGAATCCGCAAAGAAAAAGCAAAATAAAAGACAATGGCCACAAAGGCCTAGCAAAGAAAAAGTAACATCCAAAGCCTCTCAATGGCCACAAAGGCCCAGGAAAGAAAAAGCAACATCCAAAGCCTCTCAATGGCCACAGAGGCCCAGCAAAGCAAAGGTAGAAGCCACTACATCCTAATGGCCACAAAAGCCCACCAAATCAAAAGCAAGAATGATGTGGATCCCAAAGCAAAAAGATGTAATGCATCTAAAATAAATATCCACAATAGCATCCAAAGTTTATAATCCACCAGCTACTCATTCCTCTTCTTCATCTCCTAAATCCATTTTGGGTCCCTATGTCCCAAGATCTCCTAGCACAAATCCTCCATCCTATCCACATCTATCTTCCAAATCCCATCCACTTCATCCACCTTCTTCACAACATGTTCCAATGTTGGTCTTGATAGCATCTCCCTATCATGATCACTTTCCATCATTTCATCCAAACACTTTCTACCACCATATCTCCCATCTACCCCATTCTATCCATGCCTTTGGATAATCCCTCCATCCTAATAAGGTTGTATAGACATCCAAACAAATTAGAAGGTCAGCAAAAAATTAGAAAGTCAGAAAAAGTAAGCAACAAATCAGAATATCAGCAACAAATCAAAATATCAGTGACAAATTAGCAAAATGTCAACAACAAAATCAGAAAATTCATAAAAATTGGAAAATCAAGAGAAAAATATCAAGAAAAGAAAAGAAAAGAGAAAAACATTTGTCTAATGATGAAAACTTGTCAATTCAAGTGCCTTGGACAAGTACCCTGATGAAAACCTAGCAAACAGACATCATGTGTAGGTCTCCCTAGTTCCTTTCTACAATTGGGGGCCATTCCCTTTTATCACCTCTTATCTAGCATCTCCTCCATCCCATTTGTCTCTCACCTTCATCATCCTCCTTTGGATCTTGATGACAAAATAGAGACTGCCAAGTATACATGCTTTTGGGCACCTTTTTGGCATCTATCACATCTTTCAGCCACCTATCCTCTATCCAATCCATTCATCCTAGCTTCCATCAAACCACCTCATCCTCTTGTCAGAATATCTTCCATCCAAGCATGTCCCATCCTAATGCCTCTAAATACATGAGCAATCCTAAGTAGGGGGCATCTTCTTCCTTGGTGACATATTCCTTGGAGACTTCATCTCACCCATCTTCCATTCAAAATCTTCCTCCATCTGAATCTCCTAGTAGTTGCTCCATCAAAATCCTCTATCCAAATCCTTAATAAAATCCTCCAATCCAATCCTTTAGTAGTTCTTCCATCCAAATCCTAAGCATGTCCTCCATCCAAAACTTCCAGCATTTCTTCCATCCAAATCCTAAGCAATCCTCTAATCCAAATCCTCCATCCAATCCTTCAGTATTCCTCTATCCAAATCTCCCAGCAGTTCCTCTATCCAAATCCCAAGCATTTCCTCTATCCAAATCTCCCAGCAATTCCTCTATCCAAATCCCAAGCATTTCCTCTATCCAAATCTCCCCAAGCATTCCTCTATCAAATCCTTAAGAAAATCCACCATCCAATCTCCCAAGAATTCCTCTACCAATCCATATCTTCCTCCAATCCAATCTCCCCCAACATTTCTCTATCCAATCCTCAAGAAAATCCTCCATCCAAATCTCCCAGTAGTTCCTCCATCCAAATCCCAAGCATTTCCCTCTAGCATTAATCCCTAAGAATTTTCTCCATCTTTCCATCACTTGGTATCTTCCCTTGTCATTGGTATCTATCTATAGGCTACCCCCATGCAATCCAATGTCATTCATCCATATCTTAAATTCTCCCAGCAGTCTTCCCAACATCTGTAAATTTTATCCACATCCTCTAGCTATCCAACAACCAAGTTCAAGCCAACCAATCCAATCGCATCCTTAGTCTTGTTGTAGGTCTTGAGCTCAATCCAATCATCATCTTTGGGATGCATCCTTCCCAAATCCGTGTCATTTCAGGACACATCATCCATCATCATCCTCATCCACCATCAGTCCATCTTGTATTTCCAGCCCAACTAGGGCATCATCTTGCATATCTTTGTAGCATCAGCTTCATCCCTAATCCCTTGTACATCCTATCCTAAGTCTTGTACCCCAATGATAATTGTGTCTCCACCTAGGCTCATTTGTACATATGTGTCTTTAGGTCCCATCCTTTTGAGTCAGTCAACCCTTGAGTCATCATGACCAATCCAACTCAGCACTTCATCGATCATCCCTTGGTCCTTTTTTGAGGTTTGAGAATCTGACCTATCTCTTTTCATAGGAATCCTTATCCAGTTACCCATTGTAATCACTAAAAATTGCACAACATCATTTAAGTGAGAAATCAAGGCAAAAACCAATACAAATCAATCGTATCAATTCAATTAAATCAAAACAAGTTAAAATCAAAGCAAAATTGTAATCAATCTAATAATCTGAATTAATTGAAAATCAAAAGCCATTAAATCAATTTGAATCAAATAAATCATGATTAACCAATCAACTGAGTAATTAATATAATTAATTACATAGTTCAATTTAAATCAAATCAACCCATTTAAGGGGTACACATGGATAAACAAATTAAATGAATTCAATTAATTAATTCATATTTTCTCTCAACCACCAAATGGGAGGAAAAGGAATCAACCAATAGGATTTGAGGACCAAGCTCACATGGATCAAGCCTAAATTTAATCTCAATCACTCACTTGGAGAATACATCTTGTCCACTCATTTTGTCCCCTTGTCCCAAGCTTTAAGGACAAAATATTGAAATGGTCTCCAAAGGTGGAACCATGGACTCAACTCTCACCTAACCTTGATCAACTCAACTACACCCCCTACCCTTGCCATAAATCTATAAAAGCAAGGCATAATTCAATCAATAATCATCTGTAAGTTTGAGAATAGCATCAAACCTCTTGCAATTTTTAACTAGAAAGGCAAATATTAGAACCAATTAAGGCTTAATTTCATTTTGGAATTCAACTTTTAGTTTACTTATCATTCATTCTCATTTTAGGGCTGTTACTACTGTAAGCTTGCTAAGAGCTTTGCATTAGCATCCCTAAATAGAGATCCATAGAGTGCTTAATTGTCAATTATTTGCTTAAATTAGATTGTTATTTGTGGTAATTTAGTTGATTTATTCATTTATTTGCAATATTAACCCTATGAAAGTGCTTTCCTTAGCATACAAAATGGTGCCCACCATGGGGCATTAGGCCTCATTATTTTTAAATTTGGAGAAATCATATTTTTCTCGCATATCTTTGTGTTTTTCTCTGTTTTACAGGTTCTGCAATACATCTAAGAGTTTCTGTTGCGCTTACAAGCATTTCTGCAGTGCTTTTAAGGCCCGAAACAATGCATCCATGGCAAAGTGTCGTGCCTTTACACAGTAAAATTGTGCTTATAATACTTCTAATATTCTATCTAAAATTCTTTCAGCGCATATACCTTGACTCCGCAGTGCATCCAATCAATTCTGCAGCACATTCAAAGTTTTCTTTATGCGCATTTAATTCATTAAATAGAGCATTTAAATTTTATTTCTGTGCATTTAATCATTTATGCTACGCATTTAATCATTTATGTTGCACATTTAAAAAAAAATTGTTTCTACGCATTTAATCATTTCTGTTGCGCATTCAATCATTTATGTTGCACATTTAATCATTTCTGCTGCGCATCAATAATTTCTGTTGTGCATTCAATTTTTTTTTTAATTTTTAAATTTTGACAGTAAATAATGTTTTCTCTATGTTTTTTTGATGCGCCAGGACATAAACAAAATCGAAAACCAGAGGCTAGAATCCGCAGTGTGGATAAAAACATCACAAAATGGTTGAAAAGAGAGAAAACTCTTCATCTTAAAAAACTTTTTGAGAGGATTCCAAGCAGCAAAGTAAAGAGTATGAAAGATATCAACATATAATTGATTTGTACAAATCTAAATTTGTCTTTTTAAATTGGATTTTTGTTCCTTAAGTTCATCATTTTAATCAATTTAAGGAAAGGAATAAAGTTCAAATTGCTTGGATTTCTTCACTTTGTTGTTTTGTGTTGGACTAACAATCTCCAAAGAGATGCAAAGAAGCTAGAACAATTGCCACTAGGTGAGTCAAAATCATGGAAAATCCATTAAAAATGCCCCTAGCCTTTGCTATCTTTGAAATGAGGTAAGGCTTTACACTTTAGTGATTTTTTTCTTAAATTGTGGCATTTTCACTTTGAATCTAGTAATCAACAAGTTTGAAGGAATAAACAAGCATTTAAAATAAAACCTATTGTTTGTGGAGGAGAATAGAAATATTTGATTCCCATTAGATTAAAAGGCTTTGATAATTGAACCTTGTTAATTGTTCTTGGGAGTGAAATAAATAGTAGGGATATGCTCTTCACCTTTTTGGTGAATCACTCCTAAACCTATCTTTTCACTTCACTTATTTGCTTTTGAATGAACATGCTAGAACTATAGTGGGCTCGCCTCCCAAGATTTGCCTTAATAAGGTCGGTGAGAGGGACAACCCAAAGTGGGATACAATTGCCTTTGTTGCAATAATCCAACCCACTATAAAATGAAACACATTCATCCTTAATGGGGTGAATGACAAAAGGATATTAAGTCTCGAACTTCCTCGAGTAGTCCTATGAGATTGCGCAAAACTCTGACATATCAGTGGTGGGAAGTCCCTTATTTTGGGGGGATGAAACTTGATTTTTTTTGAATGGAATCCATACCAAATCCTTGATAAATTAGAAAGCCTACCTTATTAAAGCCATTTAAAAGCCAAATTTGACCTTAGGTAGATCCTTGGAAGAATTTCTTGTGATAATTGATAAAATTATTGTGTTGTTCTTGAAGGTCTTTGATTACAAAAAGAAAACATCCATTAAGATCCAAAAATCAATTAACAATAAAGATTCAAAAGAATATTCTATTCACAAGAATTCAAGAAATGGAAACATTATCCAACCAATTCTCATTACGAACATTGTTTCCTTACCTCTATGATCAAGAAAAACATCATGAACACCATATCTTTGATAATTCAAAATTTGATCAAAAAGAATCTCATGAAAACCCTATATTTGATCAAGAATATCCTAATGATAAACCAATATTTGATGAACCTATTTCAAAATATCAAGAGAATCTCATCTTTGATCAAGGAAATAAAGAGGAATTAGTCCCATCTCAACAATATTCATCATATGACAACTCTTCGAGAAATACAAATACACCTAAATATCCTTGGAATAGATCATTTACTCCTTTGGGAATTTCATACGAATCAGCTTTGGAAAAACTCCTTGAAAATGATCTCATCACGTTGCCTCAAATCACTTCATGTGGTTTTATCTTTTTGAGTAACTATTGTGCATATCATAGACATAATGAGCATGAAACTTCTGATTACATGGAGTTGAAACATAAAATCCAAAATCTTATTGATGATGACTTAATTGAAATTGACAATCCTAATGACTCGTCTAATGAAGATACTACTCTCAAGCAAGATAAAACTTATGAACACATGTCTAGTAGTGGTCCTCTTATAGCTTTCACCTATTCCACCATTCCTCCATTTCATATAGAAGAAAAGCTATCCAATATTCCTCCATCAAACAAAGATCCAAACATTTTTCATAATGACTATGTATACCCTCAAGGGCTACCTCTAAAAGAGATCCAAGCTAACCTACATCTTTCTAAAAACTTCTTTCATGCTTCAAAGGTTATAGACTCCAAGCCTTCATGTGCTACAATGCCTATTGTACTTATTTCAAATGAACATCCATCATCCCTTCAGGAATCCCTCATGTGGATCCAAACTCCTACATTTTCCTTAGAAGTGGCTCCATGTCAAGAGACTAATCAAAAGTGAAAAGAAACAAGTATTATGAAGGATCAAGATCAAGATAATATCCCTCCTTGGCCTATATTTGACCAAAGTCCCATATCCCAAGAATCCCATGATGAATCCTTCATACCCTTCCATTTATTTCAAGAAGGTATCCTTCCATCTCAAACACTCCATATTCCTTCACCTCCTATATCATACCCATCTCCTAAGAAATATCAAGGTATTCCCTCCATCTCTAATGAACTTATTGAAAATCAAAAGAAAATTATTCTTCCTAGGCTATCAAAAGATCCGTGTTAAGATCAAAGTACCCCACATACACTTTTCATAAGCCTCCATATCTATCTCAAGATTCAACTACTCCTATCAAAGTCACTCCTATCAAAGCTACATATAAGCTTATTGGTACAAAGATAAATCCAAAAGACAAAAGCCTTGGCCATGCAGCTCAAAATAAAGATGTTGATATCCCTCCCACATCCCATTTATCTCCATTTGTGCATAAGCATATTCCTTATACATCCTCCAAATCCATCCTTGGTCCCTATATCCCAAACTTGAAACCTTATAAATCCTCCAAATCCATATTGGGCCCTTACATTCCTCCATCAACCTTTCCTACCATCCCTATCCCACCATCTCCTTACCTTACCATGTATCAAGATCAGCAAAGACATACATACTTGAGAAACCAAGCACCCATCCATGTCAATCCTCCATATTAGACCATCCATATGATCCAGCCATATCAACCTTATTCATCCACCAATCCCAAGTCCTTTGGAAGAAATTTGAATGCACAACATAAAAATTAGAAATCCAAGAATCCACTTATGTATGAAGAGCACCATGTCCCATCTAATCGAAATGTGAATGAAAGAAAAAAAAATATTCAAGAGACCACAAAGGTCCATCAAGAAAAAAGAAAAATCAAAGAAAACGTGGGTTCCTAAATCCCACATTGAAGAAATGCATTCTAAAGCATCCAAAAGGAAAGAAAAATCAAAGAAAGTGTGGATTCCCAAGTCACTTTTGAAGGACTTACACACAAGAGAGAAATCAAAGTTGACATTCAAGCTTCCATAGGCTTCCACTTCATATTCTCCTAAACATATTCCATCTTATCCATCCATTTTGGGTCCTTGTGTCCCAAGATCCATATCCTCTCTTACATCAAAATCCCAAGCTATTTGACCCATTTTGCCTCCATTATTCCACTACCCTTCAAGTGTGTATCAATGTTGATCTTAATAATACTTCTTATCCTCCTATTCATTATCCTTCCATTCCCTTTTTCATGCCCACGCATAGAAAGACTTATTATACTCTCATTCATTATCCTTCCATTTCCATTATACAATCGATTTCATAAAGCTTTAGCCACCCTCTACCTTATCCACCATATCACATTTTTGTCACCCTATCAACATCTTTGAGCATACTTTTTAGTGGTTTTGGCCCATCATATCATACCCTATCAAGGAGTATACAAAGAGCATGAGGCTTGAGTCCATCCAAAAAGAGAAAATTGAAAAAAAAAAAAGAAGAAAAAGAAAAATAAATCTGTCGTATGGTGAAAACCACTTCTTGTGGCATCTTGGACAAGTACCATGATGAAAACCTAGCAAACAAGCGTCATGTGTAATTCCTCTCTCTTTCACTCTACACTTGGGGGCAAGTTCCATCTATCATATCCTTCATCTTTCTACTATTTATCTGTCTTGCGTCCGTATTCCATCTTTCACCTTTGATTTTGACAAGGTTGAACATATCCATGAGCATTAAGTATCTTGACATGCATTATCTTATCCATCAGCCTATTCACTTAGTGCATTCATGCTACCCTATTAGAATCTTTCTTATCCTGGATCCACCTTCATTATTCCTAAGAAACCTTCCCATAATACACATTGACCTTACATTGATCCTATACACATTGATCCCTTGATCTTGATCCAAATGAAGAATAAAAGAAATAGAAAATATGTTATAGAAAGTCTCTTGATATGTCCACTCCTTTGGACCATTGTCATGACACTAGGTTATTATTCCACATGCTATCCAAGACCACATCATTGGCCTATATTGAGTTATTATTTTTCCCTAGCTTGGATAATCTTGAGGAGATGGTCCTATGGATAGCACACTTGCTTCATCCATCATTGTCTATTCATTGGTGAATCATCAGTTTACAAATCCATCTTTCATGTCCTGTACCTTTCTAGACATTGGGGGCAATTCAATGTGATCTTGTTTGAGAACTAGTGATCTCTAAAAATCTAAAAAGGTGAAAATATTCCTAAAAAAGATCCAATAAACATCAAAAATCTTTAAAAAATCCAAAAACATAAAAAATATCTAAAATTAAAAAAAAAATCAAAATATCTAAAATTCAAAAACATTGAAAATCTTTTAAAATCCAAAAAAATTAAAAAATCTTTTAAAAATCCAAAAATCATAAAATCGTAAATAAACTCTCAAAAGTTGCATTGCCCAACAAAGCATTATCATTGTTGAATCAAACTCAGGAGCACCAATCCAAACTCAACAAGCTTTTATAAAGCAAATATCAGATGGCTCCAAATCATCGCATCAAAATCAAAAAATTGCTACACTTGAACTTATTGATCTATATCACATTTCAAACATCCAAACACTTGATCTAAACAACAACATTTGACACCTTAAATCTTCAAACAATAAATCAAATCTAAAATCTAAAAAGGCTTAAACATAACTAAGGATCAAAGTGGATGAAGTTTTTGAAATATGGATCTACAAACAAAAGCGAAAATGTTTAAAGTGTTACTAAATTTTTGGAACCATGTCTTTTTAGCAAATCAATGAAGTCTTGGACTAGATGAGTGATGATGAAGACATGATATTTTCTCAGTTTATGCTTGAGTGCTTGTCATATTGATTCATAGCAGTATGCAAATCTGTCTAATGTCATGGTCATCAAAGAATCATCGAGGAAATTTGTATATGAAAGGGATCAATTATTTGATTGTTTACTTGCAATTATTAAAATCCGAGGAAAGAGGTATTCATATCATCATGGTTGAACCAATGAGGGTTGTACCAATTTCATGTTCCAAAATCTCAATGATGAAAATAAGCATCCAAATTCTAAATAGTGACAGCTAGTTGCATCCATATAGATTAATTGCATGTTAGTTTGCACGGGCTGATCCTTTTTCTTAATATATGTAAGGAAAGCTAAAGGGGGTAGAGTTATCATCATCAAAATACCAAATCAAGATACATCAAATGATCAATGATATCATCAATGGTACATCAAAAAGTTTCTTGAGATCTACATCATCAAATTTCCATCAATATATAATCAAAGTCTTGATCAACATCATCAAATGTCCATCAATGTATAATCAAATTCCTGATCAACATCATCAATGCTTGAAGTATCCATCATCAAAAATCATGCTCAATCTGATCATCAAAGGTACATCAACATCATCAAGATACAAGTACATGTAAATCATGATCCATCAAATGATCCATGCTACCTCAATGAAATGATCATCAATAATCAATCATGTTGGTCAACTAGGGGAAACCTAACTTGGTCCATCACTTATATCTATACCTGCACCTGTACCAATAGATGACCCTTCTCTTCTACCAGTCCTTAATTTTATATAATCAGAACATAAAATCAACCCCATATCATCAAAACATCTAACTAAGAATATCAAAAATCAATCAATCAAATCATCTAATTTATCATCTAACGTTAATCAAATTATCCTATCATCCATTTTATCATCATGAGCACATCAAATCTCCTAACTCTAGATCTTGAGGAAGGAAAATCATTGTTTTGTCTCTCTAGATCTTGAGAGAAAAATATCAACCCATCAACTTTATCCTATTAGATTGACATCAACATCAACCAAGTGATTCTGATTGAAATCAAACGATACCAAACCATCATCAACTTATCCAGAGCATCAACAAAATCTTATCAATCAAATATCTTCTCATCAAATCCTCTCATGATCGGGGCATATCCAAATTTCTATATTAGGAAACAAATCAAAATTTTCCAATCTCAACCAAATCATCCAAAATCATTTTGATTCATTTCCCAAGGGGGCATACACTTAGATAATCAGGATCGACATCATAATCAGTAAATCAAGGGCACAACCATCAAATCAAAGCTTAATCTTTCATCAAATTTTTTTTCACTTATCAATCGAAAGGGGCATCAAACATCAAATCAGACATCATATCAAGTGACTTATCATCAGAACAACCATCAAGGACCTTAAATCAGTCAATACTACATCAATCCTATCATCAATATCTGCATCTTCTATCATCATCACAATCAACCATCGACGGAATCGGGACCTCATATAAGTTGAATCAAGGCATTCTTTGAATCGACACGCTTCACCTGTCAACTCAAAGAGGGGCATTTGTAATCACCAAAAATTGGACAAGATCATTTAAGTGAGACATCAAGGCAAAAACCAATGCAAATCAATTGTATCAATGCAATTAAATCAAAACAAGTTAAAATCACAACAAAATTGCAATCAAGCTAATAATCTAAATTAATTGAAAATCAAAAGCCATTAAATTAATTTGAATCAAATTAATCATGATTAACCAATCAATTGAGGAATTAATCTAATTAATTACATAGTTCAATTTAAATCAAATCAACCCATTTAAGGGGTACACATGGCTAAACAAATTAAATAAATTCAATTAATTAATTCCTATTTTCTCTCAACCACCAAATGGGAGGAAAATGAATTGACCAATAGGAATTGAGGACCAAGCTCACATGGATCAAGCCTAAATCAATCACTCACTTGGAGGATGCATCTTGTCCACTCATTTTGTCCTCTTGTCCCAAGCTTTGAGGACAAAATATTTATGACGTAGTCAAGGTTGGTGAATCCAATTAAGGACTGACCAACCTTCCAGCCAACCCAATACGCAGTGGAAATACACAATAAAAACCACAGATATGTAATGAAACATAAATTTATATTCATCAAATCACTAGTTACATGCAATGTGTCAGGCTGTAAGGCCTTCCCGATTACGACCAATTACAAGGAAAGTAATAGTCTACAAGATCTTGCAGGATCTAAATCTTTTCCACAACATAGCCTAGGTTTGCAACATGCAACACACTGGTAGGCATCTAGGAAAGATCTAAACTTGTACTCAAACTTCCAAGCAATCTTCTTGCTCCTAAGCTCGCAGGCTACTAACTCCTCTAATCTTCCTGATCTTGATGATCCTCTCCTCCTCCCTTAAACATCTACCCAATCATCCTATAAATACTGATTCCCAGCCACAAGTTGGCTGATGAAACAATTAACCCTCCCAAACAAATATTAAATGCCAAAACATCAGTCGACTCTCAAATAGCCTTACAAAAATGAATAAACTCTCCAAGATGGCCCCAACAGTCATCAAATCCACATAGAAGAGTGCAACATGCTAGATCTAGGTCCCCACACGTCCAATCGTCAATCCATAACATGAGGAGTGCAACCCAAATTAAATGCACCAGTCGGCCAAGCCGATCCAATCAAACAATCCAGTCAGTAAGCAAGAACACTGAGAAATAGAGGAAATAACCGAGCACCAGAAACCAACCATGCCAAGCATGACTGAGCAATGCAGTTATCATCGAGCATCAGGACAACTGACGCCTTTAGTTACCAAGCATTCTCTAGAGATCGAGCACCCCGGTAACCACAAAAATTGAGCAACCAGTCTCCCAAACCGAGCAAGAACTCCACCAAACCAAGATCAAAACTAACAATCTACCTCCAAAGATAAACATATTTTTGGTTGATACAGGATTGTCAAGAATCCTAGGATGCTCGTGCATCAGACACCCCAAGTAAGAAAGATTTTCTCATAAGGAAATTAGGAATGCCTCAAGGGAATCAGAATAGGTATGCCAAAGTTTTTCTTCACCCATATCTCATCTTTTCCTTCATTCCAAGTAGTGTTCACTTCGTCCACTATCTCTTGTAGCAAGTTCTTCTACTTTCCACTTTTCCAGTCTGCAATTGATAGCAACTAACTCTAACCACTACCAACTACCACAGTGCCCTAGTAAGGTTCATCCCTCTCAATCAACTTAGTATCATCTACATCTCTCTATGTCATGAATGTCATCATCTGATGTACAATCTTTGTCAGAAAGACCATCTGCCTCTTGATCTCAACAACCTCTCCAGATATTTCACTCTCCTCTTTCAAACTAGACTCTGTAGGATTATGTTCATCAACCTTATGCTTCTGAGGTTTGTCACACGGACATTACCTAATGACTCCACATTCCTTAGTCCTTATCTCTTGTAAAGGTATCAGCTTATGTCAAGCTCCTTCATGCCTAACCACATAGGTGTTAGCATGACCATCAAACAATACATTTCTATCAAACTGCCAAGGTCTACAAAGCAATAGATGACAAGCATCCATTAGTAATACATCACACAATATCTCATCCTAGTAAGATCCAATTTGAAAATTAACCAAGCATTTTTCTTCAACTCTAACCTTAGAAACATCTTGTATCCAACTAACCAAATAAGGATTAGGGTGTTTCCTTCTTTCCAAACTCAATTTACTAACCATTTCTTCTAAAACAAAGTTCTTAGAACTGCCACCATCAACTATAACATTACATACCTTGTTCTTTCACTTACATCAGGTTCTAAACAAATTTCTTCTTTGCACTGGTTCATGGACACATGCAGCTAACCTCCTAGTGATAAGAGTCTCACCTTTTTCTGCAACATTCATAATATCTTCTTCAGCAGTCAGTGCCACCCTCTTCTTAAGACATTGAAAACTTCTATGACTAGCTTCACCACAGTTATAACAAGTATCGGTGAACTCATTCTTCCACCTTCCTCTCTATCTAGCATTCTTAGTAACTTGACCACTGCTAGATCCCACATCAGACTTAGGATTTTCGGTCACATTACCTTCAGCAATTATCTCACCAATTTTACCACCTCGGTTCTTACTGTTTTGTTTTCCTTCATACTTCTTATTCAACTTTTTTTCAATCTTTAATGCCATCTGATAAGCATCTCCTATTGTTGTCAACCAAATAATAAGTAATTCTTCTTGAATACTAGGTCTCAAGCCATAGACATACCTAGCAACCTTCTCTTTATCAGCTTCCAAATGACCAGTCCTAATCAGGATTATGTAAAACTCCTCAGTATACTCTTGTACCAATTTGTTAGTCTGCTTCAAATCTTGCATCTTCTTAAACTTGTCAAATTCATAATCCACTTAAATGAATTACTTCTTCAACTTGTCAACCATTCGATTCCACTTAGTGATCTTTTCTTTTCCTCTTCTACCTCTTTCCAACTGAACTTCCCTCCACCAAATATTTGCATGACCTTTCAACTTAGTCTTTGCAAATCTAACCCTATCAGGATCTTCTATTTCTTCATACTCAAAGTATTCATTAATCTCATTGATCCAATCAATCAATTCTTTAGGACTAAGGCTTCTAGCAAATGCAGAAACTTCAATCTTAGGTCTCTTCCCAATCTTAGACATAGCTTTCAAAATTCTATTCTCCTTTGGATCTCTAGCTTCTTCTATAGCTTCTTCAAAATGATCTTCCTCAGATTCATCATCACTGTCCTCTTTCAAGGTAGGCTTCTTATTTCTCAATTCCTCTTGTAGGTCTTGCATTTGTTTCTACAAAGCCCTAAAATCATCAAGACTAAATTCTCCAACAGCTTCTTCCTTTGAGATCTCATGATTTCTCCTTGGAGGCATCTTCAAATCAAGATCTAGATACAAACACACAAGATCCACTTAGCTCCAATAGGAACAAACTTCGTTCCACGAGATCAACTCAACCTTGATCTGATACCACTTGACACAGTCAAGGTTGGTGAATCCAATTAAGGACGGGCTGACCTTGCAGCCAACCCAATATGCAATGAAAATACACAACAACAACCACAGATCTATAATGAAACATAAATTTATATTCATCAAATCATTGATTACATGTAATGTGTCAGGCTGTAAGGCCTTCCTGATTACAGCCAATTACAAGGCAAGTAATAGTCTACAAGATCTCGATGGATCTAAATCTTTTCCACAACATCAGCATTCAGCTAGCCCAAGTTTACAACATGCAACACACTGGTAGACATCTAGGAAAGATCTAAACTTGTACTCAAACTTCCAAGCAATCTTCCTGCTCCTAAGCTCGCAGGCTACTAACTCCTCTAATCTTCTTAAACTTTATCCTCTCCTCCTCCCTTAAACATCTACCCAATCATCCTATAAATATTGAATCCCAACCACAAGTCAACTGATGAAACAATTAACCCTCCCAAACAAATATTAAATGCCAAAACATCAGTTGGATCTCAAATAGCCTTACAAAAATGAATAAACTCTCCAAGATGGCCCCAATGGTCATCAAATCTACATAGAAGAGTGCAACACACCATATCTAGGTCCCCACACATCCAACAATTAATCCATAACATGAGGAGTGCGATCCAAACTAAATGCACCAGTCAGCCAAGCCGATCCAATCAAACAATCCAGTCGGTAAGCAAGAACACTGAGCAACAAAGGAAATAACCGAGCACCAGAAACTAACCACACTAAGCATGATCAAGCAACATAGTTATCATTGAGCATTAGGACAACTGAGGCCTTTAGTAATTGAGCATTCTTTAGAGACTGAGCACCCCAGTAACCACAGAAACTGAGCAACCAGTCTCCCAAACCGAGAAAGAACTCCACCAAACCAAGATCAAAACTAACAATCTACCTCCAAAGACAAACATATTTTTGGTTGATACAGGAATGCCAAGAATCCTAGGATGCTCCTGCATCAATTTAAATGGTCTCCAAAGGTGGAACCATGGACTCAACTCTCACCTAACCTTGATCAACTCAACTACACCCCCTACCCTTGCCATAAATCTATAAAAGCAAGACATAATTCAATCAATAATCATCCACAAATCTGAGAATAGCATCAAGCCTCTTGCAATTTATAGCTAGAAAAGAAAATATTAGAACTAAATAAGGCTTAATTTCATTTTGGAATTGAACTTTTAGTTTACTTATCATTCATTCTCATTTTAGGACTGTCACTAATAGAAGCTTGCTAAGAGATTTGCATTAGCATCCCTAAATAGAGATCCATAGAGTGCTTAATTGTCAATTATTTGCTTAGATTAGATTACTATTTGTGGTAATTTAGTTAATTTACTCATTTATTGCAATACTAACCCTATGAAGGTGCTTTCCTTAGCACACACCCATCATCCACTTCGTGTCAATCCTTTCAATTGCTTAATCCTTATCTTAAATCAGAATCAATCCTAGCACTACCCTTTGACATGAAATTTGTCTAGGGCATCTTGTACTTGTCTTTGTAGGCCTCATCATCTCGAGCAAGAGATTGGCATACACTAGCAAGAATCCTATCTTTCGAAGATCATCAATCTATCTTAGGTTGACAAATCCAATCCAATCCTATGTGATCCCACATCAGGAAGTAGAAACTCATCCCCGACACTTCACAATCTTCCACCAATCAAACCAGGTCTATGATAATGTATCCTTCCTCACATTCAAACCAAATCCTCCACCATCCTCTATTAGGAATGGGAACACTGAGAGGGGGGTGAATTAGTGTTCACTGTATTTTAACTTTTCACTTAAATCTTAATGCTGAACTTAAATGCTTAAGTACTGAATTAAACATTCACATAAACAAGAAACATGAAATCAACACATGACACCAATATGGTTATGGGGAAACCCAAATAGGTAAAAACCCCGGTGGGACTTGATACCCACTAATATTCTACACAAGTGTTTTATGATCCTTGTTAGAAGATCCTTTACCCTGTTAAGAGTAGCTTTACAATGCTTTAAGTATAGTAGACCTTGTTAAGGGTCGGACCCTGTTAGGAGTATTTTACAATGATCCCTATTGGGGGAGTCAACTCACTGTCCTAGAGCTCACTGCTCAAATGAGGAAGGCTACGACCTTCTGGTTTCAGATACACACTATATCTGCAGGTGAACTATCACTGTGACACTGCTTGTCTGATCAGTTCCTTTTGTGCGTTGATGCCTTGACCTCTAGAAAATCTCTAATACATCATATGCTATCTTCACATACCTCTTCTCTACTTATCACAACTCTATTACAACTTCCATACTGAATACAATGGGCGCATCTTATATTTATACGCTCATACAAATAAAACAATTAGGTTAGCCCTAAAACTAATTACAAACAACGCTTCCAAATGAATTTGCTTAAGCGTGGTTACAATTATGCATGTACATATGTCAGAAACCTAAATAAAATAGGCACATAGCCTTTACAACATTAAATTATAATCGAAAACCAAAATGCTATATGTCGGCTCCATGCTCTATTCTCTACTGGCACACACTGGCTGTGCAACTTCAACTGACTGTAACTTTCACATCTTTGTAGATCTACTTGTGTGCTCTTAGACTAAGCATAAGTATAGTCTAAAAACCTTAACTTCTAGGGCGCATACCATAATTCATTTGTACACACATGCATTGATGCTCTGAGTTGCAGGAACTCTTTACGTTGTCCAGTCTTCAACACTTAACTGAATTATGATCTTTACACTTAGTGCGCTAACTCCAAACTGCTATATGACTTTTTTTCCATAATGAAAACACTATATTTAGTCATATATCTTAGTATAGACAACTTGCCAACAATCTCCCCCTTTGTCATTGATGGCAACAAAGGAATGTGGCCAAGTCTCTAACTGTTCCTTTACACAAAACTTTTTGTCTTCTATACATTTTTATACATACTCTTATATCTCCCTATACATCTTATATACTCCACATTCTATACAACTCCCCCTTTGACATTAATGACAAAGGTGCATCAAAAAACTATATGTACACTTACTAAGGGAAAACATTCAGATATGCAATCTTGAGGTTCTAGATCTCCTTCCAAAAAGTTATCAGAGAGTTAACTATCTGGAGATGGGCGCATAATGCATATTGAAGCTTCTCCATTTTCTCCAAGTCACTGATGGGACCATGATCATAAGTTACCATGGGGGCATCAATCTCCTTTATGTTCTGATTGAGGATGTCTAACGAGGGTGCAAGACCATTCCTCAACTGAGTCTATCTGAACCTTATCCTTGTAATCTCTTTTTCTTCCTTCTCAATCTTGTATATCTGTCCTTGGTAGACATTGTTGCACAAGTTCACATCTGTGGATGTGTCTGTCACTGAACTCTTTACCTGCTCAATCATTGCTTCTGCTTCTTTTATTTTCTTGAAATGAGCATTGGTGAGCTTGTCTTGATCCATGCATCCTGCAATGATCTTTCTTCCTTCATCAGCAAATTCTTTCAATGATGCCTAACTAGACTTAAGAGAATTCAAGTCTAGTGCAAATTTGCTCATTAGTTCATTGAGTCTCTTCTTTAAGTACTTCTCTTCTGCCACTTTGGACGTAGATTCTTCTAGGCTAGAAAAATTACTTTTAAACTGTGAGAGAACTGTACTCACATCATCAACCGAATGTACATTTTGCACTTTCTTATCTTCAGGAAACAAACTGTTTAAAATATTCACTGATTCCACAAGGAGAGGATTTCTCATGACTTGCTTCTCCTTTGCCTTCTCCATAGCTAGGACGATGAACTTAATCAAGTCTTCTTCTCTCCAGGAGTCCAAACTGCTTTTGTCAGGTGTCAAACTTGACAACAACGCTGAGGAGAGAGTGATGGGAGTGTTGTCCATCACCTCTTGCTTCACCTTGACCAATCCAATAGAAGTATCTTCATCTTTCTTTTCTACCTCTTCTTCTTCTTTCTTATCAGATACATCTTCAATGGGTACTTCTTCTTGTTGAGTGGGAGGTGTATTGCTGCATAGGATTTCAGCTTCCTCAGTACTGACAAATGCTTCCTCAAACTTGTCCAAGTCCTTATCAGTAGCTGCCATGGATATTTCCACATTATCTATGATAATAGTGCTATCTTTGGATGATTCTGATATGGGCACAGACTGGCCTACTTCTGTTTGAGTTTCTTCTATGGGTGTTGAGACCTGAGGACCTGTCATTGGTACATTAGTGGTCTATGCCACTTTATCTTCCTTATTGGGTGCATGAGAGATGGGCACAGTAGGTAGTTTTATCTGTTGTTCTAATAACACCTTCTCAAATGCCTTTTTTGTTTCCTTCGTAATCAACTCATAGTCTTTGTTCATAATGTGAAGATTTCTCATCTTAGTCCTTAGGTGCAACTTTACTAAGTTTAATATTAGTGCCTCTTCTTCTTTAGAACATACAGGTAGAGTATCTTCTAATACTTTTTATCTGATCCTTTGATCTTCCTGATTTGCTTGTCTCTTTTGGTATTCTAGAATATCCCAAACTTTATCTGGAATAGAGGTTTTCAACTCAAGGACTATCTTCTTGAAATTGATCATGTGCTTGACAATCATACCATGTATTTCTGATTTGTCAATTTCACTATATGTATCATAATACTTTCCTACTTGATCAATTCTCCCCTCATCAACAATTCTTGTGCTCAAAACTTTAAGGCTAGGTTTGAATCCTACCTTAGGAGGTGCTTGAATGTTTTTTCTACTCCTTGTAGCATGTGAGGATGGATGACTAGTGCTAGCTTCTTTCTTCCTCTTGACCATTGGTTTATACTCTAGAGGAGTATCTTTGGGCGTAGAAGGAGTATTGTCATATTTATCCTTCTAACTGTCATCTGAATCAATTTTCATCTTTTTTGATTTAGGATCATCATGTTCTTCTTCTACTACTATGCCTTTCAATTCTAAGGAAATCTTTTCATCCCTTTCTTTATCAAGGTCTGCTTGAGATACACCATGTATTCTCAAGATTTCAGATGTGAACTTTGAAACCTTTCTTTTTGTTGCAGCACTATTAAGTTTTGCATCAACTTCTTTGGCTTTTCTTCATAGGTTCCCCATCTAGGGTCATTATCATCATTAGGAGCTGATAGTAGTACCTGTGCATAAGCTTCAAGAACTTGTTCCTCAACCTCATACCCAAGTGGATGAATCCACTTAGTTCTAGGCTCCACAGCTTCCATACATGTAGTATCAGTCTCAACCATAAAGCATATTGTGTCTTTATACTTCTCCAAAATACTCTCAGGAATCTTGTACCTCATCTGCATCCTTGCTCTGAAGGTCTTTAATTTCAAGGTTACATAGTCTCTTAAGGTGCTCTCAGTGCATGCTTTGTTGGATATCTGAGGCATTGTAGGAATGGACTTGTCTAGAAATAAGTCTGAAACTCTTCCAACTATATGAAGATACATATAGATGGTTAGGAACCCAAACTTGAATATCTTCATTTTGTCATGTTTGATAGCTTTGATGTTGTCTATCAACTGTGCACGCAAGATCTCACACAAGTTGAACTCTTCATCTTCTTGCACAAGTTGGATGGCTGCTAGAATAGTGCCCGTAGACACACTATTCACCCTGTTGGTGTGATGAAATCTATAACCCAGTATCATTGACATCAATTTGATGTCCGGTTTCTCTATCAGCTCAATACTCATGCCACACCTATCACTTTTAGATTTCCATGTTTGGTCCACCATTTTCCTAACATCCTTACCTATTGGAAGGATGGTGCCTGTCTTAGAGAGGTCTGCCATTTCATGAATCAAGTCTCCTATGATTCTTACTAGTACATCTCAAATCCAAAACAAATCATCATGGATTTTGCTTAACAAGATTTTTATCCATTAAGTCTCATAGAATTCATATGCTGTGGCATATTCAACAATGGGGTGATCATTCCATTTGGTGTATTCATCCATGAACATTTTTTCTGGTTTCAACATTGTGTCCATGTGCGCCCTTAACCTATCTAGTCCAACAGGCTCCTTCTTACAATAGATGTAATCCCTTATGTCTTCTACATGCATGATGCCCATCGGTGTGCAGGAGAATGCTCCCTCTAAATCATCTAGGGTTGATTTAAATAGGTGCCTCTTGAAAACATATCTCTTCTTCTTAGCGACATCATAAACAATAGGAGTGGCCATGACTTGATAAACACTTTCCAATTTGATCTTTGAGATGTTTTGACAGCTTCTGAATTGGTGCAACGAGCTAGGGTTTCTTGCAACTGATCAAATGCATTGCAAACACTGATAGTTCAATCTCCAAATCTTCACAACAACTTCCAAGGCTAAATCTGCTCTCCAATCGCTCTGAATATGAATGCAATGAGTGAACAAACAACTTTTTGTGTACTTAAAGTGAGAAATTTTCCATTAATGCAAGTCACATAAACCAGGCCGTCACTTCAAAATTTCAAACTTGAGCTCCGCTAATAATCAGCATGTGTGCTCTTGCACGAAGATTCCTATACACTCCAAAAGCTTAAGTCCAAAGGTGCATACTCTTAGGATGAGTATACTAGCCACACAGGGGTCTAGAGCTAAATTAGCTCCCCCTATGACCCTAAGGGCCATTTATGCAGATGTAGAGGGTGCGTCCACTGGGGATGCATCCAATACATTCTCATCAACTTTGTCCTTCTTTTCTTCTAACCAAATCAAGCTCGCATCTTCTGAGGCCTTCACAAACTTGACTTCTGCTTCAAGATCCAAAACTGGTTCTTTGGCCTTTTTAGGGCTTTCCTGACCTTGCGTCCTTGATCTACAAAACTTTGAATATGTCCAGCCTTGTTATAGGTGTGACAAATCATTGGAGGTCTATTATTCCTCAGCGTATTGACATGAGTCACCATTTTACATTATTTTGTTGTATGATCATTATAGTTACATATCTGACATGTAACATTATGAGAAATTCTTGCATTGGTCTGATTCTGATTTCTCTGATCATGTTGAATCTTGTTCTTCTTACTAGTCTTACAATTTATTGCTCTATGACCAAATCTATTACATGTATAATAGTAACCATTAAAAGGTCTTACCTCTGTACAGTTCCTTGCAATGTTTCCATGCTTGTTACATGCAAAATAGGTGCGTTCTAGAGGCTTGCGCTTATTATTAGGAAGACCAACATTGTCTTTGGTTTGATCTTTAGTCTTCTCAGTATTAGTAGAGTCTTTTTGTGTCTCCTTTCTTGCTCACATATTATCAATCTAATTTTGTGCTTCATTGTATCCAATATAGCTAGTGTCTCCTTTGACTCTTCTTGCATACAACTAAGATTCTATCAAATCAAAACTGGAGTGTAATTTGTCAATGTGGTTCTTTGCTTCTTTCAATTCATACTCCAATCTTGCTTTGCAATTATTTAGATCCAAGATTTCCAAATTTGCTTCCCTTAACTCTTCATTGAGTTGAAGGTTCTCCTTTACTTGTTCATTGTAGACATCTTGATTGTTCATCAGTTTGTCATCAAATTCTTCAAGCTGACTCAATAAGGATGAATTTTCTTCATTCAAATTCTTGACTTTTTCTTCAAGATCACTGTTAGAGCATCCTTTCAAATCCTTTCTTAGTCTTTTGATAACTAATTGAGCATCACTGACTTTTTCTTTTAGTTCTTCAATTTCTCTTTCTAAGTTGTCTAGGTCTTCAAGAGATGCTTCAAGATTCTTCTTCAAGTGTTTCATTTCTTCTTTGTCCATGATCTCCTCAAGTGATTAAGCTTCTTTGCTAAGGACCAGAGCTCTGATACCAATTGTTAGGAATGGGAACATTGAGAGGGGGTGTGAATCAGTGTTCACTATATTTTAACTTTTCACTTAAATCTCAATGTTGAACTTAAATACTTAAGTACTGAATTAAACATTCACATAAACAAGAAACATGAAATCAACACATGACACCAATATGGTTACAGGGAAACCCAAATAGGTAAAAACCCCGGTGGGACTTGATACCCACTAATATTCTACACTAGTGTTTTGTGATCCTTGTTAGAAGATCCTTTACCCTGTTAGGAGTAGCTTTACAATGCTTTAAGTACAGTAGACCTTGTTAAGGGTCAGACCCTGTTAGGAGTATTTTACAGTGATCCCTGTTAGGGGAGCGGACTCACTGTCCTAGAGCTTACTGCTCAAATGATGAAGGCTACAACCTTCTGATTTCAGATACACACTATATCTGTAGGTGAACTGTCATTATGACATTGCTTGTCTGATCAGTTCCTTTTGTGAACTAATGCCTTGACCTCTATAAAAGCTCTAATACATCATATGTTGTCTTCGCATACCTCTTCTCTACTTATCACAACTCTATTACAACTTCCATACCGAATACAATGGGTGCATCTTATATTTATACGCTCATACAAATAAAACAATTAGGTCGGCCCTAAAACTAATTACAAACAACGCTTCCAAATGAATTGGCTTAAGTGTGCTTACAATTATACATGTACATATGTCAAAAACCTAAATACAATGGGTGCATAGCCTTTACAACATTAAATTATAATTGCAAACCAAAATGCTATTTGTCAGCTCCATGCTCTATTCTTTGCTGGCACACACTAGTTGTGCAACTTCAACTGACTGTAATGTTCACATCTTTGCAGATCTACTTGTGCGCTCTTAGACTAAGCATAAGTATAGTCTAACAACCTTAACTTCTAGGGTGCATACCATAATTCATCTGTACACATGTGCGTTGATGCTCTGAGCTACAGGAACTTTGTACATTGTCCAGTCTTCAACACTTAACTAAATTCTGATCTTTACACTTAGTGCGCTGACTCCAAACTGCTATATGACTTTGTTGCCATAATGACAACACTATATTTATTCATATGTCTTAGTATAGACAACTTTCCAACATCCTCCACCAATTAATCATCAGCAAATCATTCATCCTCCATCATCTTACCTATGGAAAAAGGTCTGTGAGATACTTGTTATTTCATTTGTTCCTTTGAATATTTTCTTATCTTTTGAGCTCTCTTGTAAATATCTTCCCGTCTATTGTACATATCATCCCATCTTGTTGTACATATCATCCCACCTAGTTGTACATTTCCTCATCAATCCTGCAACAGCATCTAATCATAAATGTTGTCTCATCCAGCCTTGAGCAACATCAATTGTTAACTATCCTTGATCACTGTGGTTATTCTTTGACTCGTCATTTTCCAGCGAACAACAACACTCATTCTCCCATCAATCAGTGGTTCCTTGAGGATGTATCCTTCCTCCTATCAGACCTAATCTTCCACCAATCACACCAGGTTCATGTCAATGTATCCTTCCACACGTTCAGACCAATCTTCCCACCATCAATCGAATCAATCTCTCTGCTTGGAAAAGGATGTCTTTTGGATTTATCATTTTGGTCTTGGATTTTGTCCTTTGGATTTTGTTAATCTTTTATGACTTCTCGTTGTTGTCTACTGAAAGTCACCATGATCCTTTATATCATGGTGTGCTATGAATGAGAGCAATTTGGGGCAAGGTCTTTTGATCTCTTGCTTCTGTCTATGAGTCAATCAGACATGACCCTTGTACGTTCCACTTGTGATCTTCTAGATTACATGGTGCACTTGGGAAATGTCGTTTGTTTGTGGTTTATCTAGCATCATTTCTACCATGCTTCCTCTTGGGTTCATGCGTGATGCTAGGAGAACCTTGCGTGTCTTTTTCACGTTAGTCCTATGCAACACTAGTGACAAGGCCTAGTGATCCCAGTATCCTTGGCAGGTCTCTAGCATTTCTATATCAAACTAGGTTGTGCTCTCCATATTTACACTTGGAGCTCCACAAATTCCCTACATCCTGCATCATCTAATTTCATTTTGCATCTTCATGTAGCTGCATCATGCATCACGCATTCCACCTCATATTACATTCCTCCATCTTTTCTCTTGGAAGTTTGGTTATTTATCCTCCCTTCTTCCTTCATTCCTTTCCCTTCCCTTATGTGTTCTTTTCGAGAAAATTCCACAAAGTTTCCTCTTTGCATTATTTTCTTGAGGGGGCACAACCCCTTATCCTCTAAATTCTAACCGAGGGCATCTTATTTTCTTGTCTTTGATGCCACGCCACTTGCAAAATCACATCAAAGAGGGGCAAAATGTAGACACCTAAAAATCCTTTAAAAAATAAATGTATTTTTATTTTTTGAAAACCCCTGATAACATCATCATTTATTAATTAATTAATTATTTGATTTATTTATTTATTTTTATATCATTAAATCCTCCTATTTTAATTAAACATGTTTAATTAAAGAATCCCTTCCCAAATTATTTAAATCAAATTTGAGTGATTTTCTTCCTATTTATTCATCATTAATTGATAAATAAAGTCACATGCCTTAAATAAATTTTATATTTATTTAAAGCCTCAAAGACCTAGAATCTTCTAGCCTTTCCTAACCCCTTACAATCTTCCTTAAACCAATTTAGGATATGTTTCCTACATTTCTTAGCATAATCCAAGTCTCCTTGACTTTTGGTCAAACTCTTCCCTTAATGAGCCTTACACACTCATAAATACCTCTTACACACTCTTTAAGGCTTCTTACAGCCTCATAAAGAGACCCATGTCTCTTCTTCCACACTTGTTCCCTTTGCAAACTTCCCTAGTGTTGCTCACACATGTGTGAGCAATCCTAACCAAGGTTAAACCTTACCTCTAACTCTAACTCTTCTTCCTAACCCAAGCCCTTCATCAAATTGTATAAATACCCTCATCTTCCAAGAGTAATCCATTAGTTATCTTTTATCTTCATGCATTGTTATCATGCTAAATTCATTCTAGATCTTAGCTTTTTGATAATATTGTTAGATTTCATGTTTTTTAAACACATCCTAGAATAAGCTTAATGGATTGAACTTGGGTTTTATTCATGCTTTTCTAATCATTTATGCATCATATCAAATCCTTCCTAGAATGCATTAGAGACCAGCTCCAAGTGCTTAGAGAGCACACCCACATCCCTCATAATTAGAGAAAATCAAACAATGCTTGAATGCATTTGTTTTGGCTCAATCTGAGGTGGCTTGGTTTTCTATGTTTATATTTTTGAATTGATATAAATGTTTAGATTAACCTAACATTTTACTTTTTACGCCTTTCAAAATAGATAACAGATAAACCTTAGTCTACATGTATTATGTGCCATAATGGCCTTTTAATTTTGTTCTCCTTCTAACAATGAAGATGTTGTGGCATTTTGTGCTCATATTTTCAAGGATATATTGTTAAATCATGAAATACACTTTTAAATTTTTTTATGTGAATCCTACTATTGTTGTGAATTATGTTATTGTTATGTAAAGGAATAGTAAACTTTAAGTCTCAACACATAGCCTTGGGATTAGTTACCCTATTTCAGATTCTCATTTCTACATTTCTTCTTCCTTTCAAAAATCCTAGGAAATAGAAAGTGGTGCAGGAGCACCTCACACAACCAATTTGGAGAAGAAGGCTATGCAGACTTTCAGGACACTCCAATCAAATCAGAAGAGTGGAATGTATAATTAGAGTCCAAAGATCAATTGGAGGGTCTTAGAACCTATAATGATACTAAAATAATGAAATTCTTTAATCAATTTGTGATGTCCTCAAAGGACTACATTTTATTTTGTAATGTCCTCAAAAGGACTAATAGTTTGGTTGTAATGGACTAATGTTGTCCAAGTTTCAATTAGGTTTTCAAGAAGTCTAGGAGGGATATTAGGAAACTATAAGAAAGGCTTTAATGTTTAATAAAGCCATTTTATGATTTTAAGTTCAAATTTTTAAATGGTAATGGCTATTTTAGGGATTTAGAGGGAAGTTTTAGTTTGTTATTATTTTATGACTTAACCTTTCAACTCAATGATGATAGCTGGTTGAAATGGTTATTTGTGAAGCTATATATGTGGGAGGAAGTCTCTGTTATGGGACAGAGGAGAGCCTGGTGTATGGACCGGTGAGCACTAATAAAATAAACTTCTCTATTTTCTACAAATCCCTTCATTTTTGAATCATCAAATTGATTGGTCTAATGTATCAATGAATCAATAGGGTTTGTTTATTCAAGTTTAGTTGATTTTGAATGAGTTTATCCTTTCATTGAACCTGTTGTCACGCCAGACACAGTCTAACTAGTGTTTCTTTATCTTAATTCTCTGTTGCAGTAGGGTTTTAGGAATAATGGGAATCATTCCATGAATATAAAGGCCTAATATTCATGGAATGAAAAATCTAACTTGTATCATTAAGTGCTAACCGATCATATGCAGAACTGAGCGGGATAAGTGTGATCACAGTTAAGAACAGTGAGAACAGACATTGAAATTGGATGCCAAGTATAGCAGTGGTGGATCTGTCAAAATGAGGGGTGGATTTTATGCTTGGAAACATTTTAATATGTTGAATGAAAGGTGATTCAATCACCAATTTGAGGCAAGAGTGTGTGGAGATAGAATATTGGGAAAACCCTAGTAAACAAGGGTTTGGAGTCACAAATTGGGGGTTTTGCTGTTGTAGAGCATTGGAGACTAATTCCTCTTGTATTTGGTCAATTTAGAGTCTAAAATAATACTTTCCAGGATTAGGAGTTATTAGGATAATCTTGGTCTGTACTTCCTTTGTTAATTTGGGTCTTTTGCATGCATTAAAAATAGGGCACCAGTCATGTATAGTGGTATTGATCCAAAACAATCATAAGGAAGTTTTTGATATGTTGTAGTACTCTGAAAAGGGTATCTGTAAATGACTATAACTTGTCAATTTTTTTGAGAGAAAAGAAAATTATTTCAATTTCAAATCTATTGTAGGGCTACTTGGTAGGGTATTAGGCCTTTGGATCAGTTGAGAGAGAGCTTTGTGAATTGGGAGTATGTGAATTGAATTAGAGCCTTAGAACCCTTGAATCTAAGTGATTTAAAGCCTATAAAACCAAATCCATCATTTAGGATTCTTGAAGATAGTCTTGATAGAACAGGTCCTTGAAGCATTTAAGGTTGTCAATAGGTCCAAGTGCCTAAACCTCTGAAATTTCCAATTCTTCTTCTATTTTCCATACCACCACCCTTCCCTCTGCATCAAGTGGTATCAGAGCAAGGGAAAGGTCTTGTGGAAGTGTATTTGGTCTTGTGAATTTGGTTCTTGAATCCTTAGACAAGGCCTTATAGTTGAACTATCCTAGGAGGAGTAGCCCTAAGTTGATTCTTGTACCAGGTTAAGCAAGTAACCATGGCTGATGGAGAAGATGGAGAGTTTCCTGTCAAGATGACCAACATGGAGTTGGCAAGGATTGTGAAGGAGCAAATGGCTAATAACAAAAAGCTTAAGGCAGCCCTATAACAAAGAGACAAGGAGAACCATGAGAAGGATAGATTGATGAGAACTATGATGGAGAGGGTAAAAGCACTGGAGAATAGGGATAAGAGCATTAGGTAGGATGAATAAATAGGAGTTGAAGAAGAGCGAGGAGAAACCCAAGCAGAGGAACTAGTAGACCCTGAAGGTGTGAGGATGGCTAAATTGGTGAAGGCCATAAAGAGTGGAGATGTATGGGTAAGGATAGACATACCTATGTATGGAGGGAAGATGGATGATGAAGAGCTGATAGATTGGTTTAGTGCAATTGAAAATTGCTTTGAGTGTGAAGGGATAGAAGAGAAGGACAAAGTGAAGATAGCAAAGTCTAGATTTAAGGGACGCGCTTTGTTGTGGTGAGATTGTATCTAGGTGGATAGATGGAAGAATGGGAAACCCAAGATCACATCTTGATATACTATGATGGACAAAATGAAGGCAAAATTTTTGCCAAAAATTATAGAGTACAGTTGTACAAGAAGATGAGGGATTTTAAGTAAAAGGAGATGGATGTATAGAAGTACACAGAGGAATTCCACAAGTTTGATATTAGAGTGGATCATGAGGAAGAGATGGAAGAAAAGATTGCAAGGTACATGGGGGGGCTAAGGTTCAATATCCAGGATGAACTTAGTCTTTCTACCCCAAGGTCGGTTGATGGATGCTATCAATTAGCCTTGAAGGCTAAAGAGAAGATAAGAAGGAGACAAGAGAAGCAAAGTAACACACGAGGAGGATCTTCTACGAGGGGAAGAGGTGGAAGAACAAACTCTAATTTTTAGGGCAGCAATGACAAGGATAAGGACAAAACATTTTTAGAATCACGAGGGGGTTATAGAGGTAGAAGAAGTGGAGGTAGAGGAAGTGGAGTGTTCATAAGAAGATGCTTTAATTGCAATGAAGTAGGCCACCAATCCTTTAGGTGTCCCAAGTGGAATGAAGGCAAAGATAGAAGAGTGACTTTGGTGGAAGAAGAAACAAGCAAAGAGGACAAACAAGAGCCTGTCTTGGTACTACCAGAAGAAGGTGAATATTTTCTGGTAGGAAGGGGACAACCATCACAAGGAGCAAGCATTTTCAAGACCTGGTGTCTGATCCAAGGTAAGATTTGCAGTTTACTTGTTGATTCAGGTGCTTCACACAATTTGGTTTCAAAGGTGGTCATCAATAAGTTACGTTTACAAACTTTTCCACATCCCAACCCATACTATGCTACTTGGGTAAGGATCAAAATCTACTTATGAATGTGCAAGTTATCCTGAATTTTTCAATTGGGAAATATTCTGATAGTATTTTGTGTGATGCAATGGAAATAAGTTGTGGACATGTTATCTTGGGTAGACCTTGGCAATGGTCTAGGAGGACTGTACATGATGGTTTCACAAACACTTATATGGTGCATAAGGGCAGGGTCACCTATAAGTTGACTCCACTTATTGAAAGTGAAATGAGGATTGTAGTTATGTGTTTTGGTAGAGATGTTCCAGTGCAGGGTCAGAGTACTCTACATCATGATACTGGTTGGGGTTTGAAGCAATGCCAGATTGAGGGGCGGGACAGTCCAAGGAAAATAGGGTTGTTTACACAACCTTTTGTACTGATTGGAGCAATGAAGTGTCCTATTAGAGGATAGGTAGGTGAAGGAGAAAGGGGGACAGGGCAGAGACAAATGAAGTTTGGGTCTAGAGTACAGCAGCAGTACTGTCATGAAGAAAGACAATCATCTCCAAACAAGTTTTTATCTAATCTTTTGTGTGTGCATACATGTAGGTTGAGACAGAAGAAAATCACTCTAGGGGAGTATCTTACTCCTCAATCTCAGACTTTCACTAAGCTCCATAGTGGCCACAAGACAACCAACTCTTGGGGAAAGAGTTCTTTGCATGAGGGGGAGTATGGTGCAGGAGCACCTCACACAACCAATTTGGAGAAGAAGGCTATGCAGACTTTCAGGACACTCCAAAAAAATCAGAAGAGTGGAATGTATAATTAGAGTCCAAAGATCAATTGGAGGGTCTTAGAACCTATAATGATACTAAAATAATGAAATTCTTCAATCAATTTGTGATGTCCTCAAAGGACTACATTTTATTTTGTAATGTCCTCAAAAGGACTAATAGTTTGGTTGTAATGGACTAATGTTGTCCAAGTTTCAATTAGGTTTTCAAGAAGTCTAGGAGGGATATTAGGAAACTATAAGAAAGGCTTTAATGTTTAATAAAGCCATTTTATGATTTTAAGTTCAAAGTTTTAAATGGTAACAACTATTTTAGGGATTTAGAGGGAAGTTTTAGTTTGTTATTGTTTTATGACTTAACCTTTCAACTCAACGATGATAGTTGGTTGAAATGGTTATTTGTGAAGTTATATATGTGGGAGGAAGTCTCTACTATGGGACAGAGGAGAGCCTGGTGTATGGACTGGTGAGTACTAATAAAACAAACTTCTCTGTTTTCTACAAATCCATTCATTTTTGAATCATCAAATTGATTGGTCTGATGTATCAATGAATCAATAGGGTTTGTTTATTCAAGTTTAGTTGATTTTGAATGAGTTTATCCTTTCATTGAACCTGTTGTCGCGCCAGACACAGTCTAACCAACATTTCTTTATCTTAATTCTCTGTTGCAGTAGGGTTTTAGGAATAATGGGAATCATTCCATGAATATAAAGGCCTAATATTCATGGAATGATAAATATAACTTGTATCATTAAGTGCTAACCGAGCATATGCAGAACTGAGTGGGATAAGTGTGATCACAGTTAAGAACAGTGAGAACAAACATTGAAATTAGATGCAAAGTATAGCAGTGGTGGATCTATCCAAATGAGGGGTGGATTTTATGCTTGGGAACATTTTAATATGTTGAATGAAAGGTGATTCAATCACCAATTTGAGGCGGGAGTGTGTGGAGACAAAATATTGGGAAAGCCCTAGTAAACAAGGGTTTGGAGTCACAAATTGGGGGTTTTGCTGTTGCAAAGGATTGGAGACTAATTCCTCTTGTATTTGGTCAATTTAGAGTCTAAACTAATGCTGTCCAGGAGTAGGAGTTATCAGGATAATCCTGGTCTGTACTTCCTTTGTTAATTTGGATCTTTTGCATGCATTAAAAACAGGGCACCAGTCATGTATAGTGGTATTGGTCCAAAACAATCATAAGGAATTTTTTGATATGTTGTAGTACTCTGAAAAGGGTATATGTAAATGACTATAACTTGTCAATTGTTTTGAGAGAAAAGAAAGTTATTTCAATTTCAAATCTTTTGCAGGGCTACTAGGCAGGCTATTAGGCCTTTGGATTAGTTGAGAGAGAGCTTTGTGAATTGGGAGTATGTGAATTGAATTAGAGCCTTAGAACCCTTGAATCTAAGTGATTTAAAGCCTATAAAACCAAATCCATCATTTAGGAGTCTTGAAGATAGTCTTGATAGAAGAGGTCCTTGAAGCATTTAAGGTTGTTGATAGGTCCAAGTGCCTAAACCTTTGAAATTTCCGATTCTTCTTGTGTTTTCCATACCACCACCCTTCCCTCTCCATCAGAAAGATTTGGCTTCTATAAAATCTAGAGGTTTCATGAATCATTATCCCACATTGGTGAATCTCCTAGACTATTATTTCTCAAGCAAGAATATGAACAATCAGCATGTTTCATTTTTGTGACTTCTTCTATTCAATGGAATTGGCTTGTTCAATAATATGCTCAACCTCTCTTTGTCTTTCTTTCCTAAACACACTCATTTCTATTCCAAAAAAAGGGTGCAAAAGTTTAGTGAATTTAGAGTTTCAATACCCTTGATTGTGTCAAATGGTTACGTTCCAAAAACTCATTTCATATAAATAACAGCTTCAAGTGGTTTGTGTCTTTTGTTAAATATTTGGTCCCTATTGATTTACTTATGAAGTTATGCACTCCTACTCAATGTAATTTCCTCAAAGATTGGTTGTGGCTTGATAAGGATCATCTTTTTTTCCTTCCTTTTAAAAAAGATTTACTTAAATCTCCTTTCGAATATACTTCAAATTCAAGACTTCACATAAAATGGAGATGTAGATTTTTAGAAAGCAAGTGGAAGAAATTGAGTGCTCAACTTTGGAGGTTTAAAGCTAGAAAATGCTCAAATTTTGGCTTGGAAAATCTTGTAGTACAAGATTCTTGTGAGGTGTAGATTCAAATGTTTAAAGATTCAACCATCCAAATGCCTTTTTATGGGATAATGAAATCTTAAACATATCTTTTGGGTTTGTCTAAGAGCTAGAAAAAATGGAATGTTATCTCTAGTTATTTTCTTCTTACTTTTTTCATCATGTGTTGAGATGGAAAGAAGCTATTATGAGTAATCATCTTCATAAAAATGGGGTTGTTGATACTATGAGATAGACCATTTTTCTCAATATTTGGAAAAGTAGAAGTTTGTTAATGGTTTCAAACCATATTGTGTATCAAGTAGTAGAAATGCTAAAGTTTTACTACAACAACACCTTGTTTCTCTTTGTTGTCACGTGAAAGAGTCTTATGAGGAGTATGCAAAGTATAATAAATAGTTGGATGAAATTAAACTTCAAATGTTATTTGAGACATCTCCAAAGCCTATTTGAATTTATATCTGATCTATTTGGTTGTCTTTTTATCTCGATAGTTGTTTTAAGATAGTTTGTTGCTAAAAGAAACTAATTATATATTGTAAGTTTTTATTTTTTCTCTTAAGATATTCATTATTATTAAATATTTATTTGTTACATATTTTCTTTAGATCACTATTCTTTTTATTGTAATTTTAGTTTTCCTGAACAAAAAATCTATTTACTATTTTTAACATTTAAATATTGATTGTACCTTTTTAAAATAATAACCTAAAAATGAACCCTTATCATTTCCTTAAATAACTTAAATATATATATTCAAACGAAATATTAAAATAAAAAAAGGAAACATCCGTTCACATCCACTTTAACTTAAGATGGTACAAGGATAAATCAAACCTGACAACCGGCAACTTCAATTAAAAAAGTATCGATAAAGTGACTTTCACAAAAAACACGATTAGGACTACTAATAAGGCGTACAAAGAGATAAAAAGGAAGAAATGGACGATCAAATGATTCTGAGGAACCAAAGCACGTGGCAGCATGTGACAAGGAGGAAAAATCGTAGGTTTTTTGGCATGTTTAATTTTGATCTTAGTGTCTGGCGTGTTTCATTTTGCTTAATTATCATATTCATTCGATTGGGCTGTTGCTACGTGCCGCAAATTTAGATTAGTCCAAAATATAAAACATTATTTTAAGGATATAAACTTGTTTAAAAAATAAGTAGGTGAAACTGAAGCTCGCAAACGGACACGGCTGTGTGGGCGCCCCCATGTTTAATCAAATGTTTATTAATTCGGCTTCTAAAATATAAAATTACAAATATTAGTCAGGTTTGATTAGGGTTCTAAAATTTTATATAACAGATACTAGTCAAGTTCAATTATAGTTAAAACATGGGGTTATGTAGCGTGTGTGATTTTTTTATTGTTTAAAATAAAAAGCTTCCGCTTAATGCAACTGTCATATCTTAATTTATTAAAAAAAAAATCAGTTAGGAATGTTCTGTTGGAAAATTTATTAATTAGAGTCAAATTTGTTTTATTTTATGCAATATTTTTATATAAATAAAATATTGTAGTAGATAAATATTTGTATGTTTTAAGAATAAATTTATTATATTTTCTGACATGTAGGCTTTAATTTAGTTGGGTTACTAATAATTGTTTCTAAATTTTTTCATTAATTATTTATTAGTATAGAGAAAGTATGTACTAATAACTATTATAGCTAATTTAGGCATCCAAAAAGTGGTCATTTCAAAATTTAGTCAAGTAGTGGTTAAGGTTATGTGGTGAAGTGTTTACGATTCTCATATTGTTTTTCCTCTAATTGTTCTTCAAAATTGTTTATTTTATGAATTTGTAGTTTGGGCATGTGTGTGTGGAAGTAGGAGATATATATTACAAGCTATTTCTGGATGCAATTGTGTAAGTATTTTTGCATCCATCATCAGAATGAGTAAAAGAGAGCACAAGGATAAAAGTACTTACACAATTGAATCCAAAAATAGCTTGTAATAATCTCATGGATTGTGAAAATCTAATGACTCTTAGGAGATATATAAATACTAGACTAGTTGGTTCACTACAAATTACTTCTAATAATCAATTATTTATTCATATTAAAGATATAACTATATCAATAGTATCAAAAGTTTGTGAAAGCAAATTTATTCAATATTTTCATACAATATAGTTTTAAAAACTTAAATAAAAAAAATCAACTACATAAATCAAGTAATGATAATTTTTATTTATTTGTTTAACTTTTTTTACTCTAATTTAAATGAACTAAAACAACATTATAAAAGTTTTTGTTTTATTTTAATTTTGTGTTTATAAAAAGATAACCAGAAGGAAAAACAAATATTTTATTTTATTTATATTTTATGTTTATTACAAATTAGTAATATTTTTTATGGATAAACAATTAGTATGTAAGTCTTATGGGCTTAAACTGATTACAATACTTTTAGCTCAACTTTCATTTGGCACTTGACGATTCTTCATAAGAAAGGAAAAAATGATAATGAATGGTAGAATAAGATCTTTTTAAAGACTAATAATAAACAATTATCAAATTTAAAGTGAAAGATTAAAAAAATTATTTAAAAATTCATGAAATTACATTTCCCCTTACTACTATTGTAAAATACCTTTTTATAATTTTTTGTTTTTTTAAACATCTAAATCTAAAAATTAAATCATTCAAAATATTATTCAATCTTTTCAAACACTTTTAAAGATAACATTTATATTCAAAATTATAAGAATTCCATAAATAAATAAATAAAATCCAATTAATTCTTTTTCATAATTATAACTACACATTTCTTCTAAAATTATTATTATTAAATTTTACCTCTTAAATTTCATCCGAATTATAAAACTATTAAAATTTTTTTTAAAAAGCCCGAAAAAAATCTTCCTGAAAATCGGCCTCATTCGTTACTGGAAAATTCCATAGCTATTCCGTACATCCTCGTTAGCTTCCAACTGCAGTAATGGCTTCCAGATTCTGTTCAACAATTTTTTTTATTTTTTTAATTGAATAATTGCAGAGAAAATTTAACAATTAAGTTGTGTACGCCTTCCCTTTCTTCACACTGGCCCTCCCCTGTCGCCGGGAGCTCTGCAATTCTTTATTTTATCATTACATTGAAGGATTTATTAGTTGAAAGTTTAAGCTATTCGAAACTTTAAAATCCTTCTTCCGGACGACTTAATTTTAAAATTTAAGTTACCAATTCTAAGAAACAAAATAAAATTGTCCGGTAATTTGAAGATTTTTAAGCTAAAAGAAAATTTATTATATCTTAAAACCTTCTGCTGAGGAAATGGACACCTTCAAATAATTGATGAAATTTTTAACCCGAAATTGTATAGTGGTTCTGCTGCCAATGCAAATTCATAAAGACCTCATTTGAACTAATTGTTTAACCTTAAAAAAAGGATGAAAATTTTCTACCAAAAGTAGAATCCCTGCTAAACTGCGAGTAATAACTATAAAACTGTCAAAATTTCAGCACAAATTTGTGATGTATGCTTAGTTTACTACGTCAAAAGAAATTGGGTTTTCCATTTACAACACCAATCTTCACGAACAAATTGAAAAGAACAATATCTTCAGGGGAGCTCTTTTCCAGTAAGAGAGTAAATCAAGAAAGACATTTGACCACACTATTGACACCACAATAATCATAATTACAACAAGCCTTGATGAGATATAACACAATGTAATCAGACCCCAATTACCCAAATCCACAATATCACACACATAAAATCTTATAGAAGTCCTGCCTACACTCCAACCTGTACGTCCCGGGTTCGAAACTCAGGAAGCCAGTGTTTCTGATGTCCAGCTAAGGTGACTTTGAATTGTTCTTCACACAAGAGAAGATTTCAGAGGCGGCAGCAGCCATTCCGCTTACCAGGGACTTCAATATCTCCTTTTTAATTTTTCCACGCTTTGGCGGAAGTGGGTTCGAACCCGTGACCTGCATTTTCTGAGTGTTGGGACCTCCGACAATTACATACCTATCCCAACAATCAATTTGCTTCTTCCCCATTTCCCGAATTCAGAGCAAATCCTGAATCAAAAGTATTGAAGTTCGTTATGGAAATTTAGGTGGTGTTTAGGGGTGTTTATATGGGCTTAGCGAGCCGCATAGTGTGAACAAAACCGGGTATATCTAAAACGGGTTGTTTCTTTCTGAAACCCAGCCGTATGATTTGACAGAAGAATTTAAGTGCAGGATCGGAATATAATTCATGGCAAAGATATATTTCTGTCGTATAATTAAATCTGGGAAGATGAACCTGCTGACCTTTTATTAAAAAAAATATATTTCATTCCAACAAAGGACAATCACAACTTTGACAAACCCTGTTAAAAAGTATTAAGACGTTGATGGTTAAACAAGTAGGAGAGGAGCGTCAGCATCATATATCTTAAATGGTATATCTTCTAACTATTATTTTTGGATTTGGGTACTAGTAATCATGAAATCTGTTATGTACCTGAGGATTAAAAATTATATGGACATAAATAATTCACATTTATTGTGGGGGCATAAATTAAAATTTACAATGCTCTTAAAAATATATATTTTTAATTATTTTTATTCTTGGTGAATATTGATGTAATTGATTGGAATGTGTCAAAACGTATGATGATCATCTTTTTGTTGGTATATAGATATTAAGTGCGACTTTAACAATTGATGTCTTTGAAGTTTACTTCTCTACTCAATTTAGTTGTGTACAAGATTGTCTTTGTCTTACATGATTCTATCATCTCTACCATAGTACTATTTGTTGTTTTCTCTCACCTTCAAAATATGTGGTCATTTGTTGAGATACGTTATCACATTAGTATTGTGTTAATAAATATCTTATCCTCCTACCATAGTATTATTTGTTGTTTTCATTTACCTTGAAATATATGTTCATATGTTGTACCAATAAGTGCCATATCCTCCCTACATTGGTACTATTTGTTGTTTTCTCCCACATTTGAAATATGTGGTCGTGTTGATATACTTGTTTAGGCCACTCTTGTGTTAATGAATCCCTTGAAAGGTATGTTAGGCTAGATTTAATTTATTAGATTTTCTCAAGCATTGGTTAGACATTCTTCTAGACAATGGAAATTGTCCATGACGTAAGAAAGACATATTACTTTCTTTTTGTTAGTTAAATAATTTTATTTATTTAAAATTAAACTAACTTTATTCTTCCATTTCAAATTCAAATATCCAATTTCCCTCGCATTCTATAATTAAATAACTTTAATTAATTAATCATTCAAATATTATTTCAATCTTTTTATTTTTAAGTAAAAGGCCTAGGGCCTGAAATATATGAGAGAGTATGCATACCTTTCAGTGTTACTAGTTGTTTATGACTACAGACATTGGTCTCTCTTTACTATTTTGAAGCTTATATGATTGTTTTTTTTTTAATGTTTGGTTAGTGTGTTGTTAACGTGATGAAATTGTAAATCTACTGAATGACACCCACTAGATTGTTGTCCTATAGGGACAACACCCTAATTTTGTTGCCTTGAATATAAAAAATAAAGCAAAAGTGAGGCAAGGGTTGTCAATGTTGTTGTAAAAGCAAGGTCAAAGAGAGTGAGATGGATGGGCGAGTTTTACAAGGAATTTGAGAACACTTAGAGCATTTTGTGTGTCTCTGATAGCTTCAAGTGGAACCGTGAAACTAAGACTATCAAAGATGATGTTTATTCCCCTCTTAAGGGTTGTTTGAACTATTTGGCACTCTAGAAAAGGATTGTTTCCTTGAACAACATGGTGAATTTTTATTTGATGAGGGTACTAGGATTCGAGCAAGATTATTAACAACAAGTTTGAGGAGATGTTGACCAAGTTCTCCTAGTCTGAGAGGGAAATGTAGAGCATCGCCAAGTTTGGCTTCAAGATTATGTACAGTGTCACTACCACCTTCTATCTCATGTAATTGGACCTACAAGACAATGATGGGGTTAATAATAAGGAGCTCCTTAATTTCTTGCATGAGGAGTGGCTCAAGACATTAAGGGGTGGTAGGAGCAACCCTAGGGCTTGACCAAACTCCTTTGTTCTCTATATTATCTCCTTCAAGTCTATTGTTAGTCCTTGGTCTTTTGTATGTTTAGTGTTAGAATAGGGGTCTTTCTTAGTTTGTTTCTTTCACTGGCTTGCACAGTTGCATAATTGTACTTGGTTTAATGGATAACACCCTTGTATTGTTTCTTTCTTACTTAAAAAATAAAGCACAATTGAGGGGATTAAATCAACCCTCAAAGTACCCTTCTTAACAACAATCAAGATTTCATGAAACTCGATATAATCATCCATCAAACCAAAATGACAAGATAGTGACAAAACCATGCCAAGAAAAAAAATGTAGTAGTTATTTTTTCCTCGAGCAATGGCAATTCTATTGATAAAAATAGAACTTAATATAAAACTGGAGAACCCAAAGCATTAATGATAAGCTAGAAGGATATTTGTTACAAAATTTTAATCCATCCATGATGCTACCTGTTGGTTTTTAGAAATTTTGAAAAACTTTTTGAGTGCACCCATATACAAAATTTTGCAAAGGCATAGAAATGCACCCCTAAAATATGTTTGAAGAATCCTAGTTTGAGAACAAGTAAGTTTGATCCCCATTGACTTCTATGCAATTTGGTTTTATAAATGTGTTCACCTCCTTCCATTGAACATATTTCATCATCTCCACCTCCCACAGTCAAATTTAATGCATATTTGAGGTACCCATTTTGAGTGGTTCACGCACGTCTGCTTTGTGCACACTTTAATATTTAATTTAGTAGCCCACTTTGAGGTCTTCCATTTTATGACAAGATAAATTTCATGGCAAAGTGATTATTCTTATGTATTTCCAATATATGTATCAACTCCCATGTCAATTTTTAGACCTTTGTGAATACGTTTTCTCAATTTGCCAGACCAAATCCAATTGAGCAGTTTCTACTAGATTTTAGAATGCACATTGATAAGTCTTCCAAAAGGCCAAATTTGGATCTTAATATTTTGATTCCTGATTATTGTCATGAGGAACGAATTGCTTCACTAAATTCTAGGCATCTAAATGTATAATCATGAAAAATTTCAGAGCCTCGGGAAATGATTTGTTATTCTTACAAGGGTTGATCCAAATTAAATTTATGCAATTTTTACATCTGCATTCCCAGATGGTCAGTTTCGACCCCTAATATTTTGAGCACGTAATTGAATCAAGAAAAATCCTTTTTGTTACAAGTTCAATGTATTTGAATGAATCAGTGTGCCAAGTGGTGTAGTGCCCACCCCTTTACTAACATTTATGTTTATGATGCCAACCCATTTAGACCACTTTTATGAATATTAGATATTCGGTTACATTTATTGATTCAGTGCTATGATACTTTAAATCGCTCAATTTATATCATGTTACTTAGACAATAATTTTCATGTCATCAAAAGCTAAAGCAATGATTGGGCTTGATGAAAGCACAAAAAATAGCAAATTATGGGCATCCCTCTAGGAAAATTCTACCTTTTGTTTTATTTCCAGTTATGTTCCATATACAATTCCTAATATTCTATAATCATTGCTACTCAGGTTTGGATTACATGCTAAAATTATTATTGTCTTCACAAATCACACTCTACAAAAACAAATAAATAAATAGAAGTCAGACACTATTCATTTATAGCAGACATTTATTTATCTTTACAAATATTTTCTTTAAAGGAGTTTATGCAACAAATTAGGTTGAACAAGTTAAGGCATATTGTATGAAACATGTTCTATTTGCAAAAACCTATACTAAAATTTATAATTGTGTACCTTCAATACCCAGTTTAGTTCACACATGCTTAGAAATAGTAAAGTAGATTCTTTACATGCAAATGACCTACACTACCATAGACTGTAAACATATTGCTGACAACATTTAAAGACAAATCAAGTAAACAAATGCTTGAAAGTTTCTCCATCTAACATAAGAAGTCCAAGAGACATTGCATTTGAGCCAACCTATAGTCTATTGAGCATGAGTACTTGAGAAGGCCAAGTTGGAACTTTGTGCAACCACTGTTGCCATTGCAAACCAAAGAAAAAATATCATTATTACCAAAATTATCTTAAATGAAAACTTACTTCATCAAATGTGAAGTAAAGTTTAACAGATATTTAAAGTGGGTAAGTGCACAAAGATGGGGGACCAAAAAAGGGGTATAAGATGCCACATTTTTTCTAAAATTAGAAAACTCTGAACTTCGATGAGAAATTGAAGATAATTAGACTCAAAATTTAAAGATGCAACATGAACAAGAGTTGTAGTAATCGAAAACTAGTTTCTAAACTACTAATTTTTTTTTTAAATGGAGTTTAAGGCCCTCAAAAAGGGAAGCACAAAAAGTGGTCCTATTTTTTGTGAAAAAACATAACATAGTGTTTGGTGCGCTCCCCCTAAAATGTTAACTTTTTTTTTGAATTTTTTTAATTGCTTTGGTCATAAGTTAGCTAACACCACGTAGTTTATCCCAGATTTTTCTGCTGATTTTTTATGAATGTATAATTTTTTATGAATTTTTGAAGTGCACACATCCTGAAAACATTAAAATTTATGTGTGCTCCACCTAAGAATCATTGAAAACTAATCAAAAATCAAAACTTCTTTATTTTTAAGTGTGTAGAATGGAGTCTAGTTTCTAAAAAAGTAACTTGTTACAAAATTCAATGAACAAACCAAAATTTAAGCCCAAAATACCACATGTTGGTTTTTGATAAAAATCGGACATATATACAAAGAAATTAGAGATGAAAATCTTAACATAATCAGACTTCAAAATTTTTTATATGGTTAGATAGCTAACAAATAGATCTACAATATCATGTCATTCAATTGTATCGTTATTGATGTGCAAACCTAAAGGGGAGCACACAAGAAAAATATAATTTTTTGTATGTTTGTTGGAAAACACGTCTCAAACCTGTTTGAATCCTCCAAGCCTTTGTGTTGGATCTCCAAATAAAATCCAAGCCTTAGGATTGGTTGATTCCAAAGTAGTTCAAAGTGCACATGCAAAATAACGCATACACCCTATAGGGCGTACACACTATTCAAAGAAAAATATTGAAAAATTTGCATTTCATGCAATTTCTAATTTACATTATTTTAAATAGTGTGTACGCGCTATAGAGAGAATATAAAATGGATTGAGAGAGAGAGAGAGAGAGAGAGAGAGAGAGAGAGAGAGAGAGAGAGAGAGGCCCTACCAAGCCAATTTCAGCACCAGGACCATACATAAAATGTCACATTTAAGTAAAGATTCTAGATTTTGATAGTTTTTAGGAAATTTTAGACTTAACCAAATTTCAAGAATTAGTGCATTTTCTTCATAATGATTCCTACTTGACTATTGATTGTAACCTTAAGCCTTTGACTTTTGCACAATCATTTTTAGGATCATTGCTCATTGTATTTTTTATGCTATGGTTAGTTTGGTAATTTATATGTATGTTTAACCGTGTTAGGAGAGAGAGAGAGAGAGAGAGCACATTAATTTTTGTAGGAGATAGAGAAGGGGAAGGTAAGAAGGGGGGAGAGAGGGATACAAAGAGAGAGAGGGAGAGATAGGAGTCGTTATGGGTCCTTAGACCCATTAGAACACATTACAACCCCTTAAGACACACTTTATGGTTCTGAATAGAAGAGATTTGGAGTCACCTCTATTTGTGTATGTGTGTGGGGAACATGTAAGATTCAATCCTAAATCCAAATTCCCTAAAGAGATATCCAATTTGATCAACCTAGAGGTTAATACATAATCGAATCAATCAATGAAGAATATGAAAGAAAGAATAAATCCTATACTTCCCTATAGTTGGATTAAGCTTGAAATCTGAAATAATTGAAGTGCAAATACTAACCTTGGATTAGGGCAGATTTGGAAAATGTTGAATTCTGGCTTCTATATGAACTTTCTAAAGATTCTATCACCTATTCTAAACTGGAAATACTTTTCTCCAAATTCACACAGGTCGACTTTGACCTTTTAAAAGGTCAAAGACCAAATTATTTATTTGAAGTCCGATTCTGATTCTGTTCACAGATCTTGAAAGATTGTCGAAAAGGGTATCTGAATTCGCTCTCAGATCTGAGATTTCACACCTGTACCTGCAAGAAAATGGGGGTTTTTAGTTGTATGGGGGGTTTGCCTTAGTCAAACCCCAATTTAGGAATTAACCTTGAAATTGAATTGAAATATATGGTGCATAAACAAAGTAATTGAAACAAATCACCTCGCTTATGTTGAAGTCCTTGTAGAGGATTCGAATCCTCAAATCCACAACTAGGAATGCTTCAATGAATGTAGGATGTCTCCAATCAATGGTATTTTGATCTTCCACACCAATCTTGATTTGATCTTTGCATATGAAAAGGTTTGAATGAATGGAGAAGGATGGATCTTCAAGGGGGCTCCAAGGAGATTGAATCCTTCAATAGCTAACAATGGAACTCTTTGATGGATGAATACTTGAACACTTGAATGCTTGAAGACTTGAAATGCTTGCTTGAACACCTTGAGAACTTGAGAGATTGAGCATGAAAACTTGATGATTGAGTGATATCAAAATGAGAGAGGAAGGCCTCCTTTTAGAGTGATCTAGGGCACACTCCTCTAGATGGGCCACCTTGAATAATTAAATCCCAATTAGGTCCTCACCTTTAGAAAATATACCTTGATTAAATACCATTAAAGGATTTACCGATTCGGAGCCCGAAATAGCTGACCTGAAAGCGGGAAATAACTTTCCCGAAAGCCAAATTAGCGAGAAATGAAACTTTGAAATTCTGGTAGGAAGAGGTCAAGGTCGAGGTTGACCCTGACCTGGTCAGGGTCGAGGTCGACCCTGATCTGGTCAGGGTCGAGGTCGACCTTGACCTAGTCAGGGTTGAGGTCAACTTTGACCTCAGACCCTAACTTTTTTAGAATCTGTAATAGGAGTTCCAAGGGTGCCAGAAACTTGGAAATTGATGTCAAATCAGGACCCAATGTCTAGGATAGATAGAAAATCCTCTGTTTGATGTGATGATGAACTAGGAGGTCTCATTTCTGAATCCTATCTAGAAAATAAAGCCATAGAAGAAGGAAAATCAAGAAAGTCCTTAAGACCTTAACCCTAATTTCACCTAGAATGAAGAAATCAAGTGTGGAGAAGAAGTGGAAAGCGGTGAGAAAGCCAAATACATGCAAAGACCCAATCAAGGCACTTAACATGACCCCAAACCACTTACTCAGAGGACTAAATGCTCTTAACATGGAAGTGCTTCCATTTTAAGATGATACATTAAGCCCCCACTTTAGCAAGAGTATGGACTCGATGCAAACTCTTGGTAAAGGAGATAAAAATAACAAGATAATCTTATCGTAATCTAAGGGACAAAGAGAAATCACAAGCCCCCAGGGACTCAAGTCTTCATCGACTCTTAGATCACAGATAAGAGAGACATCTCTAAAGAGAGAAAGAAAAAGTGTGATTACCTCGCCCAATGAGAACTTATGTCCCATTGTGAACCACACAGAAAAAAGGTGCAACCAGAAAGATGGAATTGAATCGCCTAGTGAATGTGGCTACTCACTAGTCAACCCATCAAGGATTTATCCTTAGGAATATCCTATTCCATAAGAATAAATAAAAAACAAAAGAGATCCTGTCCTAAGGACACTTCCAACCTTAAGGGATCACAATATATGTGTATTCAAAACTGGAGGGATCAAGAGATCCTAATATAAATCCATACTTTAAGGATTAGTTTTTAATCCAAAAAGAAAGATTGAAAAGTAAATTTAAAGTGCGTGTCTTCCTCAAGATTTAGTAACTTATGTGCGTTACCTTTAGAAGATTTAGCATGTTTTGAATTTTTCATAAGTGGGTGTGTGTAATAAGTGAGAAAAGCGTATGCCCCCATGTTAAAATCATTGCTGACACTTTAACAGGAGCAATGGCTTTAATGAAAACATAAACAACTTCACTGATTACGTTTCCACATCGAGATGCCCCCAGATGAAGACAAATCAAGGGAAATAACATAGAAACATACAGAGAACATGGAAGGGATCTACCTACCATGGGCTCAGTATGATCATAAGATAATATATATATGATATTATTGCAAATGAATTGACATCATTCCCCAAAGAAAGTAGAACTACAATCACAAAGGAGGAAAGATCACATAAGATATATGAAGGAGAATCTTTTCGAACCATGGCATGGAGACCAAAAATAATTAGTGCTACCATATCTCAAATCCAAGCAAATTACACAAGGAAACATTTATGAACAATAGCATAGTTACAACATAACATTGAACAATGCATAGAAGAATAGAGATAAATATAGAGGAATTTGAACAACAGTTTCAATTCCTTCATCACCTGGTACCAACTGAGTAACAAGGATCATATAAAAGAATCTAATAACATTTAGCAAATACATTATGGGAGAAGCACAATACAGTAGGCAAACACACAACAAAACTACCACGAAGGACAAGCCGCTCAAGCGTGCTGCCTACTTTCCCCATCTCATTGTATATCATTTAGGGTAGGTGGGTAACTCGCAAGAGGGACTATATCCAATATAGTAGGAATGATAGCCAGTTCCAAACAAGGATCCTCTTGAGAATCACTATGTTCGATACTAGGTGTAAGAGTTAATTGAGATGAAAGCATATTTGTCAAATCAATGTCAATGTCAATAGTCTCATATTCATCAGTAATATTATCAGTATCATCAAGAGTATCTTCGTCATCCAAATTAATCAAAATAAGATCTAAGATACGAATAGAATCATCATAATCATGCATGTGAACATCATTATTGGTAACAACATTATGCATAGGTGTATCCGCAAAAAGTAGAGATCTTTTAGCTTTAGCATGAGCACGATGCTTTTTACGACGTTCGTTAGTAGATCGGTTATGTTTTGATTTATTTGAAATAGGATGAGAACTAGGAGGAACAATCACAGGATCCTTCATAGGTTCTTTAGGAAGATCAATAGGATTATCAACCATAAGAGGAGCAATCACAAGATCTTTCATAGATTTAGTAGGAGGAACTTGATTAACAGAACAAGAAGCCATAGTTGAAGGAGGTATCGAAGGTGTAGGTAAAAGACCACGATTAAGATCCATAGAAGGTATGCTTAATTGAAGAATCTTATGATGCATATAGGCTTGATATGATTGAAAAAGATTATTAGGGCGAGGAGGACATGAATTAGGTAAGGAAGGCCAAAAGAAATCCAAAGCAGCACAATCTCTAGGCCTAGAAGGTTGATATAGACTATGATTGATCATCTTCACTTTTCCATCATGGATGAACTTAAGACACTTAGGTATAGGTGAAGCAACAACATGCATGACAGTTAACCAAGGCAAACCTAGCTTAACTTGGAATTGATCAGAAGTAGGAACCACAACAAAGGTAGTGTGCACAAGTTTTCCAAAAAGTTCAACCGGTAAAGTAATAGAACCAAATGAGGGATAAAGAAAACCATTACAAGTTTGAATCCACACATCCGATGTATCATAGAAGTCACGTTGTAAGCTTTTCATAAAAATATTTTCTTCAATGATAACATTGACTAAGGAGGTAGGATCAACAAGACAACCATGAGTAGGTATCTGAGCAACCCTAGCAGTAATGTAATGGGACCATCAGGAGCCTTAACAACCTCAGAATCATCAAAGGTAATCAAAAGTTCCCTAGGTCTTTTATCCTTAAGTTGTTGTCGTGGTTTAGGTTTATCTTGAGGTTGAGATAAAACTTGAAGTGAAGGTTGAGGTGGAGATATAGGCTTAGCAACATGCTCCACTTGATTAACGACATGATTAAGATCATGCATCTTTGAATCATATACAATTTCCATAGCAGATGGTTGAGCAATAGTATTAGTATCATGTGTAGGTAAAGGGTTCGTATAGATTTGAAGGTTCTGATTAGGAGGAGAGATAAATTGATTCCCACTACTATCAAGCTTATCAACAGATAAAGCTTTAGCATCAATGAGATCTTGGACCTTATGTTTTAAAGAATAACATCTCTCAGTATCATGACCATTCTGACGATGATATTGACAAAAAGCATTTTGATCAAAAGATTTAGATGCAATCGTAGTAGGTAAAAGAGGTCGAATAAGAGGTAATCATATTAGCAGCTAACAACCTATTCATAATACCATGTAAAGTTTCATAAAGAGGAGTAAACGTACGATTTAATCAAAAAGTAGTGGATGAGGAAGTGGCATTATGAGATGCAACAACAACTTGATCAGAAACTGCATTTTCTTGTTTGTTTATCTTGACATAATTATTGAATTTTTGAAACTTATTTGGATTAGGAGCAGCATCACTCTTATTAATGGGAACAGGAGCCATTGGAGTGTTGCTCTCAAACTGACTCACTTGTAATTGATAATGATGAAGTGCTGCAAAAAGTTGTTGAAAAGAGGTAAATTTAGTAAGTAGAATCTTATCTCTAATATCCTTTTGCAAATTTGAAATAAACATACATTGAATATCAATATCAGGAACAGGATAAGAAATCTGAGCATGCAAATGCTTAAATCTACCAATAAATTTAGTCAATTTTTCTTTAGCACTTTGTTTACAATGCATTAAATCGGTCAAAGACACTTGTAGGCCAATATTGTTTTGAAATTGTTGAATAAAGGCATTAGCAAGTTGTGGAAAGGAATCAATGGAATAAGGAGGCAAGGAACAATACCATTGTAAGGCCTTGTCATGAAAGGTTCAAGCAAATAGTTTGGCTAAAATCCTATTGGCATGAGCATAATCACTACAAAGGATTTGGAATGTTTTAACATGATGAACATGATCTCCCTTTCCATTATAATTCTCAAGACAAGGCATATCGACTTGCTGAGGAATAGGAGTTTGGATAATATCCCTAGACAAAGGACTTCCCATGTCACATGTAGGAATCCTAAACTTGTTTTGAGTTAAGGAAGCAAGCTATTGTTGTAAGGATGATACGGTTTGAGCCAAACTGATGATGGTGGAATCAATAGAGGAAATAGGAGGAGTAGCAACATTAGACACACTAGGTAAAGTGTAAGAGGCTACAGGAATAGAAGACACAACTGGAGGAACACTAGGAACTACAGTTGGAAGCGGAGTGGAATAAGTGAAAGGAACACTATGATATGAAGGTTGTGATGTAGGAAGGGACATGGGAGGAACACTCATAGGAACAGAGGGAACCATCATAGTCACCAGAGGAGGAGTATAGATAGGAATACTAGGTAAAGGATTAGAAGAAGGTTCAACACTAGTGATAGGAGCAGTGAAACCTAAATCTTGAGCCTCTTGAGTTAAAGGTTTAACATTGGAATGCACAAGATGAGTAATACCACGCAAGAGGTTAACACCTTGATCACTATCACGGACAACTTTCTTAAGAGCCTCTATAGCTTGAATAGAATCTTGACCATGGTTTTCTTGAAGAAGCCAATTACCCATTTTATCAAGTTTAGTGGAAATTTTTTGGACTTGTTCAGGAGGAACCCTTAAAGCATCATCCTCATCATGTAATGAGTGAGAAGAGTTCAGCTCCATAGTAGGATTAGAATCATGAAGAATCAAGTTATCATCGGGAATCCTAAGGAAAGGAGAAGATTCAGGCTCAAAGGCACCCATGAGTCTACGACTTCTTCTAACCGGAATGTTATAAGTAGGACTAGTGGTAGTAAAGCTCATAAACCAATATAATGCAAATGAACTAAACTAAGAACACATAATGCATGAATATGAAATCTAATTAGCATACAAGATCAATCACAAAGGACAATTCTAATACTAACAAGATAAAAGAGAATCTAACACCAAAAAGAAAGACAGTAAGCTAGTCGGGTTCACCAAAATGAATAGAAGAGATTTGGAGTCACCTCTATTTGTGTATGTGTGTGGGGAACATGTAAGATTCAATCCTAAATCCAAATTCCCTAAAGAGATATCCAATTTGATCAACCTAGAGGTTAATACATAATCGAATCAATCAATGAAGAATATGAAAGAAAGAATAAATCCTATACTTCCCTATAGTTGGATTAAGCTTGAAATCTAAAATAATTGAAGTGCAAATACTAACCTTGAATTAGGGAAGATTTGGAAAATGCTGAATTCTAGCTTCTGTATGAACTTTCTAAAGATTCTATCACCTGTTCTAAACTGGAAATGCCGAGGTAGAAAAAACCCAGAAATCTTTTCTCCAAATTCACACAGGTCGACTTTGACCTTTTAAAAGGTCAAAGACCAAATTATTTATTTGAAGTCCGATTCTGATTCTGTTCACAGATCTTGAAAGATTATCGAAAAGGGTATCCGAATTCACTCTCAGATCTGAGATTTCACACCTGTATCTGCAAGAAAATGGGGGTTTTTGGTTGTATGGGGGGTTTGCCTTAGTCAAACCCCAATTTAGGAAACAACCTTGAAATTGAATTGAAATATATGGTGCATAAAAAAAGTAATTGAAACAAATCACCTCGCTTATGTTGAAGTCCTTGTAGAGGATTCGAATCCTCAAATCCACAACTAGGAATGCTTCAATGAATGTAGGATGTCTCCAATCAATGGTATTTTGATCTTCCACACCAATCTTGATTTGATCTTTGCATATGAAAAGGTTTGAATGAATGGAGAAGGATGGATCTTCAAGGGGGCTCCAAGGAGATTGAATCCTTCAGTAGCTAACAATGGAACTCTTTGATGGATGAATACTTGAACACTTGAATGCTTGAAGACTTGAAATGCTTGCTTGAACACCTTGAGAACTTGAGAGCTTGAGCATGAAAACTTGATGATTGAGTGATATCAAAATGAGAGAGGAAGGCCTCCTTTTAGAGTGATCTAGGGCACACTCCTCTAGATGGGCCACCTTGAAGAATTAAATCCCAATTAGGTCCTCACCTTTAGAAAATATACCTTGATTAAATACCATTAAAGGATTTATTGATTCGGAGCCTGAAATAGCCGACCCGAAAGTGGGAAATAACTTTCCCGAAAGCCAAATTAGCGAGAAATGAAACTTTGAAATTTTGACAGGAAGAGGTCAAGGTCAAGGTCAACCCTGACCTGGTTAGGGTCAAGGTCAACCCTGACCTAGTCAGGGTCAAGGTCGACTTTGACCTCAGACCCTAACTTTGTCAAAATCTACAACAGGTGTTCCAGGGGTGCCAAAAACTTGGAAATTGATGTCAGATCAGGACCCAATGTCTAGGATAGACAGAAAATCCTCTGTTTGATGTGATGATGGACTAGGAGGTCTCATTTCTGAATCCTACCTAGAAAATAAAGCCATAGAAGAAGGAAAATTAGGAAAGTCCTTAAGACCTTAACCCTAATTTCACCTAGAATGAAGAAATCAAGTGCAGAGAAGAAGTGGAAAGCGGGGTGAAAGCCAAATACATGCAAAGACCCAATCAAGGCACTTAACATGACCCCAAACCACTTACTTGGAGGGATAAATGCTCTTAACATGGAAGTGCTTCCATTTTAAGATGATACAGGTTCTAATGTGTCCTAAGGGGTTTTAATGGGTCATAAGGTGTCCTAATGGGTTCTAAGGGGTATTAATACCCATTACAACCCATTAGGACACATTAGAACCATAAAGTGTGTCCTAAGGGGTGGCAATGTGTTTTAAAGCATCCTAGGACCCCTTCAAACACACTTTATGGTTCTAATGTATTCTAAAGGGTCATAATGGGTCCTTATACCCCTTAGGACTGTTGGGAGTGGGCCAGCGTCCCTCGCAGGGTTCACAACATGGCTTAACCACCTCCTGTGTCTTCTATAAGTCTATTGGTTGTATCGAGCATTAACATGTCACTCTTTTGGTGAAACAAAAACCCTAGCATGTAACAAGTGGTATCAGAGCCTTGTCACATGTTTGAATCCATGCAGGCCATGACAAGTGACATTGGGAGGGGGATTGTTGGTAGTGGGCCAACATCCCTCACAGGGTTCGCGACATGGCTTAACTGCTTCCTGTGTCTTCTATAAGTCTAGTGGTTGTATCAAGCATTAACAGGTTGATCTTTTGGTGCAACGACAACCCTAGCATGTAACAAGGACCTATTATAATCCCTTACGACCCATTATGACCCCTTAGAACACATTAAAACCATAAAGTGTGTCATAATGTGTCCTACGACCCCTTAGAACACACTTTGTGATTGTAATATGTCCTAATGGGTTGTAATGGGTCCTAAGGCCCCTTATGACCCCTTACAACCCATTACAAAAAATTAGGACATATTAGAACAATAAAGTGTGTCCTAAGGGGTTGTAATGTGTTCTAAGGGGTCATAAGACCCCTTAGGACACACTTTATGGTTCTATTGCATCCTAATATTTTGTAAGAGGTCCTAATGGGTCCTAAGAATTCTAAGGAACCATTACAACCCATTAGGACACATTAGAACCATAAAGTGTGTCATAAGGGGTCCTAGGATCACTTATAACACATTATGACCCTTGATGACACACTATATGGTTCTAATGTGTCCTAATTTGTTGTAATAAGTTGTAATGGGTCTTAAAACCCCTTAGAACCCATCAGGATCTCTTACGACCCTTTACAGTCTATTAGGACATGTTAGAACCATAAAGTGTGTTATAAGGGGTCCTAATGTGTTCTAAGGGGTCCTAAGACCCCTTATGACACACTTTATGGTTCTAATGTGTTCCAAAGGATTTTAAGGGATCTTAATGGGTCGTAAGGGATCTAAAGACCCATTATGACCCTTTAAGACATGTTAGAACCATAAAGTGTGTCTTAAGGGGTCCTAGGACCCCTTAGAACACATTACAACCCCTTAGGACACACTATATGGTTCTAATATGTCATAATTGGTCATAATGGGTCCTTAGACCCCTTATGAACCATTAGGACCCCTTATAACTCATGAGAACCCCTTAGGATACATTAGAACAATAAAGTATGTCCGAAGGGGTCATAATGTGTTATAAGGGATCCTAGGACCCCTTGGACACACTTTATGGTTCTGATATGTCCTAAAGTGTTGTAATGGGTCATGAGGGGTCCTAATGGGTCATAAGGGGTCTAAGAACAAATTATAACCTAGTAGGACACATTAGAACCATAAAGTGTGTCTTAAGGGGTCCTAAGACCACTTATAACACATTACGACCCCTTACGACACACTATATGGTTATAATGTGTCCTAATGTATTATAATGGGTCCTAACACCCCTTAGGACCCATTAGCATCCCTTACAACCCAGTAACACCCATTAAGGCATGTTAGAACCATAAAGTGTGTCATAAAGGGGTTATAATGTGTTTTAAGGGGTCCTAAGACCCCTTATGACACACTTTATGGTTCTCATGTGTCCCAAGGGGTTGTAATAGGTCATAATGGATCCTAATGTCTCCTTAGAGGTCTAATGACCCATTAAAACCTATTATGACCCATTAGGACACATTAGAACCATAAAGTGTATCCAAAGGGGTCCTAGGACCACTTAGAACACATTAAAATCCCTTACCGCACACTTTATTTTTCTAATGTGTCCTAATGGGTCATAATGGGTCATTAGACCCTTTAGGACCCATTATGGACCACTACAACCCATTATGACACATTAGAACCATAAAGTGTGTCTTAAGGGGTCCTAGGACCACTTAGAACATATACAACCCTTATGAGACACTTTATGGTACTAATATGTTGTAATGGGTCCTAACACCCATTATAACCCATTAGAACAATAATGTGTGTCATGAGGGGTCCTAGGATCACTTATAACACATTAAAACTCCTTACTACACACTTTATAGTTCTAATGTGTTCTAATGTGTCATAATGGGTTGTAATGGGTCGTAATGGGTCATTAGGTAATGACCCATTATGGCCCATTACAAACCATTATGATACATTAGGTTAGAACTATAAAGTATTCCCTAAGGGGTCTAAGAACCACCTAGAACACATTATGACCCCATATGAAACACTTTATGGTTCCAATGTGTCCTAATGTGCTGTAATGGTTTGTGATGAGTCCTAACACCCCTTAGGACCCACATGGATCCCTTATAGCCCATTACAAACCATTAGGACACATTAGAACCATAAAGTGTGTCATAAGGGGTTATAATTTGTTCTAAGGGGTCGTAGGACCCCTTATGACACACTTTATGGTTCTCACATGTCCTAAGGGGTCCTAATGGGTCATAAGATATCCTAACATGTCCTAAGGGGTATTAGAAAACATTATGACAAATTATGATCCATTAGGTCATATTAGAACCATAAAGTGTGTCATAAGGGGTCGTAGGACAACCTATAACACATTACAACCCCTTACTGAATGCTTTATTATTCTTGTATGTCCTAATGTGTTGTAATGGGTCATGACACCCCTTAAGACCCATTAGGATCCCTTACAACCTATTAAAATCCATTAGGAGATTAGAACCATAAAGTGTGTCATAATGGGTCGTAATGTGTTCTAAGGGGTCTTGAAACACCTTAGAACACATTACAACCCCTCAAGACACACTTTATGGTTCTAATGTGTCCTAATGTGTCTTAATGGGTTGTAATGGGTCCTTGGACCCCTTAAGACCAATTACGACCCCTTATGACATATTTTATGGTTCTAATGTGTCATAATGAGTTGTAAGGGGTCCTAATGGGTCCTATTACCCATTATAACCCATTAAGACACATTAGGACACATTAGAACCATAAATTGTGTCCTAAGGGGTTGTAATATGTTCTAAGGAATCTTGGGACCACTTATAGCACATTACAACCCCTTACAGTTCACACTTTACAATTCTAATGTGTCGTAAAGGGCTGTAATGGGTCCTAACACCCCTTAGGACCCATTAGGATACCTTACGACCCATTAGGACACATTAGAACCATAAAGTGTGTTCTAAGGCGTCCTAGGACCCCTTAGGACACACTTTATGGTTCTAATATGTCCTAATGGGTCATAAGGGGTCCTAATGGGTCTAAGGACACATTACAACCCATTAGGACTGATGAGACAATTTATTGTCTCTATTTTGTTATAATATTTATACTTTGTTGACACTCTTTATGCTCTAATAAGACATTTCCAAAACATTTATGAACCTATACCTGTGTGAACTTGTGATAAGTACAACTAGAGCTACAAAGACTATGGGTAGTTAGAATGACATGTTTTGTTGAATATTATATATATAATGCAGTACTTCATATAGCTATTTTAATCTGTGTTCTAATATTTGGGTAGGAGTTGAAATGTTGACTTGTATATATGCCAAATGCTACTAACCTGCCAGGAAAACATGGAGCAGTTCGAGAGTGGTGCAACCGCATTAACGAAGGAGCGTTAGAGAACCAACCATGGTGGAAGGAGCCAACATGATTTCGAGGATCATGCCGCTATTGAAAAAGATCTGTCATTCCAGAGAATATAGGAAATAGTTTTGCTATAGTTCCTTAGTGTTTTTATTATGTTATTTGTACTTTATTGTAATATGTTGTGGTTGTTATATTTCCTCTTTCTATGGCGAGATTCTGTCAAGACTTTACTGTTATGATTTCAATAACTGTCAACCCTCTATATAAAAGGATTTGATCAATTTAGTCAGGTAATAAGAAAATATATTAGAATGTTATGTTCAGCGTAACAGAGTTACTCTTTTCTGTTCTTCATGTATTGTTCAATTACTATGTAATCAGTTAAGGAGAATATAATGGAAGAGTGATTTTGAAGTATTTTATGTGTTAGTAGTTGTAATACCCCAAAAATGGGCTATAAGTTCATTAATCTTCTATATCGACAAAATCAAACAAAATCGACATCAAAGTCCTAACCAAAGGCACATTTGAACATCATCGAATCCTAATTGATTATCTCAAATTCTGCATTGGGGAATATTCCTAGTAATATTCCTATTTATCCTAATTATCTTTAATTTAATGATTATTTGGTGATAAATCTTATTTATCCTAAAGTTTGATTAATTGAATATTCTCAATATTTAATTAATTAGATTTAATATTGCCACTTAATTATTTAATTGAATTTAATTATATTTATTCCTAATTATTATTATTCAAATTTGACAATAAATCAAAATTCTTATCATTAATTGATTAAATTCTTATTTAATTATTTAAAGCAAGTTGTCATATTTAATGATATTATTTTGGAATAAAATTTTGATTTAATAATTGATTAACCCATAAATCAATTGTTTTATTTTTAAAATCAGTTAAGTTGGAAATAAATCACTTTATTTATTTATTTAATTCATAATTATTATGCACATTCAAAAAGCAGTTAAACTTGAAATCATCAAATCAATTCAAGTTGTTTTAAAAATAAACTCAACTCTAATTTGAGTTAAAAAGCTATTTTTGCATGATTTTGTGAATTAATTATCTTTTATTCTTTGATAACTCAAAAATCAACCTGAGTTTATCTGAGTGATTTATGGCTTTTTCCATTCATCCCCAAAGCCCTGGATTTCTATAAAACCAAGGCTCAGCTCTTCAATCTCATATCTCATAATTGTGCAAACTTATGCTGGCGAATTGGTATCTAAAGAATTAAAGCCTCATTGCGAATCAACAACTTTGTGAGATCATTCATATTTTAGCATATCATTGTTAGATTAATTGTATTGCATATCAGTTTTTCATATAGATTAGATTTCATATCAGATTTCTCATATTATTGCATAGAAAAACCAAAAAAATAGATTAATTTGCATCCAATTCATATCTATATTTTGCATTCAAATCCTTCGTTTAGGTGTCATCAAGGTCACTGATCTCGGTCCAATCTGAGAATACATACTCGCATCTACTAGAAGGCAGTAAATCGCCTGGTTAGTTTAGTTTTCAATTACTTGCACGATTTTGATTTTTGCTAACCTCTAATGTTTTACTGAAGTGTTGTGTCTACAGACAGGTACAAAATTCACACACATTTTTGGCGCCCACCGTGAGGCCCTGAAATGGGTTTCCATTCAATTTTTATCAATTTCTATCATCTTCTTGTCATTTTTTGTTCCAAGCTACGATTTTTAATTTATGTCCATACAATTTTCATACGTGTTTTGTCAAAAACTCATACTAGGAGATACCCACTATCGTACGATAGTTGATTTGATCGAGAATCATACCATCAAGATCACAAGGTCATTTGGAATCTCTATTGTCAAGTGATCTGGTACCCAGTGTTGTACGAGTTTTTGGACTGTCGTCTGGTGGGTGACCCACTGTCGTATGAGTTTTAGTGCCATGTTTCAATTGTTGTTTCACTTTTTTAGGTAGTTTTCCATATTTTTTTTTCTGATTTGGACTAACATCTAACATTAACAATTGAAATTTGCTGGTGCTGATTAATTCCTGTTGATTTTGATCGGAAAAAGTGTAAGAATTGCTAAAAATAGGTAATAATCTACTAAGCACATTGTGAGGAATTTAGGGAATCTTTTTAGCTGATAACATTTCGATTTGGATTAAAAAGAACTCTTGCATGTCAAGTTTGTGTGACCTTTATTGCTTACATATCACAGATTTCATTTTGTGCCATTAAAAATGAACATAGATTTGCTTTTCAACATCTTTGTTACACATAGTAAATAGGCCCTATGAACACTATTCGTGGCTCTTGAGAGAGTGAGTTTCCAGTGAAACTCTTCTCAATGAAGGAACCCTTTTAGGTAGGGAGGATACTGAGGGAGTCTCACATTCTATCAGATTTGTGTATCTTCAGCTTTTGATTGATAAATTCTCTCTCTGGAGGGGTTGATAGATCATGAGTGGTTGACATCATAGATCTTTGTGAGATAAGCTTGGTCTTAGCATGTCGGATTAATCTGTCTGCTTTGTTTGGGTTAAAAGTGAAAAGGCTAGAGGATTATGCTCTACTCCCTTTTTGGGTAGTACCATAAACTCAGATCCTTGAATCTGGAACTAGTCTCCATGTGGTATAATTTGTGAGTCACCTTTAGAGAGGATTAACCGTAGTGGACATTCCCTTAATTGGGTCAACCATGTTGATGAAACCTCAAGCGGTAATAGCCATTTTCATCGTGGTAGTGACAATCGCTATATAAATGTCCTTGTGGAAGAAATCTCCATAGGTGTGGTCTCTTGTTTGACTATTAGATCTCCCTAGCAGATCCTAAAGATTAAGTTCTTGGACTATGTCAAAACCCCGGTGTGCCTGGATTGGAGTTCGCCCTCTTGAGATCATAAAAGTTGCAAAGTCAGACCATTACTACAAACCCTAGTGAGGCCAAATTTTTCATTTTCTAAGAATATGTGCATTATTGCAAAACTTTTTGGAACATACACTGTTAGCACTCCTAGGGATTAGCACAATTCAGTCACTTGATTGTTCATGCACAAGGTTGCTTTGTCCCCTATTCATTGTTTTCAGACGTGCTTGAAATCACTTGCTTGTTGTTTTGCGTGCTTGTTTATCTATCTGGTTACTAAGAACGAATCAATCCGCTACAACCTTCAAATCTAGACAGACAATTTTGTGAACAATCCGAACCTAAAAATCTGAAAAATTGCAAAATCTAAGGTCAAACACCTTTCTGGAGTCAACAATCATTTTGTAAAGTTAGAAAGTTTTACAACTTTCGGCTATTGTCATTTTAGAAGCCCCAGATTGTGCTATGGTATCAAGTACATTGTCGTACTAGTTTTGTTGCCAGTTAATTCCAAAGAGTCAAAATTCCTACAATCAACTATCATGCGAGTTTGACAACTGTCGTATGAGTTTTTCAATTGTCATTTCCATTGTTGTATGAGCCTGTAGAAAGTTGTTTGAGAAATTTCAAAAAGTTGTCAGAAAGTTGTCAGAACTATTAGAGACCTAGCTTTTCCAGCCTATTTCTAGAATCTGTCAAACAAATCATTGTGTCAGGAACAAAGTAACAAATACTGAGAATCCAATCATTTTCCTAAAGCGGCCTTTTGAATCTGATTTAGCCTTCTTTTAATCGATTTGAGTCTTTAGCATCTTGTGTCAAAACCTTGTCATAACTATGAATCTTCAATCAATCATCAAAATGGCTAAGTGTTGTGAACTTGTGTCCGTTATCTTTTAGGAATCTACCCATACATAAAAGGCACAGTCTCCTTCATTTACATCTAACCCAAGATTCAATCAATCAAACCTTGACAAGGTTGTGTCATTTGATCTTCTTGAATTAGATCCTTCTTCAGTTGTCTTCATCATATTCTTTGCTTCACCCAAGGTTAATGGTGGAAACTAGAGCTTCCTCTCACAAAAAATCTGGAGAAGCATCCCATACTTTACCTATAACCACTCTCAAAGCTCCAACTCTTGAACAAATCTATAATTCTAGTCTTTACGAAGAGGACGGTCTTGGCAACTTTTGATTAAAAATTGGTTACATTCCTCCTTCATCAACTCATGAAGGTAATAAAAAAACTCCTCATCAATCTATCCAAGGGAAAACTCCTACCATGTCTCAAGCAGGGACAAACTTTGGCTCTCAAAGAGCTCAATCTCAACATGGTGCAGATCAGGAACCCGTACCTGAAGAAATTGCTCAATATCAAAATGATGATAACTTCAAATGAATGATGAAGCATTTCTTGAAAGAAGACAGAGAGGCATACTTTTTACAATTAACTCATCAAGGAGATAAAATTCCTCCCAACTTTAATGTTGATGATATCATTACACATGATGAAGAAAATCCACTCACAGTTATGATGAAACAAATGCATGCCATGCAAGTCAAACTTAATAACCATGAGAAAGAAAAGGAACCCAAGGAATTCTCCATGGAGGCCCTATGTCCTTTTCCATTTGACAAAGACTTGTACATGCCACCATTCCCAAAAAGAGTGGAGATGCCTAAGTATGATAAGTATGATGGACACTCAGATTCCCAAGATCATCTCAGAGAACTCTGTACACAATCTATGGAGTTCATGCATGAACCAACCTATCTGATGCATCTCTTTCCTCGATCTCTAGGGGGAGCAGCCATTCATTAGTTCTCTAGATTGCCTTCTACTATCAAAATTTTTGAGGAGTTGATCAAATTGTTCTATCAGAAATACTCCTACAATATTCAACATCTAGTCACCATGATTGATATCTGCAATCTCAAACAGTATCCAGGGGAACCATTCTTGACATTTCTCAAGAGATGGAGGAACAAATTCTCTCTATATGCTAGGCCTATTCCAGAAACTAAGAAACTGGAAATCTTCATCAATAATCTTGTTCCAGAGATCAACTACCCTTTACAAATGCAAGATCATACATCTTTTGATAAAATTGTAGACAATGCGATCAAAATTGAAAAAGTACTTGTGAAAAAAAGAGAAATCACACTTCAAAAAGACAAGTACGAATTAGGATCCAATTCTAAAGACAAGAATAAAAATTGGAACAAGAATAAAGGCATTGCCATAGATGGTGTTTTTGATACTATCCATGCCCCATCAAAGGCACCAGCTTTCAATCTAACTATTGGCATGCAAGCCATCAAAGCCTTAGAACAAAAGGTGTCCGAACCATCTCAAAAGAAGCCAGAATACAAATCTTGGTCCGCTGATAATAAATGAAAGTTCACTCCTCTTGGAGAATCTTTAGAATTAGCTATGAGAACTCTGCTAGCTAATGAAATCATCTCTTTTCCTGAGATCTGATAATCTGATTCTGATCCTAAACCAAAATGGTGGAGAGAGAATGAATTCTATGATTTCCATTGGGGTAAAGGTCACAAAACTAATAACTGCTTACACTTGAAACATACTATTCAAGATCTAATTGATAAGGGAGACATCACGATTGACAATCATAAGAGTAATAATGATCATACAACATTCACATAACCATTTTAGAAACATGGTCAAGAAGTTTCATCTTCTCAGCCTAATATGGGGGCAAAAGTCAATTATGCTTACCCTGGAAATAATGTTGTTATCAATATGGTTGAACCTTGTCTCTCTGAGCATTGCAATGTCATCACAATTGTGCGAAGAGATAGAGATCATACTTCAACTAATGCAGTTACTCGATCACAGGCTCAGACACATCTAAACAGACAAATCCTAGATTCATCAAATGTCCCTAAGATGCCCTTCAATCTTTCTTTCACTTCCAAACAGAAGGCTGTTTCTAAATCTTCCAATCCTAAAGATACAAGGCCAACATCTTATAGCATTGTTCAACAACTCCAACACACTAATGCAAAAATCTCCATGTTTGAGTTGCTTCGGATATCTCCAGCTCATAGAGCTATTTTAGACAAAGCTTTGCTCAGATCAAATGTTCCAGATGACCTTGATTTAGATAGGTTCCAGACTATGGTTGGACATCTTACATCTCCGCAATATATCTCCTTTTCAAAGGAAGATGAAAAATCCTTGAGTCACCCACATAACTAACCCTTGCATATAGAAGTCTTGATCTAGAACCGTAGAGTCAAATGTGTGTTGATAGATGGGGGCGCTGGCCTAAACATTTATTCTTACAGCTTGGTCACACAATTGGGATTTTCTAAATTGGCTATTGATCCTAGAAAGAAAATAAATGTAAAATCCTATGATGAACAAGAAAGATCTTCTAAAGGCACCATTGTCTTACCTATCAGAGCAGGTCCAATTATTAGAGATACTATCTGTCAAGTTCTTGATCTACCTTTAGCTTACAACATTCTTCTAGGGAGACCATGGATACATGAGATGAAGGCTATTCCTTCTACATTTGACCAATGCTTTAAATTTCCTTATGAAGGAGTAGAGGTCACTATTCCAGTAGACATATCCACCACTTGCAATACATTGAAGGAAAGTGGAGATAAAATTGTGCCTAATAATAGAGAATCTTCCATTGAGCCACCCAAAGAAGCATACACATCTAAAATGGAAGACATTGCAAAAGAGGTCAATGTCAAAGACAATGGTATGGGAGAATATGCTATAGAGCTAGTCTTATCTTTGACATCTCTCCCTATCTCACTTAAGTCTTATGGACAATCTTTAAAACAGTCCAAACCATACTCTAAGGAACCTCTTGAGGCATATAAAAAGAATTTTGTAGCAGAACAAGTCTCCAAGTAGGAATTTGAAGAAGATGAAGTTGTTCTTGCATGGCTATACAAAGATGAACCTGAATCTCAAGTGGTTCAAACTAGTGACTCTACAGTATCCAATATCCCTTCTAAGGCATATGGTCTAGGAGATAAATTAATAGCTAAGATGGGATATTTAGGTAAAGGACCTCTAGGAGTCAGAGGAGAAGGTCTTATGACACCTATTGCACACATTGGTAGGGCCAACAAAGATATTGTTGGCTTAGGCTTTAAAAAGAAACCCTTCCACCTCAAAGGTAATTGTTCTCATGTCACAGAGAAAATCACACCAGGAGAACCTCTTCTTAAGAAGGAAGAAACTGACCCATCAGATAGTGATTCAGATAGCTCAGAACTTGTTCCTTATGAACATTTTCCTAAAGAAATCAAAGACCTTCTTGATGATAAAGATGATCCAATCAAAAGAGGTAATGTAGTAGAAAAACAAGAACCTATTATAAAGAAAGAGATAGTTGCAACACAAGAACCAGCTAATCTTGGAGACAATCAAAAAGAGGAAGGTGGTAGTTATTCTGAGACAGATACTCATGAGTATGAATTCAAATCAGAATCTGAGGGTAACCCTTCTTGGGGTATTCATCCTGACTTTACTCATGTTCTTAGATTTCCTAGAGGCATAGATGAAGAATCTAATGACTATGAATGGGGAGCCATTCCAGAAGAAGATGAGCTTATTACAAAGAAACATGTTGATGTTATTCACCAATATGCACCGGAACCCAACGTAAGTCTAGAGTGAAATGATGAAGCTATCGATTCTGATCCACCTATGGTTGAAGTGGACTTCCATAATGACATTGAGCCTATTCATGAATTGAATGTCTTAAGTTGTAATATCACCTTTGAACTCGAGCATTAGGTTAGGACCAATGATGACAGATCCATATCCGTAAACACTATCTCCCAATCTTTCTCCATTTTGACTATCCAACATCCTGAACTTCTTGATCAAACCTCTACAAATCTGAGCCATGGTATTTATACCTTCCCAAATGACTATTCCCTTGCTTGCTACCTCAATGTAGTTGAGCCTATGAGGACTTCCATCAGTGAACCGAGCGTTAGCATGACGGAGTTAGACATCAAGTATCTTAGTCAGAAAAATAAGAATAAGAATAAAAAGAAGAGGAGTTCTGAGGGTGAAAACCACTTTGTGGCAGTCTCAGAACCTACAAAAGTAAAAATAAAAGACATATCCAAAGGTGAAAACCTCTCTAAGGCACCTAAGGATGATATATTTGATGTCCTTCTGTGTCATTTACAGGACAGATCTCCACTTCTAATTGAGCCCACTCAATCCATCAACTTGGGAACAACAAAAGAGCCACAGTTGATTCATGTAGCACAATCTTTATCAGAAGAAGAGAAACAAAAATTTACAACATTCCTAATAGAGAAGAAGATCAACTTTGCATGGAAATATTCAGATATGCCAGGGTTGGATCCTAATCTTATAATGCATCATTTGTCTATAGCTCCAAATGTCAAACCTGTCAAGCATAAATTGAGAAAGATACATCCTCATGTTGCACTCTTGGTAAAATCTGAATTAGAGAAGCTCCTGAAAGCTGGATTCATCTGAGTTATTGACTATGCAGAGTGGATCTCTAATATTGTACCTGTTTCAAAACTAGATAAATCAATCAGAGTATGCACAGACTTTAGAGATGTAAATAGAGCAGGCCCTAAGGATGATTTTCCACTACCTAACATTGATATGATAGTGGACATGACTGCGGGCTTTGAGATGTATTCTTTAATGGATGGTTTTTTTGGATATAATCAAATAAAAATTGCTCTAGAAGATCAAGAGAAAACTGCTTTCACATGTGCATGGGGCACCTTTTGTTGGAATGTCATGCCATTTGGGCTTAAAAATGCTGGTGCTACATATCAAAGAGCCATGACATCCATTTTTCATGACATGATGCATAGGACTATGGAGGATTATGTTGATGATACTTTAGCAAAATCTATGATTAGAGCTGCACATCTACATGACTTGAGCAAGATACTAGACAGAATGGAAAAATTTAGTCTTAGACTAAATCCCAAGAAATGTGCTTTTGGTGTAAATTCTGGAAAGCTCTTAGGATACATAGTCTCAAAGAAGGGTATTGAAGTTGATCCAGCTAAAGTGAAGGCTATCATGGAAATGAAACCTCCAAAGAATATTAGTCAAATGAGGACATTGCAAGGAAGAGTTCAATCTATCAGAAGATTCATATCACAGTTAGCAGACATATCACAACCTTTTACAAAAACATTACATAAAGGTGTGACCTTAGCATGGACTGAAGAGTGTGAGAAGAACTTTGACCATATCAAACAATATCTATCAAATCCTCCTATTGTGATGCTTCCTATTCATGGGAAACCATTGATCTTATATGTCTCCGCAATAGATACATCATTGGGGGCATTGCTTGCACAACATGATGAGAACAAAAGGGAAAGAACTATATACTATATCAGTAGAACATTGGTTTCATATGAGAAGAACTATTCAATGATTGAGAAAGCTCATCTTGCTATGATCTTTGCATCATAGAAGCTGAGACATTACATGTTAGCTCATACCACACATTTGGTAGCTAAAATTGACCCACTCAAGTACCTACTAAGCAAAGTTTCTCCCACAGGTAGATTAGCTAAATGGGTCATGCTCTTGAGTGAATTTGACATTGAATATGTGGAAAGAAAAGCTATCAAAGGATAGGTTATTGCTGATCAATTAGAAGATGCACCTATGATTGATGATACACCAATGCAAATGGAATTTCCAAATTCCTCTATTATGACTCTTTCTTCTAGAGAATGGCAGTTATTCTTTGATGGCTCCTATACACAGAATGGATCAGGAGAAGGCATATTGTTCATAACTCCTCAAGGATACTCAATCCCAAAAGCATTCAGATTAAAGTTCCCTTGCACAAACAATATTGCAGAATACGAAGCCCTTTTGAATGGCATGAAAATAGCAATTGAATGGAGAATAACAGAGCTACACATTCATGGAGACTCTCAACTTGTTAATCATCAAGTCAATGATGTGTACCAAACTAATGATGAAAAGCTCATCGCTTATAAGAGAATGGTAGATGATTTAAAGAAGTATTTCCTATCTATCACATTTGAGAAAATTCCTAGAATGGAGAAGAAGGCTACCGATGCAATGGAAATGCTATCTACTTTATTATAGCAGCCTGAACATGAGCTACACTATGAGTTCCTGGTGGAAGCACTATCTTATCCTGCATATGATTCCCCTGAAACCTGCATGATTTGCACTATTGTTGGTCATAACCCATCTAGATACAAAAACCTATTCTCCTATCTCCAAGACCAAATCATTCCCGATACCTTCAACTGCCATGAAAAGAGATACCTTATCCATAATGCCTCTCGATATGTCATCATTGGTCATGATCTGTACAAATGAGGTCGAGATGGTATACTACTTAGATGTTTAGAATGAGAAGAGTCTCAATGTACGTTAGAAGATGTCCATGACGGTATTTTTGGGTCACGCTCAAATGGTTTAACACTAGCTCAAAAACTTATTAGGGCTGGGTACTATTGGCCTGAGCTAGAGAAAGAGTTTATCAAGTTTGCTAAGAACTGTCAAAAGTGCCAAGTACATGGTAACTTAATTAATGCACCAGTGAGAGATCTAATTCCCTTTACTACACAATGGCCTTTTCACCAATGGGCATTTGATCTTATAGGAGCTATACATCCTCATTCTTCTAATGGACATACCCATATAATTGCAGCTATAAATTATTTTACAAAATGGATAGAAGTAGTCCCTTTGACACAAGCAATTGGAAAGCAAATATCTATGTTCATATTGAACTATATCATATGTAGATATGGGATACCTCATTCCATAATCATAGATAATCGTGGACAATTTAAGAACAAAGATCTAAATGATTTATGTGCTAAATTCAAGATTACACAACATTGGTCATCTATCTACTATCCTCAAGGGAATGGAAAATCCAAGGCTTGTAACAAGAATCTATTGAAAATCTTGCACTAAACAGTTAATAAGACAGGAAGAGACTGGAATCTCATGATCAATCCAGCTCTCTAGGCCTACAGAACAAGTATCAGAATGCCTAATGGGGCTACACCTTTCACTTTAGGTTATGGGTCTGAAGCGGTACTGCCTATTGAGGTTGAAATCCAATCACTAAGAATCAAAATGCATGGTCTCGTAACTGATGATGACTACAGAGTGTCTAGGTTGCAAGAACTTGAACTACTATATGAGTGCAAACAAGCAGCGTATGATCATCTCAGAGTATATCATAAGAGAATGTCTAGAGGCTAGAACAAGAAAGTCAGATGCAGAGAATTTCAGGTTGGTGATCTAGTCTTGAGAGAGAATCCTAAAAATCAATCACATCGAGAACACAAGGAGAAGTTTGAACCCAACTGGCTGGGTCCCTTTGTAATCACTTCTACTTTTGGCTCTAGTGCCTATCAAATCTCAATGACTGAAGGAGAACAGCTCTGAGAACCAATCAATGTTCTCCATCTGAAGAAATTCTATGCCTAAAGCATTCAGTGTATTGGTAAAATGTCCTAAAAAATCTTAAAAATCTGAAAAAGTCCTAAAAAAATGAACATCTTGGTGAAAACCTAGCAATAGGCACCTTGATGATTCACAAAAAAAGTAAAAAATATCAAAAGTAGAAAAAAATCTAAAAAATGAAATATACAAAAAAAATGAGAAAAAGAAAAAGTGCCTTGGTGAAAACTTGGAAACAGGTGCCTTGGTAGAAAAAATAGAATCTCTACCAAGATGGTGAAAACCTAGAAAATGGGTGCCACTTGTTCAAAATGCTCCATCTATCAGTGCAATCTTTGTCTTTCCCAACTTTCAGTCTTTCTTTAGTTTGTACATATCTCACAGTTTGTTTACGCATTGCTATTTTCAATAAAGTCAGTTTGTACACCAATTGGCTCACGTGTCTGTATCCTATCAATGCTTAACACTTGGGGGAAATCAATGTCATATCCTATGGTCTCTAGTATACTTTAGACATGTCATATCAAGTCAGAGTCCTTTGATGCTTCATCTGAGTCAGTCAGTCAGTCTCCTCTCTAGAAAGGATTTTGCATCTACAACAATGCAATAAAAAACAAACTGAAAACAATCTGTGCTTTTCATGCTTTTATCTCCTTGTATGCTTACTGATTCGCATTGAGATTTTTGCATATTGTGTCCCTTTGAGCTCTTCGATGATGTCCTTTACAAGATTTAGAGAGTGATGACTAGGGGCATAATCTTTTCTTTGTCTTCTGCTTGTATGCGAAAATCTAACAACTTTGGAAATTCTAGATTGAAATGGTGTCCAACTGTACGAGCCTCTATCTCAAATTGGATGGCCATGCATACCTCAACCATTGATACCCAAAAAATTTAGGGAAGTTTGATCTAACCATTGTCTTTTTGAGCGAGTTCTTTCTCCTACTGTGAAATGCGATCTTACCTACGGATGTGAACGATAAAGGGTCACTACAGGTAATTCACACTGGATTTAGAATGATCTCTTGACTACTTGATGTGTTTGAAATGCAAGGTGTATTCAGGTCATCATGACATTTATGTTTTGATGCTTATACAAATTACTATATCAAAATGGACATGATATTCAGGTCATCCTGGCGTTTGTGCCTTGGTGCTTATATCTAATCTGACATTCCGAAAATAAAATCAATATTCATATGTCCATGGTTGCCTAGCCAGTGGGTGTTATACTGATTCTTGCACATACAAATTGATATTCATATGTCTATAGTTTCATAACTAGTGGGAATTGTATTGATTTATTTGGTTACCTAAAAATTCAATGATGAGAATGATCGACACATGATCAGTGACTAGGTCCTAGGTCTTAGGTTGCATTTCATTCTGCATGTCTCTTTGCATTTTGCATGTTTGCATGATCTCACAATGGTTGGCTAAACTTCAATGCTTAAAACTATTCTTCAAATTGCATCTTCAAATCTAACAAGAGCTAAATCTCACACGAAGGTTCCTCCAACGAAATAGCAAGTAGAATCCTTTTTCGGGATCAAAATCAAAATCATAGATCATTTACTATGTCAAAATCATGATTTAAAATTTTTTGGACCTAGGACGGTTTACTGCTTGCATAATCGACCCTCTAATCATCATAGAAATCAAGAATTCAACTTAACTGATTATCTTATATCAAACTAGCAAAATTTCAACTTGGTCAACTATAGTCAACTCATAGTTTCACCTAGTCAAACTTGGTCTCCAGGACCTCCAAATGATGCAGAATGCATTCTCGAACATGTTTACCCACTTCTCAAATCAATTAGCATGCTTCTAAACTATCAACGCTAAATTTTCTTGTCAGATTTCAATTTTAATCCCGAAGGGGGCATGGTATTGCATATCATTCAAAGTCTGTAAATCTAATTTTGTCTATCAATCTTTCCTTAATAATCAAAACAACAACCATGTCTAGTTGGTGACTCATCAAAAGTCCTCGTCACTTGGGGAAAATCTATCATCACTTGGGGCATATTAGATTCATCGAGATCCATATCAATCTAGTATTCTCTTAATCTTGTAAACTGTATCAGCTTTTCACAACTATCGGTTCGTTAGTGTTATTTCCTTGGTTCTTCATAATTGAAGGGTTCAAATGTGATACCAATGTGATTCTTATTGACAATTAGGTCTAGAATCGGTCACTCACTTCTTCGTAATCATAAGGTTCAAAATTAGGTGTTTTGACACTTCTTCACAATCATCGGTTCATTGTTGTTATAGTTAACATTATCTTTGGTCATTCAGGACCTATTATCTTCATATCAATTTCAATCAATTTCTGCTTCCTATCAATATCAATTCAAACATCAGTTTCACTATCATACACAGACTGTCTTTGAACCACTGCACTTCACACAACAATTCAAAGAGGGGCAAAATGTAATACCCCAAAAATGGGCTATAAGTTCATTAATCTTCTATATCGACAAAATCAAATGAAATAGACATCAAAGTCCTAACCAAAGGCACATCTGAACATCAACAAATCCTAATTGATTATCTCAAATTTTGCATTGGGGAATATTCCTAGTAATATTCTTATTTATGCTAATTATCTTTAATTTAATGATTATTTGGCGATAAATCTTATTTATCCTAAAGTTTGATTAATTGAATATTCTCAATATTTAATTATTTATATTTAATACTACCACTTAATTATTTAATTGAATTTAATTATATTTATTCCTAATTATTATTATTCAAATTTGACAATAAATCAAAATTCCTATCATTAATTGATTAAATTCTTATTTAATTAATTAAAGCAAGTTGTCATATTTAATGATATTATTTTGGATTAAAAGTTTGATTTTAATAATTGATTAACCAATAAATCAATTGTCTTATTTTTAAAATCAGTTAAGTTGGAAATAAATCACTTTATTTATTTATTTAATTCATAATTATTATGCACATTCAAAAAGGAGTTAAACTTGAAATCAAAAAATCAATTCAAGTTGTTTTAAAAATAAACTCAACTCTAAATTGAGTTAAAAGGCTATTTTTGCATGATTTTGTGAATTAATTATCTTTTATTCTTTGATAAACTCAAAAATCAACCTGAGTTTATTTGAGTGATTTATGGATTTTCCATGCATCCCCAAAGCCCTGGATTTCTATAAAACCAAGGCTCAACTCTTCAATCTGGGACCTGAGAATTTGCAAACTTATGCTGGCAAATTGGTATTTGAAGAATTGAAGCCTCTTTGAGAATCAACAACTTTGTGAGATCATTCATATTTTAGCATATCATTGTTAGATTAATTGTATTGCATATCAATTTTTCATATAGATTAGATTTCATATCTGATTTCTCATATTATTGCATCTAAAATCCAAAAAAATAGATTAATTTGCATCCAATTCATATCTAGATTTTGCATTCAAATCCTTCGTTTAGGTGTCGTCAAGGTCACTGATCTTGGTCCAATCTGTGAATACATACTCACATCTATTAGAAGGCAGTACATCGCCTGGTTAGTTTAGTTTTCAATTATTTGCATGATTTCAATTTTTGCTAACCTCTAATGTTTTACAAAAGTCTTGTGTCCACAGCTAGGTACAAAATTCACACACACATTTTTGGCGCCCACCGTGGGGCCCTGAAATGGGTTTCCATTCAATTTTTATCAATTTCTATCATCTTCTTGTCATTTTCTGTTCCAAGCTGCAATTTTTAATTTATGTCCGTACAGTTTTCGTATGAGTTTTGTCAAAAACTTGTACCACAAGATACCCACTGTCGTACGATAGTTTATTTGATCAAGAATCATACCATCAGGATCATAGGGTAATTTGGAATCTATATTGTCGTATGATCTGGTACCCACTATCGTACGAGTTTCTGGACTGTCATCTGGTTGGTGACCCACTGTCATACGAGTTTTAGTGCGATGTTTCAATTGTCATTTCACTTTTTTCAGGCAGTTTTCTAGATTTGTTTTTCTGATTTGGACTAAAAGCTAACATTAACGATTGAAATTTGTTGTTGCTGATTGATTCCAGCTGATTTTGATTGGGAAAAAGCATGAAAATTGCTAAAAATAGGTAATAATATACTAAGGGCGTTGCGAGGAATTTAGGTAATCTTTTCAGCTGATAATGTTTTGATTTGGATTAAAACAAACTCTTGCGAGTCAAGCTTGTGTGACCTTTATTGCTTTCATATCATAGATTTCATTTTGGGCTATCAAAAATGAATATAGATTTTCTTTTTAGCATCTTTGTTACACATAGTAAATAGGCCCTATGAACACTATTCATGGCTCTTGAGAGAGTGGGTTTCCAGCAAAACTCTTCTGAACAAAGCAACCCTTGTAGGTAGGGAGGATACTAAGGGAGTCTCACGTTCTACTAGATTTGTGCGTCTTTAGCTTCTGATTCATACATTCTCTCTCTGGAGGGGTTGATAGATCATGAGTGGTTGACATCATAGATCTTTGTGAGATAATCTTGGTCTTAGCGTGTCAGATTAATCTGTCTACTTTGTTTGGGTTAAAATTGAAAAGGCTAGAGGATTATGCTCTACTCCCTTTTTGGGTAGTACCAGAAACTCAGATCCTTGAATCTGGAACCAGTCTCCATGTGGTATATTTTGTGAGTCACCTTTAGAGAGGGTTAACCGTAGTGCACATTCCCTTAATTGGGTCAACCACATTGACGGAACCTCAAGTGGTAATAGCAATTTTTTCCATGGTAGTGACAACCGCTATATAAATGTCCTTGTGGAAGAAATCTCCATAGGTGTGGTCTCTTGTTGGGTTGTCAGATCTCCCTAGCAGATCCTGAAGATTAAGTTCTTGAACTATGTCAAAACCTCGGTGCGCCTGGATTGGAGTTCACCCTCTTGAGATCATAAAAGTTGCAGAGTTAGACCATTACTACAAACCCTAGTAGGCCAAATTTTTTATTTTCTAGGAATATGTGCATTATTGCAAAACTTTTTGGAACATACACTGTTAGCATGTCTAGGGATTAGCACAATTCAGTCACACTTGATTGTTCATGTGCATGGTTGCTTTGTCCCCTGTTCATTATTTTCAGACGTGCTTGAAATCACTTGCTGGCTATTTTGCGTGCTTGTTTATCTATCTGGTTACTAAGAATGAATCAATCCGCTACAACCTTCAAATCTAGACAAATAATTTTGTGAACAATCTAAAACTAAAAATCTAAAAAATTGCAAAATCTGATGTCAAACACCTTTCTGGAGTCAACAGTCATTTTGTAAAGTCAAGAAGTCATATGACTTTCAGCTATTGTCATTTTAGAACCCCTAGATTGTCGTATGGTATCAGGTACATTGTCGTATGAGTTTTGTTACCAGTTAATTCCAAAGAGTCAAAATTCCTACAATCAACTTTCGTGTGAGTTTGACAACTGTCGTACGAGTTTTTCAATTGTCATTTCATGCTATACCCACTATCGTATGAGCCTGTAGAAAGTCATTTGAGAAATTTCAAAAAGTTTTCAGAACTATCAGAGACCCTGCTTTTCTAGCCTATTTCCAGAATCTGTCAAACAAATCACTGTGTCAAGAACAAAGCAACAAATACTGAGAATCCAATCATTTTCCTAAAGTGGCCTTTTGAATTTGATTTAGCCTTCTGTTTAATCGATTTGAGTCTTTATCATCTTGTGTCAAAACCTTGTCATAACTATCAATCTTCAATCAATCATCAAAATGGCTAAGTGCTGTGAACTCATGTCTGTTATGTTTTGGGAATCTACCCATACATCCAGGGCACAATCTCCTTCATTTATGTCTAACCCAAGCTTCAATCAATCAAACCTTGACAAGGTTGCATCATTTGATCTTCTTGAATCAGATCCTTCTTCAGTTGTCTTCATCATATTCTTTGCTTCACCCAAGGTTAATTGTGGAAACTAGAGCTTCCTCTCACAAGAAATCTGGAGAAGCATTCCATACTTTACCTATAACCACTCTCCAAGCTCCAAATCTTGAACAACTCTAATATTCTGGTCTTTACAAAGACGACGGTCTTGGCAACTTTTGATTAAAAACTAGTTACATTCCTCCTTTATCAAGTCACAAAGGTAATCAACTGATGAAGGGTGCTCCCCTTAATACCACAAACACTTAACAAAAATAGAGAAACAACAACAATAATATGCAAGAATAGAAAATTGGCTTCTTATTATCTCCACAAATGTGGAATTACAAACTTTCAGACTTATAATATGCAAAGCAACATGGGCATTCCCTTACAATATTCTGTAGGACAAAGCCTTGAATCAATACCCAGATCTACTACCCAGAACTGCCCTAGACAACACTACGGCCTTCTTTATATAGGCAATTCCCACCGTCCCCGAGAAGGTTCTAGAAATTTAGCCCTTAGGGCCGACCAAACTTAGAATTATTTTATTTTACAATTTATTACATCAAAGTCGGCTCAAAATGAGTTTTGAAACCCAAACAGAAATTTTGAAGAAAAATTATTTTCCGCCATTTCAGGTGACCCAACTTTCAAAGACCATAAGTCATCACTCGTTGACTCGATTGGCTATTATAACCCCATTCTGGAAACGCCATGAAGTGCTCTACAGGCTTACTTAGCACAAAGCACCCATCACCCAAATTTTCAACCTCATCCGGGGCCTCTAAAGCCTTTAAAAATGAGTTCGAAGTTTCTGTACCCTGCTGCCAATATCGAAAATCTTCAATATCTTCAAAACTAGACCTGATCTAGCCATGAAACTTTGCTGGTAGGTTGATATGACTGAGATGAACCTCCACATGTGAAATTAGAACATTCTGAGATCGTAAGACCAACTTACTAAAAATAGCCAGTTTCCATAAATAGCAACTCTGCACAAGATAGCCCTTATTGAATACAAAAATAGAAATATTTTGAAATATTTTTGGGTGATGCAAGATTGCTCTTACACCCAGGATGCTCCTGCATCATCAACAAACTCCTCATCAATCTATCCCAGAGAGAACTCCTACCATGTCTCAAGTAGGGACAAACTTTGGCTCTCAAAGAGCTCAATCTCAACATGGTGCAGATCAGGAACCCACACCTGAAGAAATTGCTCAATATCAAAATAATGATAACTTCAAACGAATGATTAAGCATTTCTTGAAAGAAGACAAAGAGGCATAATTTTTACAATTAGCTCATCAAGGAGCTAAACTTCCTCCCAACTTTAATGTTGAAGATATCATTACACATGAGGAAGAAACTCCACTCACAGCTATGATGAAACAAATGCATGCCATGCAAGTCAAACTTAATAACCTTGAGAAAGAAAAGGAACCCAAGGAGTTCTCCATGGAGGCCCTATGTCCTTTTCCATTTGACAAAGACTTGTACATGCCACCATTCCCAAAAAGAGTGGAGATGCCTAAGTATGATAAGTATGATGGACACTCGAATCCCCAAGATCATGTCAGAGAATTTTGTACACAATCTATGGAGTTCATGCACGAACCAACCTATTTGATGCATCTCTTTCCTTGATCTCTAGGGGGAGAAGACATTCATTGGTTCTCTAGATTGCCTTCTACTATCAAAACTTTTGAGGAGTTGATCAAATTGTTCTATCAGAAATACTCCTACAATATTCAACATCTAGTCACCATGATCGATATCTGCAATCTCAAACAATATCCAGGAGAACCATTCCTAACATTTCTCAAAAGATGGAGAAATAAGTTTTCTCTATATGCTAGGCCTATTCGAGAAAATGAAAAGCTGGAAATCTTCATCAAAAACCTTGTTCCAGAAACCAACTACCCTTTACAAATGCAAAATCATACATATTTTGACAAGATGGTAGATAATGCAATCAAAATTGAAAAAGTACTTGTAAAAAAAGGAGACATCACACTTCAAAAGGACAACTATGAATTTGGATCTAGTTCTAAAGACAAGAACAAAAACTGGAACAAGAATAAGGGCATCGTCACAAATGGCATTGTTGATAATCTCCATGCCCCATCTAAGGCACCTACTTTCAATCTAACTATTGGTACCAAAGCCATCAAAGCTTCAACACAAAAGGTACCTGAATCATCTCAAAGAAGCCATAATACAAATCTTGGTCCACTGATAATAAACGGAAGTTCACTCCTCTTGGAGAATCCTTGGAATCAGCTATGAGAACTTTGTTGGCTAATAACATCATCTCTTTATCAGAGATTCGACAATCTTATCCTGGCCCTAAGCCAAAATGGTGGAAAGAGAATGAATTCTGTGATTTCCATCGTGGTAAAGGTCACAAAACTAATAACTTCTTACGCTTGAAACATACTATTCAAGATCTAATTGATAAGGGAGACATCAAAATTGACAATCATAAGAGCAATACTGATCATACAGCATTCATAGAACTATTTCCGAAACATGGTCAAGAAGTTTCATCTTCTCAGCCTAATATGGGGGCAAAGGTCAATTATGCTTACCCTGGAAATAATTTTGTTATCAATATGGTTGAACCTTATCTCTCTGAGCATTGCAATGTCATCACAATTGTGCGAAGAGATAGAGATCATTCTTTAGCTAATGCAGTTACTTGATGATAGGCTCAGGCACATCTAAACGGACAAATCCCAGATTCATCAAATGTCCCTAAGATGCCCTTCAATCTTTCTTCCGCTTCCAAACAAAAGGCTGTTTCTAAATCTTCCAATCCTAAAGATACAAGGCCAACATCTTATATCATTGTTCAACAACTCCAACACACTAATGCGAAAATCTCCATGTTTGAGATGTTTCAAATATCTCCAGCTCATAGAGCTATTCTAGACAAAGCTTTACTCAGATCCAATGTTCCAGATGACCTTGATTTAGATAGGTTCCAAACTATGGTTGGACATCTTACATCTCCACAATCTATCCCCTTTTCAGAGGAAGATGACAACTCCTTGAGCCTCCCACATAACCAAACCTTGCATATAGAATTCTTGATCCAGAACCATAGAGTCAAATGTGTGTTGATAGATGGGGGCGCTGGCCTAAACATTTGTTCTTACAGCTTGGTCATACAATTGGGATTTTCTGAATTGGCTATTGATCCTAGAAAGAAAATAACTATAAAAGCCTATGATGAACAAGAAAGAACTTCTAAAGGCACCATTGTCTTACCTATCAGAGCAGGTCCAGTTATTAGAGATACTATATGTCAAGTTCTTGATCTACCTTTAGCTTACAACATTGTTCTAGGGAGACCATGGATACATGAGATGAAGGCTATTCCTTCTACATTTGACCAATGCTTGAAATTTCCTTATGAAGGAGTAGAGGTCACTATTCTAGCAGACATATCCACCACTTGCAATACATTGAAGGAAAGTGCAGATAAACTTGTGCCTAATAACAAAGAATCTTCCATTGAGCCAACCAAAGAAGCATCCACATCTAAAATGGAAGACATTGCAAAAGACATCAATATCAAAGATAATGGTATGGGAGAATATACTATAGAGCCAATCTTATCTTTGACATCTCTCCCTATCTCACCTAAGTCTTATGGACAATCTTTAAAACAGTCCAAACCATACTCTAAGGAACCTCTTGAGGCATATAAAAAGAATTGTATAGCAGAACAAGTCTCCAAGCAAGAATTTGAAGAAGATGAAGTTGTGCTTGCATGGCTATACAAAGATGAACCTGAATCTCAAGTGGTTCAAACTAGTGACTCTACAGTATCCAATATCCCTTCTAAGGCATATGGTCCAGGAGATAAATTAATAACTAAGATGGGATATTCAGGTAAAGGACCTCTAGGAGTCAGAGGAGGTCTTATAACACCTATTTCACACACTGGTAGGGAAAACAAAGATATTGTTGGCTTAGGCTTTAAAAAGAAACCCTTCCACCTCAAAGGTAATTATTCTCATGTCATAGAGTAGATCACACTAGGAGAACCTCTTCTTAAGAAGGAAGAAACTGACCCATCAGATAGTGATTTAGATAGCTCAAAACTTGTTCCTTATGAAAATTTTCCTAAAGAAATCAAAGACCTTCTTGATGATAAAGATGATCCAATCAAAAGAGGTAATGTAGTAGAAAAACAAGAACCTACTATAAAGAAAGAGATAGTTGCAACACAAGAACCAACTAATCTCGAAAACAATCAAGAAGAGGAAGGTGGTAGTTATTCTGAGATAGATTCTGATGATTATGAATTCAAATCAGAATTTGAGGGTAACCCTTCTTGGGGTATTCATCCGGATTTTACTCATGTTCTTAGATTTCCTAGAGGCATAGATGAAGAATCTAATGACTATGAATGGGGAGCCATTCCAGAAGAAGATGAGCTTATTACAGAGAAACATGTTGATGTTATTCACCAATATGCACCTGAACCCAATGTAAGTCTAGAGTGAAATGATGAACCTATCAAGTTTGATCCACCTATGGCTGAATTGGACTCCCATAATGACATTGAACCTATTCACGAATTGAATGTCTTAAGTTGTAATATTACTTTTGAACTTGAGCATCAGGTTAGGACCAATGATAACAGATCCATATCTATAAACACTATCTCCAAATCTTTCCCCGCTTTGACTATCCAATATCCAGACCTTATTGATCAAACCTCCACAAATTTGAGCCATGGTATTTATACCTTCCTAAAGGACTATGCCCTTGGTTGCTACCTCAATACAGTTGAGCCTATGAGTACCTCCATCAGTGAACCAAGCATTAGCTTGATGGAGTTGGAGATCAAGTATGTTAGTCAGAAAAATAAGAATAAGAATAAAAAGAAGAGGATTTCTGAGGGTGAAAACCACTTTGTGGCAGTCTCAAAACCTACAAAAGTAAAAATAAAAGATGTATCTGAAGGTGACAACCTCTCTGAGGTGCCTAAGGATGAGATATTTGATGTCCTTCCAAGTCATTTATAGGACAGATCTCCAGTTCTAATTGAGCCCACTCAATCCATCAACTTGGGAACAATAGAAGAGCCACAATTGATTCATGTAGCACAATCTTTATCAAAAGAAGAAAAGCAAAAATTTACAACATTCCTAATAGAGAAGAAGATCAACTTTGCATGGAAATATTTAGATATGCCAGGGTTGGATCCTAATCTTATAATGTACCATTTATCTATAGCTCCAAATGTCAAACCTGTTAAGCAAAAAATGAGAAAGATGCATCCTCATGTTGCACTCTTGGTAAAAGCTGAATTAGAGAAGCTTTTGAAAGCTGGATTCATCTGAGTTATTGACTATGTAGAGTGGATCTCTAATATTGTACCTATTTCAAAACCAGATAAATCAATCAGAGTATGCACAGACTTTAGAGATGTAAACAAAGCATGCCCTAAGGATGATTTTCCATTACCTAACATTGATATGATAGTGGACATGACTGTGGGATTTGAGATGTATTCTTTAATGGATGGTTTTTCTGGATATAATCAAATAAAAATTGCTCCAGAGGATCAAGAGAAAACTGCTTTCACATGTGCATGGGGCACCTTCTATTGGAATGTCATGCCATTTGGGCTTAAGAATGCGGGTGCTACATATCAAAGAGCCATGACACCTATTTTTTACAACATGATGCATAGGACTATGGAGGATTATGTTGATGATACTTTAGAAAAATCTATGATTAGAGTTGAACATCTAGATAACTTGAGTAAGATACTAGATAGAATGGAAAAATTTAGTCTCAAACTAAATCGTAAGAAATGTGCTTTTGGTGTCACTTCTGGAAAGCTCTTAGGATACATAGTCTCCAAGAAGGGTATCAAAGTTGATCCAGCTAAAGTAAAAGCTATAATGGAAATGCAACCTCCAAAGAATATTAGTCAAATGAGGACATTGTAAGAAAGTGTTCAATCTATAAGAAGATTCATATCACAATTGGCAGATATATCACAACCTTTTACAAAAACATTACATAAAGGTGTGACCTTTGCATGGAATGAAGAATGTGAGAAGAACTTTGACCATATCAAACAATATCTATCAAATCCTCCTATTTTGATGCCTCCTATTCATGGGAAGCCCTTGATCTTATATGTCTCGGCTACAGATACATCATTGGGGGCATTGCTTGCACAACATGATGAGAACAAAAAGGAAAGAGCTATATACTGTATCAGTAGGACATTGGTTGCATATGAGAAGAACTATTCAATGATTGAGAAAGCTTGTCTAGTTGTGATCTTTGCATCATAGAAACTGGGCACTACATGTTAGCTCATACCACACAATTGGTAGCTAAGATTGATCCACTCAAGTACCTACTAAGAAAAGCTGCCCTCATAGGTAGATTAGCTAAATGGATCATTCTCTTAAGTGAATTTGATATTGAATACATGGAAAGACAAGCTATTAAAGGACAGGTTATTGTTGATCAATTAGCAGATGCACCTATGATTGATGATACACCAATGCAAATGGAATTTCCAGATTCCTCTATCATGACTCTTTCTTCTAGAGAATGTTAGTTATTCTTTGATGGCTCCTATACATAGAATGGATTAGGAGTAGGCATATTGTTCATAACTCCTCAAGGATACTCAATCCCAAAGGCATTTAGATTAAATTTCCCTTGCACAAACAATATTGCAGAATATGAAGCCCTTTTGAATGGCATGAAAATAGAAATTGAATGGAGAGTGACCGAACTACACATTCATGGAGACTCCCAACTTGTTATCCATCAAGTCAATAATGTGTACAAAATGAAAGATGAAAAGCTCATTCCATACAAAAGAATGGTAGATGATCTAAAGAATTACTTGATTTCTATCACATTTGAAAAAATTACTAGAGTAGAGAATAAGGCCGCCGATGCAATGGCAACACTATCTACTTTATTACAGCAGCCCGAACATGAGCTACGCTATGAGTTCCTAGTGGAAGCGCTATCTTATCCTGCATATGATTCCCCTGAAACCCGCATGATCTGCACTATTGTTGGTCATGATTCATCCAGATAAAAAAACCTATTCTCCTATCTCCAATACCAAATCATTCTTGATACCTTCAATCGCCATGAAAAGAGATACCTTATCCGTAATGTCTCCTGATATGTCATCATTGGTCATGATCTGTACAAATGAGGTCTAGATGGTACACTAATTAGATGTTTAGAATGGGAAGTCTCAATGTGCATTAGAGGAAGTCCATGATGGTATTTGTGGGTCACACTCGAACGGTTTAACACTAGCTCAAAAACTTATTAGGGCTGGGTACTATTGGCCTGAAATGGAGAAAGAGTCTATCAAGTTTGCTAAGAATTTTCAAAAATGCCAAGTGCATGGCAACTTAATTCATGCTCTAGGGGGAGACCTAATTCACTTTACTACACAATGGCCTTTTCACCAATGGGCATTTGATCATATAGGAGCTATACATCCTCATTCTTCTAATGGACATACCCATATAATTATAGCTACATATTATTTTACAAAATGGGTAGAAGCAGTCCCTTTGACACAAGCAACTGGTAAACAAATATCTATGTTCATCTTGAACTATATCATATGTAGATATGGGACTCCTCATTCTATAGTCACAAATAATGGTGGAAAATTCAAGAATAAAGACTTAGATGATTTATGTGCCAAATTCAAGATTACACAACATTGGTCATCTATCTATTATCCTCAAGGGAATGGACAAGCTGAGGCTTCTAACAAGAGTCTATTGAAAATCTTGCACCATATAGTTAATAAAATAGGAAGAGATTGGCATCTCATGATCAATCTAGCTCTCTAGGCCTATAGAAAAAGTATTAGAACACCTACTAGGGCTACACCATTCACTTTAGTTATGGATCTAAAGCAGTACTACCTATTGAGGTTGAAATCCCATCACTTCGAATCAAAATGCATGGTCTAGTAACTGATGATGACTACAGAGTGTCTAGGTTGTAAGAACTTGAACTACTATATGAGTGCAAACAAGCATCATATGATCATCTCAGAGTATATCAGAAAAGAATGTCTAGAGGCTACAACAAGAAAGTTAGACACAAAGAATTTTAGGTTGGTGATCTAGTCTTGAGAGAAAATCCTAAAAATCAATCACATCGGGAACGCAAGGGGAAGTTTGAACCCAACTGGCTAGGTCCCTTTGTAATCACTCCTACTTTTAGCTTTGGTGCCTATCAACTCTCAATGACTGAAGGAGAATAGCTCTGAGAACCAATCAACGTTCTCCATATGAAGAAATTCTATGCCTAAAGCATTCAGTGTATTGATAAAATGTCCTAAAAAATCCTAAAAATTTGAAAAAGTCCTAAAAAAATGAACATCTTGATGAAAACCTAGCAATGGGTGCCTTGATGATTCACAAAAAAAAGTAAAAAATATCAAAAGTACAAAAAAATTGGAAAAATGAAAAAATACAAAAAAAATGAGAAAAAGAAAAAGTGCCTTGGTGAAAACCTAGAAACAGACACCTTAGTAGCAAAAATAGAATCTCTACCAAGATGGTGAAAACCCAAAAAATGGGTGCCACTTGTTTCAAAATGATCCATCTATCAGCGCAATCTTGGTCCTTCCCAGCTTTCAGTCTTTCTTTAGTTTGTGCATATCTCTCGGTTTGTTTCTACATTCCTATTTTCAATAAGTCAGTCTGTGCACCAATCTACTCAAGAGTCTATATCCTATCAAATGCTTAAAATTTGGGGGCAATCAATGTCATATCCTATGGTCTTCACTATACTTTAGATGTGTCATATCCAGTCAGAGTCCTTTGAAGCTTTATCCAAGTTAGTCAGTCAGTCTCCTCTCTAGAAAGGATTTTGCATCTACAACAATGCAATAAAAAACAAACTAAAAATAATATGTGCTTTTCATGCTTTTATCTCCTTGTATGCTTACTGATTTGCATTGAGATTTTTGCATATTGTGTCCCTTCCAGCTATAAGTTCATCTACTAAGTGCATTGCGAGGAGTTCATCTTGACTTTACTCTTTGTCTTCTGCTTGTATGTGAAAATCTAACAACTTTGGAAATTCTGGATTGAAATGGTGTCCAACTATAAGAGCCTCTATCTTGAATTGGATGGCCATGCATACCTCGACCATTGATACCTGGAAAATTCAAGGAAGTTTGATCTAACTATTGTCTTTTTGAGTGAGTTCTTTCTCCTACTGTGAAATGCAATCTTGCCTAAGGATGTGAACGATAAAGGGTCACTACGGGTAATTCACATTGGATTTAGAATAATCTCTTGACTTCTTGATGTGTTTGTAATGCAAGGCATATTCAAGTCATCACAATGTTTATGTTTTGATGCTTATAGAAATTTCTATATCAAAATGGACATTATATTCAGGTCATCCTAGCGTTTGTGCCTTGGTGATTATATCTAATCTGACATTCCAAAAATAAAATCAATATTCATATGTCCATAGTTGCCTAACCAGTGGGTGTTGTATTGATTCCTGCACATACAAATTGATATTCATATGTCTATGGTTTCATCACTATGGGCATTGTATTGATTTATCCAGTTACCTAAAAATTCGATGATGAGAATGACCAACACATGATCAGTGACTAGGTCCTAGGGCTTAGGTTGTATTTCATACTGCATGTCTCTTTGCATTTTTGCATGTTTGCATGATCTCACATTGGCTAAACAAACTTCAATGCTTAAACAATTCTCCACTTGTCTCTTCAAATCTAACAAGAGCTAAATCTTACACGAAGGTCCATCCAACGAAACAACAAGTAGAATCATTTTTCGGGATCAAAATCAAAATCTACAATCATTCATATTATTAACTACTTGCATAATCGACCTTCAATCATTACAGGAATCCAGAATTCAACTTAATTGATTATCTTGCATCAAACTATCAAAATTTCAACTTGGTCAACTATGGTCAAATCATGGTCAAACCTAGTCAAACTTGGTCTTTAGGACCTCCAAATGATGCAGAATGCATTCTCGAACATGTTTACCCACTTCTCAAATCAATTAGCATGCGTCTAAACTATCAACGCTGACTTTTTTTGTCAAATTTCAATTTTAATCCCGAAGGGGGCATGGTATTGCATATCATTCAAAGTCTGTAAATCTAATTTTGTCTATCAATCTTTCCTCAGTAATCAAGACAACAACCACGTCTAGCTGCTGACTCATCAAAAGTCCTCGTCGCTTGGGGAAAATCTATCATCACTTGGGGCATATCAGATTCATCAAGATCTATATCAATCTGGTATTCTCTTAATCTTGTAAACTGTATCAGCTTTTCACAACTATCAGTTTGTTAGTGTTATTTCCTTGGTTCTTCATAATTGAAGGGTTTAGATGTGATACCAATGTGATTCTTATCGACAATTGGGTCTGGAATCGGTCACTCACTTCTTCGTAATCATAAGGTTCAAAATCAGGTGTTTTGACACTTCTTCGCAATCATTGGTTCATTGTTGTTATAGTTAACATTATCTTTGGTCATTCAGGACCTATTATCTTCATATCAATTTCAATCAATTTCTGCTTCCTATCAATATCAATTTCAAACATCAGTTTCAATATCATACACAAACTATCTTTGAACCACTGCGCTTCACACAACAATTCAAAGAGGGGCAAAATGTAATACCCCAAAAATGGGCTATAAGTTCATTAATCTTCTATATCGACAAAATCGAACGGAATTGACATCAAAGTCCTATCCAAAGGCACATCTGAACATCATTGAATCCTAATTGATTATCTCAAATTCTGCATCAGGGAATATTCCTAGTAATATTCCTATTTATCCTAATTATTTTTAATTTAATGATTATTTGGTGATAAATCTTATTTATCCTAAAGTTTGATTAATTGAATATTCTCAATATTTAATTCATTAGATTTAATACTACCACTTAATTATTTAATTAAATTTAATTATATATTTATTCCTAATTATTATTATTCAAATTTGAGAATAAATAAAATTTTTTATCATTAATTGATTAAATTCTTATTTAATTAATTAAAGCAAGTTGTCATATTTAATGATATTATTTTGGAATAAAAGTTTAATTTTAATAATTGATTAACCAATAAATCAATTCTCTTATTTTTAAAATCAGTTAAGTTGAAAATAAATCACTTTATTTATTCATACTTATTATGCACATTCAAAAAGGAGTTAAACTTGAAATCAGAAAATCAATTCAAGTTGTTTTAAAAATAAACTCAACTCTAATTTGAGTTAAAAAGCTATTTTTGCATGATTTTGTGAATTAATTATCTTTTATTATTTGATAAACTCAAAAATCAACCTGAGTTTATTTGAGTGATTTATGGCTTTTTTTCATGCATCCCCAAAGCCCTGGATTTCTATAAAACCAAGGCTCAACTCTTCAATCTGATATCTCATTATTGTGCAAACTTATGCTGGCGAATTGGTATCTGAAGAATTAAAGCCTCTTTGCGAATCAACAACTTTGTGAGATCATTCATGTTTTAGCATATCATTGTTAGATTAATTGTATTACATATTAGTTTTTCATATAGATTAGATTTCATACCAGATTTCTCATATTATTGCATAGAAAAACCAAAAAAATAGATTAATTTGCATCCAATTCATATCTAGATTTTGCATTCAAATCCTTCATTTAGGTGTTGTCAAGGTCACTGATCTCGGTCCAATTTGAGAATACATACTTGCATCGACTAGAAGGTAGTAAATCACCTGGTTAGTTTAGTTTTCAATTACTTGCATGATTTTGATTTTTGCTAACCTCTAATGTTTTACTGAAGTGTTGTGTCTACAGACAGGTACAAAATTCACACACACAGTAGTTAATAGAAGCTAACCAAGGGGACCCATTTGGGAGGTGGATTAGATTAAGATAGACTAGAATTACTTTCTACATTTTCAGTGCTTTCAAGTAGAAGTTACTATTTTACTCATGCAACATTACTACTGTGAATGTTCTTGCAGCACTTGTAAAGATAGGCATAGTAAACGCTTTGAGTTGTTGAATAGACTTAAAATAAGTTTACAAGTTTTCTGCAGTAATTTCATTAAGTAGTTAAGTGTGCTTACTTTCTTGGAGCAATAGCATAGGTTTATTTCATGCATTTTATCTTCCTACAGTATAGGTAGTGTGACTCTTAGAGGAACTTAGTGCACAAACTGTGTTGGCCCATTTCAAGTCTACATCCTTGGGTTGAAAATGTAAGTGCATTTCATAATTGGAAAATTAAATCTTAGTATGAATACATTATTCCTAAGAGAGACAATGGCATGATTATCATTACCTATTGTGAGACTGTTCATTTTTGGTGCCGTTTCCAGGGATGGTGTCAAACTAGGAACCTTAATGAGTCATTTATTTTTCAGATTAGTTTCCCATTTTTAGTCAATAGAGAGTAGTTGTGAGCTTGCTTCACAAGTTAATCAACTTACTTGCATGCATCGAAGAAGGTGAGATGTTCATGAAAACTTTCTTCCAAAAGAACTTGTTAAACTGAAACTGCTAATTTTGAGAAAAATTAAAATTTTATTATCATATGGTATCTACTCAAAAGAAAATATTTCCTAGTCTACATATGCACATCCAAAAAAGTCTATTATCTATAGCACCTAACGTTACAAATTGATAAGGTCGTGAAAAGCTAAAATTCTGAAGCCAAAAAAAATTCGTGAAGAAGAGGTTGAGAATTTTAGTTTAGTATTGTCTGAACGATTGTCAATTTACTAACTACTATGTATCACTTTCACTATATTGTTGTTGCTAAAGATATATTTCTATCGTATAATTAAATCTGGGCAGATGAAACTGGTGACCATTTATTAAAAAAAAATATTTCATTCCAACAAAGGACAATCACAACTTTGACAAACCCTGTTAAAGAAGTATTAAGACATTGATGGTTAAACAAGTAGGAGAGGAGCATCAACATCATATATCTTAAATGGTATATCTTATAACTATTATTTTTGGATTTGGGTACCTAGTAATCATGAAATATGTTATGTACCTCAGGATTAAAAATTGTGGAGTGGTACCTACTTAAATATATTTGAATTATAGGAGCATAAATAAGCTTCAATTATATGGACATAAATAATTCACATTTATTGTGGGGCCATAAATTAAGATTTACAATGCTCTTAAAAATATATATTTTTTATTATTTTTATTCTTGGTGAATATTGATGTAATTGATTGGAATGTGTTAAAGCGTATGATGATCATCTTTTTGTTGGTATATAGATATTAAGTGCGACTTTAACAATTGATATGACTTTAAAGTTTACTTCTCTACTCAATTTAGTTGTGTACAAGATTGTCTTTATCTTACATGATTCTATCATCTCTACCATAGTACTATTTGTAGTTTTCTCTCACCTTCAAAATATGTGGTCATTTGTTGAGATACGTTATCACATTAGTATTGTGTTAATAAATATCTTATCCTCCTACCATAGTATTAGTTGTTGTTTTCATTTACCTTGAAATATATGTTCATGTGTTGTACCAATAAGTACCATATCCTCCCTACATTGGTACTATTTATTGTTTTCTCCCACATTTGAAATATGTGGTCATGTTGATCTACTTGTTTAGGCCACTCTTGTGTTAATGAATCCCTTGAAAGATATGTTACGCTAGATTTAATTTCTTAGATTTTCTCAAGCATTGGTTAGACCTTCTTCTAGACAATGGAAATTGTCCATGACCTAAGAATAACATATTACATTTTTTTATTAATTAAATAATTTTATTTATTTAAGATTAAACTAATTGTATTCTTCCATTTCAAATTCAAATATCCAATTTTTAGAATAACTTTAATTAATTAATCATTCAAATATTATTTCAATATTTTTATTTTTACTTGTAAAAGGCCCAAGGCCTGAAATATACGAGAGAGTATGCATACCTTTTAGTGTTAGTAGTTGTCTATGACTATAGACGTTGGTCTCTCTTTACTGTTTTGAAGCTTTTCTGATTTTTTTTTAATGTTTGGTTAGTGTGTTGTTAATGTGTTGAAATTGAAAATCTATTGAATGACGTCCACTAGGTTGTTGTTCTAAAGGGACAACACCCTAATTTTGTTTCTTTGAATTTAAAAAATAAAGCAAAAGTGAGGCAAGTGTTGTCAATGTTGTTGTAAAAGAAAGGTCAAAGAGAGTGAGAAGGATGGATGAGTTTTAGAAGGAATTTGACAACACTTAGAGCATTTCGCATGTCTCTAACAGCTTCAAGTGGAACTGTGAAACTAAGACTATCAAAGATGATGTTTGTTCCCCTCTTAAGGGTTGTTCAAACTATTTGGCACTCTAGAAAAGGATTGTTTCCTTGAACAACATTATGAATTTTTAGTTGATGAGGGCACTAGGATTCGAGCAAGATTATTAACAACAAGTTTGAGGAGATGTTGACCAAGTTCTCCAAGTCTGAGAGGAAAATGTAGAACATTTCCAAGTTTGGCTACAAGATTATGTACAATGTCACTACTGATAGAATAATTGAGAAGGGGGGTGAACCGGTTATCCATCGGTCCCATACCCAACTTAGATGTATCTTATAAAATAATTTCAACAAATTATGCATCTCGGTAACATACAATATAAATCTATATGTTCACTTTACCGATTACCAGTAATTATCCAACTATGATTACTGACTAAATCAACTATGTAATATGTAAAGTATGATAACAAAAAAATCATCACATATAACACATTGACACAATGATTTAACCTGGAAACCCTACTAAGGGAAAAACCACATGGGACCAGTAACCCAAAATAATTCACTCTTCTGAAGTGAGCTTGGTGAACAACCAACCCTGTTAAAGGTTACAATGCACACTGTTAGGTGTGACCTGGTTAGAGGATTTATCACTAATAGTTAATTTTTGACTAGCATTCACTATGGGGTCAACAAGATAACACTTTTCATTCAAAAAATGTCATAGGATAGAACATAAGACTGTTAAGTCCACTTAGTTAAGAGATTTTTTGAATTAATGGTTAAACGTATACAATACTGATCTGATTCAAATACAACTCAATTGCAAATATTCAGATCTATGCTAAGCTCATAAAATCCTCTGATCATTAATCAATTCACTTCATTAATGTTTCTCAACTTACTTTCACTCAGTAAATAGTTCTATGACACTTGGTAATCTCTACAGTCTCTGTTCTTCACTAACCAGTTTGATCAGGCATGCATGAATAAAGTCTTCATGTAAAATCTCTGTAGTCTTCTTCTTTTCAGCATGTTTCACTAATGAAACTCATATCTCTTATATAGACAAGTAAACCATTTTCATATCATCCATCAGATTTTGCCTCTTAAACCTTCCTTGGCAGATGTGTCATTAACACATTTCAATTTCATCCTTTAGATCATTTCTAAATTTTGTGAGCCATGGATCTCACAACAAACTTTATCATCAACCTCAAAATCATAACAATTTCCAGCTCATTAAATTCAGTCAGTTGTTCTTAGCATTTAATGTTTTCATCCATACTCAGTTAATATAGAAATGCGTAGGTGATAACTAGTTAAACTAGCTCGGTTAATACTGTCACTCGATATATATTGCACTGGCTCACTGTACACAAAAATCTTTAATTACCGACCATATTGACTTGTTCAATTTCATATCTCTTCTTCATAATAGATTAATGTAACATGCTCAAGTCAACAATATAAAGCCATAGACTCATCAATAAGTTACCCAATGTTTACCTTATCCTTATCTGTCATATCCATCTTTTCCTTATGTAGATATCTCAATTCTTCATCTTTTCTTGCTTCAACAGATGTTCAGATGTTTGTAACTATCATGATAAGTACTGTCAAAAACTAGTTGACATCAATGACAACATATTGACTGATTTAATCATCTTACATATCATTTTAGTAGCTCAGTGATATCTAATCATTGATCCTTCAGTTCATTTAGATATTCAATCAGTTGTAGTTTATCAACTACCACCTTCTATCTCATGTAATTGGACCTACAAGACAATGATGGGGTTAATGATAAAGAGCTCCTTAGTTTCCTGCATGAGGAGTGGCTCAAGACATTAAGGGGTGGTAGGAGTAGCCCTAGGGCCTAACCAAACTCCTATGTTCTCTTTATTATCTCCTTCATCTCTATTGTTAGTCCTTGGTCTTGTGTCTATTTAGTGTTAGAATAGGGGTCTTTCTTAGTTTGTTTCTTTCACTGTCTTGCACAGATGCATAACTACTTGGTATAATGGATAACACCCTTGTATTGTTTCTTTCTTACTTAAAAAAAAAAGCACAATTGAGGGGATTAAATCAACCCTCAAGGTACCCTTCTTAAAAACCATCAAGATTTCATGAAACTTGATAAAATCATCCATCAAACCAAAATGACAAGATAGTGACAACACTATGCCAAGAAAAAAATGTACTAGTTATTTTTTCCTCGAGCAATGGCAATTCTATTGATAAAAATAAAGCTTAATATAAAATTGGAGAACCCAAAGCATTAATGATAAGCTAGAAGGATATTTGTTACAAAATTGTAATCCATTCATGATGCTACATGTTTGTGGTGCTTAGAAATTTTGAAAAAATTTCTGAGTGCACCCATATACAAAATTTTGTAAAGGCATAGAAATGCACCCTTAAAATATGTTTGAAGAAGACTAGTTTGAGAAAAAGTAAGTTTGATCCCCATTGACTTCTATGAAATTTGGTTTTATAAATGTGTTCACCTCCTTCCATTGGACATATTTCATCATCTCCAGCCTCCCACAGTCAAATTTAATGCATATTTGAGGTACCCATTTCGAGTGGTTCACAAGTGTTTGCTTTGTGTAGACTTTCAGATTTAATTTAGTAGCCCACTTTGAGGTCTTCCATTTTATGACAAGATAAATGTCATGGAAAAGTGGTTGTTCCTATGGATTTCCAATATATGTATCAAATCCAATGTCATTTTTCATACCTTTGTGAATACGCTCTCCCAGTTTGCCAGACCAAATCCAATTGAGCAGTTTCTACTAGATTTCAGAATACACATTGATAAGTCTTTGAGAAGGCCAAATTTGGATCTTAATATTTTGAGTCCTCATGATTATCATGAGGAATGAATTGCTTCACTAAATTATAGGCATCTAAATGTATAATCATGAAAATTCCAGAGCCTCAGGAAATGATTTGTTATTTTTACAAGGGTTGATCCAAATGCAATTTATGCAGTTTTTACATCTACATTCCCAAATGGTCAGTTTCACCCCTAATATTTTGAGCATGTAATTGAATCAAGAAAAATCAATTTTGTTAGAATTTTAGTGTATTTGAATGAATCAATGCTCCAAGTGGTGTAGTGCCCACCCCTTTACTAACATTTATGTTTATGATGCCAACCCATTTAGACCACTTTTATGAATATTAGATCTTTGGTTACCTTTTGTTTTATTTCCAACTATTTTCCATATCCAATTCCTAATATTCTATAATCATTGCTACTCAAGTTTGGATTACATACTAAAATTATTATTGTCTTCAAAAATCACACTCTACAAAAAAAATAAAATAAATAGAAGCCAGACACAATTCATTTACAATAGACATTTATCTTTACAAATAATTTATTTAAAGGAGTTTCTGCAACAAATTAGGTTGAACAAGTTGTAGACTACGGTTTATCTGTATCTGTCTTGAAAGGATTAAAAAAGCAAATGTTAGACTAATCTAAATATGTATATTAGTTCAAAACATAAATATAAAAAACCAAGCCACCTCAGATTGAGCCAAAACATATGCATTCAAGAATTGTTTGATTTGCTCTGATAGGAGGGATGTGGGTGTGCTCTCTAAGCACTTGGAGCTTGTCCCTAATGCATTCTAGGAAGGAATTGATATGATGCATAAAAGATTAGAAAATCTTGAATAAAAACTAAGTTCAATCCATTAAGCTTATTCTAAGATGTGTGTAAAAAGCATGAAATCTAACAAATATGATTAAAAGCTTATGATCTAGCAATAATCTAACATTATAACACTACTCAATGTAAAAGATGCAAATTAGTGTCTTGCTATTGGAAGAGGAGGGTATTTATAAGATTTGAGGAAGGGCTTGGGTTAACAAGGAGAGTTAGGGTCAGAGGTAAGGTTTGGGGTAGAGTTTGGGGTAAGGTTAGATTAACCTTGGTTAAGGTTGCTCACACATGTGTGAGCAACATTAGGGAAGTGTGCAAGGGGATAAGAATGGAAGAAGAGGCATGTGTCTTATTAATGACATGTAAGAGTCATTAATGAGGATGTAAGAAGCATTTATGAGTGTGTAAGGCTCATTTATGAGGGGTTTTGGCCCAAAGTCAAAGTTTGAAGGGTTTAGGCTAAGAAATGTAGGAATCACTTTTTAATTAGGTATAGAGTGAGATTAGGAAATTCTAGAAGAGGTTAGGGATTTCTAGAAGATTTCATATGTTTTAGGATTTAAATAAATATTTTATTTATTTAAAAGATTTTTGGTCAATTTATGAATTAATAATTAATAAATAGAGAAAATTCACTCAAACTTGATTTAAATGATTTTGGGAAGAGATTCTTTAATGAAAGATGTTTAATTAAAATAGGAGGATTTAATGGCATAAACTAAATTAGTTAATTAAATAATTAATTAATTAATAAATGATGATGTCATCAAGAGTTTTCGAAAAACAAAAATACTTTTATTTTAAAAAATTTTTTAGGTGTCTACATTTTGCCCCTCTTGATGCGATGTCGTGGTGTGGCCTCAAAGACAAGAAAATAAGATGCCCTGGGCTAGAATTTACAAGAATAAGGGGTTGTGCCCCCTCAAGAAAATAACACAGAGGAAACGTTGTGGAATTTTCTTGAAAAAGAACACAGAAGGGAAAGAAAGAATGAAGGAGGAAGGGAGAATAAATAACCAAAGCTTCCAAGAGCAAAGATGCATGAATGCAAGATGGGGTGGATGACAAAGTGTAGGATGCAGCTACATGAAAGATGCAAGATGCAAGATTAATCTATATGATGAAGGATGTAGGGGATTTTGGGAGCTCCATGAGTAAATGTGGAGAGCACAACCAAGTTTGATATAGAAACATTAGAGACCTACCAAAGATACTAGGATCACAATGCCTTGTCACCGGTGTTGCAGAGGACTAACACGAAAAAGACACGCAAAGGTTGCCCCATCATCACGCATGAACCCAAGAGGAAGCATGGTAGAAATAATGCTAGAGAAACCACAAACAAATGACATTTCCTAAGTGTGCCATGGAACCCAGAAGATCACATGTGAACCGTGCAAGGGTCATATCCAACTGAATCATAGGCAGAAGCAAGAAATCACAAGACCTTGCCTCAGATTGTCCTCATTCACATCACACCATGATATAAAGGATCGTGGAAACTTTGAGGAGGGGAACAATGAGAAGCCGTAAAAGATTAAAAAAATCCAAAGGACAAAATCCAAGACCAAAATGATAACCCCAAAATACATCCTTTTCTAAGGAGAGAGATTGATTTGATTTATGGTGGGAAGATTGGTCTGAACGTGAGGAAGGATCCATCGTCACGAACCTGGTGTGATTGATGGAAGATTAGGTCAGATAGGAGGAAGGATACATCCTCAAGGACCCATTGATTGATCAGGAGAATGAGTGTTGTTGTTCAATGGTAAATGATGAGTCAAGGATAATCGTTGGGATCAAGGATAGTCAAAAATTGATGTTGTGAAAGTACAAGGCTTGGTGGGACAATATGTTTGATCAAAAGTTGTTGCATGACTGACGAGGAGATGTACAAAAAAATGTGACGATATGTACAAGGGATGGGGAAAGATTTACACTAGGTATGTAAAGAGGCTCAGGATTGGGAATAGGAAGATCTCACTATATAGGATATGGACAGGATGGGACTTTATTGCTGGGTTGGATAGATTAAGGAGATAACACCGTGAGATTGGAATAAGATGGTGATAGGGATGGGGATTTGATAAAGAGGATTGGATGCTTGGATGGGGGGATGGGATTTTGATAGATAATGACTCTTTCCACTATGTATGGCACTTTTTTCAAGGTTTTCACCAACATACTTGTCCAAGACACTTGAATTGCCAAGTTTTCACCATTGGACAATTATTTTTCTTTGATTTTTTTGTATTTTTCTGCTTTTTCCAATTTTGATGGATTTTATGGATTTTTTAGGATCTGGTTCAGGCATAGAACCTCTTCAGATGTATGATGTTGATTATATCATTCAAGGACTCACCTTTTAATGTTGATAGTTGATAGGCTCCGGAGCCAAAGCATGTTGTGACAACATAAGGACCCAGCCAGGTAGGCTCAAACTTGCCTTTCTTCTCTCGATGCGCTTGGACTTTCTGATTTTCCTTGAGGACCATGTCACCCAATTGGAATTGTCTTGGATGGAATTTCTTGTTATAAATCCTTTTAAGTTGATTCTAGTATGCAACCAGGTGATCATATGCTTCTTGCCTTTTTTCATCTAATAGATCAAGTTGTGTGAGGTGTGCCACTCGAAAGTCTTCATCTATAGTAAAGTTTCTCATGGAGACTCACAATGATGGGAGCTCAACCTCAATTGGAAGAATGACTTCAGAACCAAATACAAAGGAATATGGGTTGGTGCATGCGGGAGTGTAGAAGGAAGTGCGATAGGCCCAGAGGGCAAGAATTATTTGGAGGTTTCAGTCATGACCAGAATCATTGACAACCTTCTTGAGGATTTTGAGGATGGTTTTATTGGTTGCCTCAGCTTGGCCATTTCCTTGAGGGAAGTATGGACTGGAGAAATGGTGATGGATGCATATTCTAGCACATAGATCATCTACATGCTAGTTTTCAAAAGGTGTGTCGTGGCTTGTGAAGATGGTGGATGGTATGCCAAAGCAGCAAACAATATGGTATAAGATGAACTTGGATATTTGGATGCCAGTAGTGAGGGTGAGCGGAATCACTTCAACTCATTTTGTGAAGTACTCTATGGTAGTTATGATGTATTTGTGTCCATCTGAGGAGAGGGGAGTGATTAAGCCAACGAGGTCGAAGCCCCAACATGAAAATGGCCAAGGTGGCGCAATGGGTTGCAAGTCTTGTGCTGGTGCATGAATCATATTTTCATGCTGCTAACATGGTAGACATTTCCTGATGAACTCACAAGCATCATGTTCCATGGTTGGCCAATAATACCCAACTCGAAGAAATTGCTTTGCTAGAACCATGCCACTCATGTGGGCACCACAAATTCTAGTGTGGACCTCTTGTAAATCCAGGACAACCTCATTTGAATCTAAACACCTAGAGAGGATATTGTGATATCCTCGACAATAAAGGATGTTGGCTACAAGAGTGTAGGGGGAAGGACTGTGAATTAAGTTTTGGCATTGATTATTCATGAGATGGGGAGATATGATACCATTTTTGAGATATGCATGGATGTCATGGTACCATGGGGACTAAGGACCAACCAAGACACACACCATTTCTACATCGATGTTTGCATAAGCAGGCATGTGTAGCTACTCAAATAAAAATTCATATTGAGTTGAATCACAAGGGATCTCCAATAAAGATTTGATGGTTTCCATTGCATCGGCTACTTTGTTTCAAAGCCTTGGTATTAGAGTGAACTGTAGATTTAAGAAATGCTCTTTTAGTTGGTCCACCAGTTCTTTGTAGGGTAACAACTTGTCATCCTTTGTCTGGAATTCATACAGGACTAGCTTGATAATCAGTTGCGAGTCTCCAAACACTTGCAATTCCATTATGTTCCACTGAATGGCTATTTTGAGACTTGAGATGAGTGCCTCATATTCTGCAATGTTATTAGTACAAGGGAATCCTAATTTGAATGATTTTTTAATATAGTCATCTTGAGGTGTGACAAATAGGATTCCTACCCCTGACCCATGTGATGTGTAGGAGCCATCAAAGTATAGCTTCCATATGGGTTGTTCTTCAATTATACATAGGTGCTCATCATGGAATTCCATGATTAGTGGATACGCATCCACCAGTGGTGCTTCTGCTAGCTGATCGGTAATTACTTGCCCTTTGATTGCTTTCTAATCTATGTACTGGATGTCAAACTCACTAAGTAGCATGACCCATTTTTCCATATGGACTATGAGTGTTGTTCTGGACAATAGATACTTAAGTGGTTTGAGATGAGCTTGATTATTTGGCTAAGCATGTAATGTGTGAGCTTTTGAGTGGTAAAGACCACAAGAAGGCATGATTTTTCCATGGGTGAATAATTGAGCTCATAGCCGACAAGAGTTCGACTGATATAATAGATGGCTCTTTCTCTGTTGTTGTCATCATGTTGTAATAAGAGTGCCCCTAGTGCCATAGTGGTCATCAAGATATAAAGTATGAGAGGGCATCTCGAAACTAGTGGTACAAGGATGGGAGAGTTGGCTAGATACTCTTTTAGCCTTTCAAAGCTTCTCTGATAGATAGGGTCCCATTTGAAGCTTGTGTCTTTGTGAAGCAGATGTGTGAAGGGTTGGCACTTGTCTGCTAGCTGTGAGATGAATCAACACACTATTTGAAGCTTTCCTTGTAGGCTTCCAAGCTGTTTGAGTGTTCTAGGAGGCATTTCTGTAATGGATTTGACCTTTTTGGGGTCAATCTCTATGTTGTGTCATGAGACGATGAAGCCTAGAATCTTTCTAGATGTTACACCAAAGACACATTTCTTTGGATTCAGCTTCAAACTATAATGATGCACATGATCAAACACACTTTCAAAGATGTCTAGGTGTTCACATCATGTTTTGGATTTTGCAAGTATATCATCCACATAGTCTTCCAGTGTTTTGTGGATCATATCGTGGAAGATGGTTGTCATTGCTCTTTGATATGTGGCTCTTGCATTCTTTAGCCCAAATGGCATCATGTTATAGCAAAAAGTACCGCATGGCATGGTGAATATTATTTTGTGTTGATCTTCTTCTGCTATGTGGATTTGATAATATCCTAAAAAGCCATCCATGAGTGACAACATTTCATGGCCTGATGTGAGATCTACGATCATGTATATGTTAGGTAGTGGGAAATCATCCTTAGGACTTTCTTTGTTTAAGTCACTAAAGTCTATGCAAATTCTTATCTCTTCTGAAGGCTTTATGAATGGGACCATGTTGGAGATCAACTCTGAATAATCAATGGCTCTGATGATCTTGGCATCTAGGAGCTTTTCTAGCTCTTTTTTCACCAATAGGGCTACTTTGAGATGCATTTTAGATAGCTTCTACTTTACTGGCTTGGCATTAGGGTCGACTGCAAGATTGCGCACAACAAGAGTTTGATCAGGCTCAGGCATGTGTGTGTATGACCATGCAAAGTTGATAGTGGCTTCTTGGAGAAGTGCAGTGAAAGCCATTTCTTCACCCTCTATTAAAGATGCTACAATATAGGTGATTCTTAGACATTCTTTCATGCCCAAGTTGACTAGTTTGGTTTCCTCTATGATGATAGGAGACTGCTTAGGTATGTAATCATGGATGGGAGAAAGAGGCAAGTCTTCATCTTCTAGCACCTCAAAGAGGTTTTCAATAGAAGATACGCCCTTTATTTTATCTTTTTTAGAATCAGAATGTGCCCCAGAGGGGTTTTCACATAATGACTTGTGCTTTTCTTTTTCTTTTTTCATTTTGCGACTAAAGCTTGTCTCTTCCCCAAAATATCCTTTAGGGTTGAGCTTACAGATGTGAGTTGATTCTGAATCTTGATCTACTTGTGGGCCTGATGCCCCCACGAATTCTAGGAGTGCTTATGTGCTTTGGAATGCATCAATATGTGTGACACTTGGTTGGTCCGAATCTATGAGTTCAGGGTGGATGAGGGGAAGTTCTATGATGTTAATGGTGAGTTGGTGGAGGACAAAAGTACCTAGGAGGGTATCATCATCAAAGATACCGTCATAAGATTTATTTTCTTCCTCTTTAGGGATGTCTTCAATCTCTAGAAGGTCATCCTGGATATTCAATAAGGGAACATTGATCATGTTGGTGCCCCCAGTTGCGGTATTGGGCTCTTGTATACGTAGGCAAGGGGTATTAAAGCCAAGACCTTGATGCTTTGGATTCTTAGATGTTGTGATTGGGTCTTTGCTTCTGCCTTCTTATGGTGCTAAACCATCACCTTGATATTTACATTGCTCAGTGGTGTACTAGTCTGATTGTGGATATTTATCTTTGAAGTAGCCAAAAAGTTGAGTGTCAGGTGGTGGGGGATCTTTGTACAACCATCGATTGATGTCAAGGTCCATCTCTTGACTGTCTATGTTTCCATGGGAAACAAAAGTCATTGGTTCCATCTCCTTGATTTCATGTTTGATTTTAGCAGGCTTTCTTTGGTGACTCAGATGCCCTTGTGTATGTGGATCAAGTGGGAGGGCCCCAACTGCAAATTTATCATATAGGTTATATTCACCGTAGTCTTGGTTGTTGATCTTGACGAAGGAAAGAGTGGAGTTGAGGATGGTCTCTAGATCACTATGGGATCATGAAGAGCTAACGACAAAAGTGCCAATGTCAATTCCAAGACAATGAGTGGAATGACAGAATGATGCTTCCATTGCATGCCAATATGTGAAGGGTTGGGGGTCTAGATGGATGGTAACCTTAGCGCCTTGATGCATAAATTTGACACACTGATGGTAAGTAGATGGCACAACCTTGATGGAATGAATCCATGGTCGGCTGAGGAGGATGTTAAATAGTAAGTCAAGATCCACAACATGATAAATGGTATCTTGAGTTATTGGGCCTAGCTAGATAGGCAAAAGAATGGTACCTTGAAAGGTACACTCCAATTTATCATATGCCTTGATGGTGATTACTTCATGTGATATGTCAACTTCCATGAACCCTATCTTCTATATGAACTTCAAAGTGCATAAGTTTAGGGAAGAGCCATTATCTATCATGGCCCTCTTAATAGAAAAATCGCTGATCATAACGATGATGTGAAGAGGGAGATTGTGGTCAGGCTCAATAGCTAGCATGTCGGATGGTTTGAAAGAAAGAGCACATGGTGTCGATTGGTGTCCCACAAGGTTCTTGAACTGGACAATATTTATATTTGTGGGGACTTGTGCTTCATGGAGGGCTCAATTAAGAATTTATTGATGGATGGATGAAGTACAGAGAAGGTCAAGGATGGATATTTGGGTAGGTGTATTCCTAAGATGTTCTATGAGGTTGTATTGTGCATTGTGTGCTAGTCTTGGAGTAGCACTGGTGAAAGTTAGCTGGCCTCTTTGTGTGGTGATTGCACACTAGCTATTGGCTCCTCTGACATGGATGACATTGACTATGGGTTTGACTTGGGTTATGCATCTAAAAAACTTGTCATAGTTGATATGGGAAGTTGTATAGTCTTTTTGATTAGCATGGTCTCCTTGTTTGCCTTTGCCTTGGTTCTGATTTGGAGGATTAGCATTGGCTTGGTTTTTTCCAGCATTGTGTTGAGGGAACACATTTTGATAGATCTACAAATTGGCATTAGGAGAATCTTGCCCAGGTGTAACAATTGGATCTCCTTTCTATCAATGAGATCTTGGATGTAATGCTTTAATTTCATACACCTTAGGGTTGTTTGTCCTTTGACGTGATGATAATCACAATATTTGTGATCTTTGTACTAGTTGGGCTTGGGAGTTGCATCATCAAATTGCTACATTGGGGGATAAGTGATTAGATTGGCCTTTTCCATTCAATGAAATATTACATCCAGAGATTCACCAAGAGGTGTGAATATTCTCTTCTGACGAGTTTGGGCTCAAGGCCTATTTTGATTTTGGGTAGTGGATATGACATTGGCTTGATTTGTTTGAGGTGCTAGTTGTTGATGGTGTTGCTGAGTGTTTTGATGTTGGTACTGTTGCATAGGTTGTTGATTTTCTTTAGGTTGTTGTTTTTGATATGTAGGAGTAGGTGTAGGAAAGGCCACAACAATTTGAACATGCTTGGTGTTGATGGCTCCATCAGTGATAGCATGTTTGTTCCGATTCCAATAACATTATTTGTCATTGTTAGGCTTATTGTGGGAGTCATCCTTGTGATGTCAAATTATGCCTTCATCTAGGAGAACTCTCTTAATATCTATCCCCTTACCTTTGATATCTTGATACGTTTGGATGCAGTTCATCCTAATAAAGTGAGATAGTTTGGGATGCAGGTTATTCATGAAGATCTTTGTGAGATGCTTCTTAGGTGGTTGATATGATAACCTGGTTGTGAGGTTTTTCCATCATTGCAAGTAGTCTTCTAGGCTTTCTCCTTCTTTCTATTTTGAGTTGCAAAGGTCTAGCAGGGTCAACTCATTCTCGACATTGTGGGCATATTGGGTGATGAACTTCTCAAAGAGCTCAGCAATAGCTGTGAATGTTCCATAAGTATTTGTAAAACCACTCAATTGCAGTTCCTCTCAAGCTCTTGGGGAATAAATGCATAAGGTAGTTGTTGCTATAGGCCACTTCTAGATAGGCCATATAGAATTATTTGACATGATTTATGGGGTCTCCTTTCCCTCAATATTTATCAAATTTGGGTGTCTCAAAGTGCTTAGGAAAAGGGACAGTTGTGATCGATCGATCCAATGAATAGGGACACACCTCTTCAAACTTGAAGGTTTTTTTGTCTTTGTCATCCTTTAGCTCCTTAAGAGAATTTTTCATCTCTTCCCATTCAGCATTGATTGGCATTGGATTGGGTACTCCCATGGGAAATGAATCTAATGGTGTTGGTGAATAGGGATGATTTTGGGGTGGATATTACAGAGTGGGATATGGAGATTTCCTAGCAAGATAGGTGGATTGAAATGGATGTTGGGGTGATGGTTGTTGAGGTGGATATTGCTGCTGAGGTGCAAGAACATATTGCTATGGAGGATAGGGAATGGATTACTATTGTTGGGGTATGATGGGATGTTGTTGTGGCACCAAATAGGATGAAGCTTGTTGTTGCTGGGGAATGATAGGAGTTTATTGTTGTGCGAAGAAGTATTGTTGTGATGGAGGAGGCTGATGGAATGGTGCAACTTGTTGATGAAATGGTGTTTGGTGTACTTGGATTTGTGCTTTGCTAATGTAAGTTGGGTGCATGCCTACATTACTGAAGGGTGGAATGGATGTTGGGAAGTTGGAAGCAAGAGGTGGTTGAGAAAGATATTTTGCAAGGTGAGATGAACTTTGTTGTTGAGGTGGTGGAACTTGCTGAAAAGCATTGGGTGGTGCGAATAGATAGTTTGCGAATGGGGGGAAGGGTGAAGTTGGTAGAGGTTGAGATGGTTGTTATTGTGCTTCTTGTGAGAAGATGTCTTGTTGGTTTGCAAGCATGGATGTTGGAGAGTGGGTTGGTATTCCAAAAGCTTGCATTTCTTCTTGGGTGAGGCCCCAATGAGAACCAGTGTGTGGCGGGAGTTATGTTGTGGAGGATATTGGTAATGTAGATGCATTAGTGGGAACTTGGGATGTGAATGGGGGATTCTAGGACCCCATAGGAGGCATGCCTATTGTGAACATAGTTTGTTGGGCTTGTGCTTGGGTAAATGCTTGTTGGGGAGTGGAAGAAGATGCTTGTGTTCCCCACATGAAAGGTGAGGCTGATGTGGAAGCTTGATGGGAGAAGGAAGGAAATGATGGAGTTGCCCCTGGAAATGGTGGCATGGATGCTAAAGCTTGTGGAGTGAAGAAGGGAAATGATTGCATTGCCCCTGAAAAGGATGATGCTTCTTGGCTCATAGAGAATGGAGGAATTTCTTGTGTAGTGGCTTGTGCAGAAGATGGTGGTTGGTTTTGTCTGAAGCTTTGGGTATGAATGTTAGCTTGAGCTGCTATGGAGGATGATGCCATGCCTATGATGGAGAATGGTGTGGATTGCATTGCTTGTGTTGTAGGACTTGTGAAGCTTCTTTGTAGAAGATGGGGAATGGGCGAAACTATCTGTGATATGTGTAAATTAGGATCATGGATTTGCTGGATGATGGGGGTGTAGGATTCTACTGGGATTGGGATGGTACTGATCGAAATGTGAGGTTGGAGATATAGTGGAATGGGAGTGCCTTCTTGGGAAAAATTAGCTAGTATGTTTTGTCAATTATGATCAATAAGTCCACTGACAATTTATGCATTCCATGGATGGCCCATGAATGTCTCCATAGAAAATAAAGTACTAGGGGGTCCATTGGGGTCTTCCCACACATTATCAATTTGTGGATTTTGTGGATTATAGGTTATCATCATGCTTGTGGGATTGTTAGGATTGGATGAGCTAGTGGTCTGATTAGGATCCATGTTCCTTCTCTTCCTAGATCTTGTCTCGATAGGCATGGAGTGCAACACTAAAGATGATAATGCAAATGATGGGTGGATGCAAGATGTTCCTAAAGGACTCTAAAAATGATGGATGTAAGTCTAAGAAACTCTAAGGATGGGGGATTTCTAAGATGGGATGCAAGGATTTGGACCAACTGAAAGATGGTAGGATAATGAAGGATTGGTGAGATGTTGTGATTTGGATCGAGGATGATGGAAGATTGGTGGAGGATTGTGGAAGATTGTGGAGGATTATACTAAGTGTCAAAAAATGAGCTCCTGCTTCCTAATGTAGGATTAGTGGGGATTGTCAACCTAGGATAGACTGATGATCTTTGACTGACATGATTCTTCTTAATGTATGCTAATCTCTTGCTCGAGATGATGAGGTTAACAAGGACAAGGAGGCTTCCCTAGACAATGCTCTGTCAAAGGGTAGATTTCTGATTTAGGATAAGGATTTGAAGCAACTCAAAGGATAGGACACAAAGTGGATGGCTTTGGATCACTTGGATTTTGATTCTGATTTGGATGATGGGTTCTGACTTGGATGGTGGATCACCAATTTGGGTCAAAGATGAAAGCAAGGATGATGGATCAAGGATTTTGGGATTCTGATTACAGATTGCTGATGGAAGGATGATGAAGAATGAATGAATGGTGCTTGTTCTATAGAGATGATCTATATGCAAATGCAACAGAATGATCTATGATGCAACTAGGAAGATGAAAAGAGAATGCAAGAATGCAGTTAAGAATGACTTTAGGCTGTAACTAAGGATGGATGGTGATGCAAAGATGTGACTAGGAATGATCTAGGATGCAATGGATATCAAGATATGATTGTGGGATTCTGTAGGAAGATTGAATATGTGATGGGACCAACTAGTCTTCTCTCTCTAGGTTGAAATAGAAATGGTTAACTTTGAACTAGAACACAAACTACTTGACTCGTGCGTTATACTCAATGTTTTCCAATTTCTCTTGATTTTTCTCTTCTGCTTGGGCTGCCTGGAGAGAAGGCTAGTGATCTTTCAGATTTCTTTCTGCAAGTTTCTTGTCTAGATAAATTGGGGATCTATGAAGTTTAGTCTTCTTGTGTTTGGTCAAATTGAATATAGCTTCGGGAGATTTTTTGGAAATTAGATTGAAACAAGATTTGGGTGTCTGATCTTGAAGGATCTTTTCTGCAAGGTTTTGTGTTTTAAAGATTTTGGCTCAAGTTTTTGATGTCTTGATGGCAAAGGACTACCTAGACAACAGTCACTTTGAAAAAAATCCCAATAAGGGACAAGCCAACCTTGTGAGATACAAGAAATGATTTTGACAACTAAATCTAAAAAAAACCTTTGAAAGGTGTACATTCTAACAAGTGTTTTTACTGAGATTTTGACTGTGTAATCACTTCAAGCAGATCTACCTAAGGGAAGGTGAGTATCATAATATTTTCCCATAGCTTGAATCCCCCTAAAAGGGGATACATATGGTGAGTGTCTTAAGGTGATCCGAGAAACCACAGGGATCAGTCCTTGCACAAAGATTGTGATACCTTCAGGGGTGGATCATAAGGTTTCTATTTTATCAAGTTTATAGTTGATCTATGGAGTCCTCTCAATCAGTTTGTATGTGCATGACTCACTTAAGAACCTAGTTGACCATACTGAAATTGATGCAGGGGCATCCAAGGTTAAGGCAGGGGCATTCTGTGTGCTCGATGAAACTACATAAGTGTTTGTGTTTTGGCCAGTTTTACTCGGTTGCAACCTTGATTGATGATTTCAGTCACTGAAGGAGCTTGGTAGTCTCTAATGCTTGGTGATAGTGTTAATCGATCATGCCTGCAGTACTCAGTTGACACTGGTGTTCAGCACTGCTTGGCTTGCTCATTTAATTCACTAATGCTCGATAGTCCTTACTTACCAACTGAAGTTTTATGTAATTTGTTGGGTTGACTTGGTGCATTTATTGTTGGTAGCCATTGATTTGGGCCGACATGCTGAATTAAAAGTTTGTATACATTTGTAAGCCAACTTGTATGGCATTTAATTATTGTTAGGAAGAGTTAAGGGTTTCATCTTGCCAACTTGTGGCTGATGATTAGTATTTAAGGGGTGTGTGGGTAGATGTTTTAGGGACATGACTTCACAGATCTGGACCTCAGATGTGAACTGTAAGCTGAAATTGGTGAAGTTGTGAAAAAGATCTTCATGATCTTGTAGAGAAGATTGTAATTTGATAGTTGTTTGTAGCAGAAGAAGGGGTTTGCATACTTGGAAACAAGGAGATTGCTTGAAGTCTTGTGAGCTCAAGTTTAGATCTGCCTTAGGGTTTCCATCAGCTTCTGATTGTCTTCAGAGATGAACTAGCTAAATTTGTATTGGATCTAGTTGTGGATCTTGCAGAATTGTTTTCTAATTGTAATTGGCCCTAACCCGAAAGGCCTTACAGCCGGTCATGTTAATGAAAATAAGTGTTAAACAATTATTGGTGTTGCTTTGTTGAGTATTCCATTGTGTAATTATGTTGGCTGCAAGGTTTGGACTATCCTTAATTGGATCCACCATCCTTGACTGCATAAGGAGGTATCAGAGTGAAGTTGGTTCCTATTTAAGTAAAGTTTGTTCATGTTGGAGTTGAGAGTTTGATCTTGTTGAAGCAGAAGGTTGACCTAGCAAGGCTGATCTTGTGAAGTTGATCTTGTGCCGAAGAGATTGTGTGCAATCTAGATTGCAGATCCGAAGCACTGAACTTGTGAAATTGTGCCCTAGTTGTTTGCAACTTGGAAATTGTCACAAAGTGGTCGGTGAGGGTTTGTTGTAGAGGGTTTTACTTTCATATCTTTAAGGATGCCTCCAAGAAGATTGGACCCTAGAGTTATTTTTGATCTTTGTGATACTGTGGAATTCTGAATCACAGAGAAGATGAAATCAGATTTCAGATCTAAGATGGAATTGATGAAGAATGACATGGTCACCGAGATCATGAGAGCTATTACTGGTATACCTTAGAATGTTGGTACTGAGGATGGTTATGAAGAAGCTGCTAAAGATTTTGAACCTATTGGATCTAGTGGTGATGACAGGAGGGATAGATCTGGTGAAGACATAACTACTCAGTTACCTAGATCTGCTTCTTGCTTTAGTAGTTACTGAATGGAAGTTTCTACTTTCTCTTGTACTTTGAAGCCCAACAATATGATTGATTGGATTGGTGAACTTGAAGATTTCTTTGAGCTAGAAGAAATTGAAGATCCTCTTCAGGTGAGATTAGCACAGACAAAGTTGAAAGGACATGTTGCTCTTTGGTGGAAGGAATTAGAAAGAGACTGAGAAGATGAAGGTGAAATGAAGATCAATCGGTGGAGGTTGATGGTGACTAAGTTGAAAGCTAAGTTCATACCAGTTGACTATGAGCTTGACTTGTTTAAGAAGTTGTAGAATCTGAAACAAAAGGATTTGTCTATTGAAGATTATACCAAGGAATTGTACAAACTTAATATTCAGTCTAGTAATAGAGAACTTGGTAAGGAAAAGGTAGCTCGGTATATGAATGGTTTGAGATTAAATATTCAGGGTGGGCTTGGTATCTGAAGATTGATTTTGTTGAAAATGCTTATCAGTATGCTCTAAAGGTAGAAGATAAGTTGAAGAGGAAACAACCAAATCATTCCCGAGGGAAGGAGAAAGTTGATCACTCGGCAAAGGATAAACTGACTGATGTAGAAGATGAACAGAAACTTGTGGAACCTAAGAAGAACACAGGTAGAGTTATCTTTAAGGGTACTTGCTATAACTGTGGGGAGGAAGGAAATTGTTCTTTTGAATGTACATAGAATAAGGTTGACCAATGAACTGTTGTGGTAAATAAGAACATTCAGAATGAACTTAAATCAGAGAACTTATTGCTTCGGTGAACATTGCTCGGTACAAAGGATGGACCTTGTCAGAGGAGTAACTTGTTTAGGACCTTATGCAAATCTGAAGGTAAACTCTGTGATGTTATTGTTGATAGTGGTAGTACTGATAACCTTGTTGTTGAGGACATGGTTTGGAAACTTCTCTTGAAAAGAATAAAACATCCACATCCTTATAAGATTGGTTGGTTAAAAGATGATCATGCTCTGGAAGTTAGAGAACAATGCTTCATTGATGTTCAGATTGGCCAGTATAAGGATCTTGTGTTATGTGACATTGTGAAGATGAATAGTTGTGATATATTGCTCTGTAGACCTTGGTAGTATGATTGTAGAGATATTTATGACTGTGTGAAGAATGTATTTACTGTTGAGAAAGATGATAGGAATTTTTCATTGACACCTTTGATGGATACAACACTCGGTAGGAGAAGCTTGAGTATTGGTCCCCGAGTTGAGTTGGTGGATCCAAAGAAAACAAATGATCAGTTTGGAGAATAGACATGTATGATGTCTAGAAAATATTTGAAGAGGTACAGGAAACAAAAGTGGAAGAATCTGCAAGCAGAAAAGGTAGAGGATTTGTATGTGAAGAACCAGTTCAGGGTTTATGTGTTGAACCCTGGAAGATGTTCTTCTCACATATGAACATCTTTTGGAACCTGGGGTGTCTGATGCAGGGGTATTGAAGGTTAAGGCAGGGGCATTCTATGTGCTCGGTGAAACTACATAAGTGTTTGTGTTTTGGCTGGTTTTACTCAGTTGCAGCCTTGACCGACGGTCTCAATCATTGAAGGAAGCTCGATCACTGAAGGAACTTGGTAGTCTCTGATGCTCGATGATAGTGTTACTCAGTCATACTTGTGGTGCTTGATCGACACTGGTGTTCGGTGATGCTTGGCTTGCTCGGTTAATTCACTGATGCTCGGTAGTCCTGACTTACCGACTGGAGTTCTGTGTGATTTGTTGGGTAGACTTGGTGCATTTATTGTTGGTAGCCATTGATTTGGGCCGACATGTTGAATTAAATATTTGTATACATTTGTAAGATGACTTGTATGGAATTTAATTATTGTTAGGAAGAGTTAAGGGTTTCATCTTGCTGACTTGTGGCTAATGATTAGTATTTAAGGGGTGTGTGGGTAGATGTTTTAGGGACATGACTTAGTAGATCTGGACCTTAGCTGTGAACTATAAGCTAAAATTAGTGAAGTTGTGGAAAAGATTTTGATGATCTTGTAGAGCATATTGTAATCTGATAGTTGTTTGTAGTAGAGTTAGGGGTTTGCATACTTGGAGACAAGGAGATTTCTTGAAGGCTTGCAAGCTCAAGTTTAGATCTTCCTTAGGGTTTCCATCAGCTTCTGATTGTCTTCAGAGCTGAACTAGCTGAATTTGTATTGGATCTGGTTGTGGATCTTGTATAATTGTTTTCTGATTGTAATTGACTCTAACCTGGAAGGCCTTACAGCTGGGCATGTTAATGAAAATCAGTGTTAAACAATTATTGGTGATTCTTTATTGAGTATTCCGCTATGTAATTCTATTGGCTGCAAGGTTTGGACTGTCCTTAATTGGATCCACCATCCTTGACTACATAAGAAATAGTCAGGATATTCACCTACCTTGGGCTACCATCAACATGCATCGCCCAAGCTTGAGGGGATGAAGCTAGAGTTTTCTCAGCGCTTTATTTCTATGCTAGTCGGGGAAGGTACCGATTTGAGGTCGTTCTCCAAAGAGGAAGTGCTTTTCTCTCTGGATAGGCCTCTCTAGAAGTAAAGTGAATGAACTAGTCCGAGTTTAATTCACTTTTATGTCACTTAATTCTAACAAGGATTTACAGAAAAATGGAAAATGTTGTATACACCTAAAAATGGTCATCTAGACTATTAGCCCCTTTTTCTAAATCATAAATTGCTTGCTCTTGATCAAATCTTAGCTCTATCATTTATTCGATTATTTTCTATGGGCTAACCATTTTATCATAAAGTCTTTATTTATTCAAAAGGAATATTTCCTCCCCTTTTAATAAATAAAAAGCCCCACCTTTTCCTCTTATCCTAAGTTGCACAAATAAAGCATTATTCTTATTTTATAAAAAGGGAAAAAGCACTTTTTGTCTCATATGGACACAAAAGTCAACTCTTATTTTCCTATTGGAGGATACTTGTGCACATGGATTGCTCCTCTTTTAAGCTCCACCGTTGATTAAATCTTTTGCCTCTTAATCTCCATGGTCCATTCCTTCTCATTTCCTTTAAAAGAAGAGCTCTCTTCTTCATTCTAGATCCCCAACTTTTTATGCTAACTTTATGCTATAGGATTTCTAGGTCACTTTGGAGCTTTTAGAGATTTGGAGCATTCTTAGCATCTACATCTCATTCTTGCATTCTACATCTCATTCTTGCATTCTTAGCTTAGCTTCGTATTTATGCTTTCTTAGATTAGCTTCATTTCTATGCTCTAGATTAGCTCACATAGATTAATTAGCTTGGGTTGTAACACTTGCATATTTCCTTTCATAGCTTAGCTTGCATTTCCATTTCTAGCATAGCATTGCATTGCATTTCCATTCTTGATTCTTGAGGATATTGGCATTCTTGCCCTTGTCTTCATTGAATCTCCCATTGCATGGTTTACTAGCAAGGTTATAGGCTAAATAGCTCTAGCTGAGAGCATTCTTAAAAACCCTTGCACTCCATGCCTAGGGAGCTATGGATCGATTTGTGAGGGCTCATTCTTGAGTTTCTTTGCATGTAATGATCCATAGAAGTGTGACACATTTATAGCACACAAATGTTGACATGCACTCCAAGAATATTTGATTTCCCAATATGATCTTTAATGTTTTTGAAATGGAATTTCAAGACACAAGTGTTTAAACTTTGAATTTTTATTTGAGGACACACTTGCTTGAAAAAAATATTTTTAATGTTTATACTGGCATTCAAGAGTTGTGTTTCTTGCTCTGAACCTGATTTGAATAGAAGGAATGCTTTTGATTTTAACTAAGGCATTCGAGAGTGATTTTTTGAAGTAAATGACTTCTTTGATTTGATTTCAATTTTTCTTTAAAGGGCACTCAATATTTGATGTCTTAATCTATTTTTAGAACCAAAATGAATATTCCTAGCTTGATCTCATGCATGACAACTTTAAAGACTTTTAGGATTTTTGTAACATAACATTTGTTTTTATCAAGATCAATGCTTTGAGGACTAAAAAGATTAGGACTCTTTAGGAATCAAAAAAGATTTGTAGACTTTGTTCCTAGTTTGCATGAGATTTGAAAGATATTTTAAGGCAATGTAAATGAAACCCACTTTTAATGATTCACGATTGATTTTGAGAATGCTTTTATAATGATTTAGGACTGATTTTTAGGAACTAAAATAGAAATGATATGCAATTTTGTGGTTCTTTTTAAGCTTCCCAAAACTTAAAATGTTCCTAATTTGCATGGATGCAATTTTAAAAAACCTTAGTTTTTGCAAGAATGAAATTTAGGAATGATTTGAGTTGATTTGTCAATATTTTTTTAGGAATTCAAGAGTGATTTTTGAGATTCATTTCAAACATTTAGACAAAGTGTGTAAGATTTGCCTTGTTCAATTTTATCTTTTGTTAATTTTAAGCCCAAATTGAAATGATGAGGTGTTGTGAGTTCATACAATCACTAGTACAAAAACAACAATATATGACTAAATAAACTACTAAAAATTGTAGATAAATGACTAATTTTGGTCACGTGACCATTAGTAGTTTATTGCTGGTCATTTATCTCGTGACCAAATTTATAAGTAAACTATTTTAGTCATTGATTTGGTCATTTATTTAGTCATTTATTTGGTCGTTTATTTGGTCATTTATTTGGTCATTTATTTAGTCATTTATTTGGTTATTTATTTGGTCATTTATTTGGTCATATATTTAGTCCTTAATTTAGTCATATATTTAGTCATTAATTTAGTCATATATTTAGTCATATTAGGGCATGATGGAATCGAACCATCATCCTCCTACTTGTAAAGTAGGTGCTCTTCCATTGAGCTAGTACCCTTTAAAGAATAATCATACCATGTATACTACTACTTTCTATTAAACATGATTTCAAGTTTTTCCATCTATAGTTCAAGGGTAAAAAAGCCTAAGGGGAGGATGACTAGTGATACTTTAAACTCAATGGAAAAGTTATTCAATGTGCAATATAAGAATAAAGTGAATGATGTCATTGGAAAATACGTTACATGTGGCTCATTCCCCTTATTATAATGTCAAGCATATATCTTTAGGGGAAACTAGCCACATTAAATAGAGATAAAGTATGTACCAATGATCATACCTTCTACATTTTCACTCCTAATTAACCCATCAAAAGATTTACTACTTTAGAAAGCCATTCTATAAAACATTTCAATAATTGTGTTTAATAAATGTCTCAAAATAATACATTGCACCTAAAGAACATTCTCAAAGGATTTGTCATCTTGTATTTAATACAATAATCTTAAATCATCTCCCAAATTACATTTCTCTAGGTTTAGTGCTACATATGTACATGAGTGTGCACATACAAGCATAGAAATTGAATATTTTCACAAAAGAATATGGAAGCTATTTGATTTGATTATTAGTGACTACCTCCCAACAAGGTTAGTTAACTCACAGACAAGATGGCAACAACATTACCATGTTTAAATTGACCAATAATTTCTAGAGCATAAGGTGATTGGAAACAAATAAAAAATATATAGCTACCATATAGCCCATTCAACCAATTGCCAATCATAGATTTTAATTAACATAACTAGAAAACTATGCATGATGAGATTAATGAATGGTTATTTTCTCCTTGTAAAACTCCTCACATTATAGATTCTAAGTAGTACACCTGGCCTGCAAGTCAAGATCACCATAGTTAACATCTTATCTTGGTTAGAATGAATTAAGTATTTGTATAGTGTTTCAATTAGAATAAATGAAGCGTCCATGAACATGTATTATTCCCTACCTATATGTGAAATTGAATGAGGCATTCTTACTTATAACAACATGAGCAGTTGACTAACTCCACATAAGCTAGACTAGTTGAGGTTTCTATGCATGTTAAGTTCAAGAGTTGTTTGCATCTACTGAAATTTAATCGTTCTACACATATTTATACGCAAATAATGAAGAGAAAACAAAATCATATTTTAGTGGTACTTCTCTTGTATCCTATATCAACATTCCATATTCCCCTACTCTCATATTAAAACATTTATTCTACTGTCATAATTCTGCAGGGAAAATCAATACTCCCAGATATGCTTGTGAAAACATATGTAGGATGTGTGTAAAAGAATAGAGATGCCAAACCAAATTATAAGCCCAATATAAAATTGAATCCAGTAGAGGAAAGTCATGAATTAAATTTAGTAGTTGAATATAGACTATGTTAATTGCCAATTGAAATATCATTTTGTATTTGATTTATTTCATTTTGCTTCTGAAGATGTTGAAGGATGAACATGAATCTGGAAAAGACGATTGTGAGCACTCAAATCGGGTGCCTTCACACAACCCACAATTAACCAAAGATAATATATAGTCTCTAATGGATGCAATACCTGGGAACAAAACTGAACATTAAAGGTGCTATTTGTTTTAATCAAAAATATCAACTACCAGAGAAACGAAGCTACATGCTAAAGCACAAAAAGGCATTGGATAAAGGATAGATGAGAAATTATACTATCTTGAGCACTGTGGTTCTTATGCTGCAGACAAGTTCTAAATATGAAATAAAATAGAGTCACGTGATGAGAAAATGATGCCAACAGAGGCATTTGATGAGAAAATGATGCCAACTTGAGGCAAATATAAGTTTAGGAGAAACAAATACCTCTTTGAAATAAATTAAAGTAGCCATTGACCATGCATGCAACTCACGTGTCATTTAGATACTGAAGTAAAAGATGATTATATTTTTTTTAAAGGTTGAATATTAAACACTAGTTAAACATTGGGAATTGGTCACAACTAAAAATTAAGATGAGAAAAAAGTACATTAACATGAGCTCAAGGAAGATTCTTGTTGAGATCTGTACCTCAAACAAACAAGAATGGATTTGAAGGCCAAAAGTTCTAAGGCCCAAGTTACAAAGAACTTGTAAATAGAAACAAAAAAACAAAGAATTTATCCAAAGTAATTTAAGACAACTCCAACAAAAAGGTGAGACTTGAGAGATGTTTTGTTTGAATTTCATCCATTTTTGTATCCTAGAGGTTGAGAATTATTTAGTTGACCCCACAAGAACCTATAGTTCAAATCATGTGTGTTTCAATGTCCTTTCTTGAATCTTTATCATTTTGGTTGCTATGTCTAGAACATTTTGGCAATATTCAAGAAAATGTAGCCATGGGAAAATGTGGGTAAGCATTTGCCATAGAAGACCATGTAATAGGAAAAATTGTTGGACTGAGGAATTGCTGCAATAAAAATATTGAATTAATACAAGACTATACTTAGCATTTATTTTTGGTTCAAATTCTTTCCACAGGTTCCTTTCCAATATTAAATATGATTTCAAATGAAATAATGCTCAAATGTTAAAGTATATGACGAATTCAAAAATTAATTCTTGCCCGTTTTGCTAATTGTAAGCACATGTGAACCCAAATTCTGTCTCAATTTATAGGTTGACCTAAGTGATTAATTCTTTTTTTAGGATAATGCAACATGAACTATCATTTTGGAATTTGGTCTTGAACATAAATTTTGTTAGCAAGATTGAACTTTTCAATTTTCCCGAAGCCCCAGATAATACGAAATTTTTTAGAATGTAAAAGATATGCAAATAAATTGAAGAAAATTCTCAGAATTTTGAAGTCTACTTGATAGAGAATCAGATATTCAGAAGTCTCTCCATAGCCCCTAAGGATGTCATCAACGCAAATACAAATCTAGGATATTTTTTTGATGACCTAAATCTTGGGTATGCATTTACTCTTGCACCTACATAAGATGCTTCCTAAATACTCTTTTCTCATTATACCATGAGTGCTTTTTAAGTGTCAATAACCCTTTAGAAAGTATTGAGGTCCTTAAAAGCCAAGAAGGGTTTATAATAGATTGAAATTGTTTTGATAACCAAGGGTTTCACATTGGCATTAACTCCACATGATAATTTAAAGTAAAATTTGTGCCTATCCAAAATCCCAAAATGGAGAAAAAAGAATTTTTCTATAAATTTACAGAAACCTCAAGGTCAAAGCAGAAAAACATTCAAATTTATTGTAACATGCACATAGAGCAGAACCATTGATGTTATAAATTCAATTTTTCTCTTTAAAATTTCTCAAGTCTTAAAATCAAGGCAACCTAAGACAATGATGAAAACTCTGAAAAATAAATGATTCAAAAGCCTAAACCTTATTGTCTTCCACCAACATAAAATGCATGCTTCTTATGTCACAATGAAAATGATAATTACCCAAAAACATAAAGGATTTTACAGGTCTCAAAAGTGGTTGAAATGCTGGAGTGAGTGTACAAATATCATCAAGACCATCCCATTTAGATGATAACTACCCTGATTTTTCCATCTTTAGAGTAAAGATTAGTGAAGCTAAGGTTTTTGGTTCTTCCTTATGATTAAACATAGCAGGGTCATTTCCTTGTGTGTCCCTTAGAATCTTTACCAGAGACCTCGGTGGCTTTGCAGAAGACAAAGATAATGATGGTGGCTCTAAATCTTCTGGAGTGAAACACTGCTTTCCAAAAGGTTTCAATTTGGTTGTGGATCTTCCTTGACTGAAATATTGGAAGGATAGTGTTAGAGAAAAAATCTTGTTAGATTTTTGTTGCTCTGACTCTAGAATATCATTTTGATCAACCAACTCAAGATTTTTTTGTGATGTTGCCTTCTTCCATACATCATCCTGATATTCTTTGGCTTCTCTATCATCTGATTCTTTGGTGTAGGGCACCAAGGACAATCAGTCAAAACAAAAAGGACAGTCAAAACCAACATGAAGATCATAAAGGCCAATGAAGATCAGTGGATGAAGAAACACCATAAAGACTCTAAGGAGGTCAATTGGACCATATTGAAGCCTATAATGGCTTTTGATAGTATGTAATAAGAATAAGCTCTATAAGTTGGAAAAGTGTCCTTCAAAGAATAAACAAGATTTGTAAAGGATCAATAGCATCCAATTGATAAATTTGAGTATTTAAAAGGTCTAGGAGTCTTTTGAGAAAGTCAACAGGTCATTAGATCAATAAAATAAAGTAAAGGGTCATTGAATTAATAAATTGTAAGGTTGCAAATTAAAATTTTAAAAAGCAATGGTTAGATTATAAATTTGGAAGGAATTAGAATTTTTTAGTGTCCAAAGTCTTAAACAAACCTTCCAACCATCCAAATATGGTTGTGGAAGTTAGGAATGGTCTATATATTAGAAAATGAAGGCATTGTACAACAGAAGGCTGGAGTGTATAGACTGTGCAAGAGAAACATCAATAAAGATCACCTTTTTCAAGGCATTTTGTGTTGTTTTGACTTCTAAACTTGGGTATTTCATTGAGGAGGATTAGAAATGTATTGAGAATATTTTGAATCTTATTGTAATCCCATCCTAATGCATTGAAGATCTTTTAGTTACTCCTATTCTGTTCATTCATACTGTACAATCACAGTTTTCTTTGCATTTTAGTAATTATTTTGAAGTTTCAATGAAGGATTGATTGTTCCATGGGATCAAAGGCCTAGACCCCATGGAATAATGTTCACTAACATTGTATTATACATTTTTAACAAGTGATGTGCAGATATAATAAGAAAGAGTGATCACAGTTTGGAGAAAGGGTAAAAGTTCAAAAATGAAGGTTGCAGAAAATGCAGTCTGAAGCGAGGGCAATATCTTGGGATTGCACTGTTGGATCTTGATGTTCTTTGGAAAAAATCAAGAGAACCTAATTTTTCCAAAACTCACTGAAGGGATTGAAAAAATTTGATCTGGTTAAAAATTTATTATGACTGTCCATAGGTCTATCCAGAGGGCAACAAGGTGGTGTTGTTGGAAATATTCAGGAATTAACCGAGTTACTGAGAGGGGAGGGGTGAATCAGTAACTCCAAATTTTCTTTCAATTACAGATGTATTAACATGTAATTTACTTTAGCCTTTGCATATGAAACTTAAGAGCATTCACAATAATGACACATAGATTTGGTTACCCAGAAACCTTCCAAAAAGAAAGTAAAACTGGGGTGGGGATGAAACCCACAAAAATTTAATACTGCAAAATAAAGTTGGCCGATTAAGGGTTACAATTTGATCACTTCTGATGATTTGCCCTGTTAGGAGCAATAAGGATTGCTAAATCCACCCTGTTAAAGGATTTACAAACATACAATGAAGTATACACTCGGTAAAGAGATTTTACAAAAGACTGTTAAGTCTACCCGGTTAAAGGATTTAGTACTGATTCACCTGTTAGGATGAAACAGTAGATCTCTTGCTTTGCAACTAGATTGCTGATTGAGATTCGCTGATGTACTGATCACCTTCTGTGATGAATTTGTCTTTGCTGTTCCTTATACTGCTGAAGCCCTTTGTAATTCGCTTATCTTTTCCTTTCTTTCTTTTTCACATATATGCTTCTTACTTTCTTCTTGACATTTTTACAACATTGTTTATATACAAGTCTTAAACAATTAATTACAATTACAATTACAAAGTCAGCTTGACGAATAAACATAAGTGCTACTAAGTCGGCCCAAGTATGGTTACACGGTTCCTGCAAACTAACTCGGTGACTTTCTGATACTCGGCGTCCACTGCATTACTCAGCATCATCATGCACTCGGTAGAAGTGAAGGCATGGTTCATACTGATCACTCGGTAGGTTTTAAACTCGGTAAATACTGGTGACTCGGTAGACATGATGTTACTCAGTTTACACTGTCCTACTCGATTTGTACTAACTTGCTCGGTTTGCATTGTCTTGCTCGGTTTGCACTGTCTGCTCGGTTTGCACCCAGAATGCAAATAAGTGTTGTCACTAGTGGCAATTCTGTTTAATGCCAACAATCTCCCCCTTTGGCATTAGTGACAAAAACACTTATTGGCCAAAACTTATATACATGAGTCATGCTGAGTTTTATTTTGATTTTTCAAAATTTGTCTTTGTTATAGGGCTTTATACATTGTCTCCCCCTTTCAATGTGCTAACTTTTTTTTATACAAAACATATATCTCCCTCTATACATATCTCCCCCTTTTTGACGATAATGCCAAAGGTGTATATACAAGTTATTTACAGAGAGAGTCCAAAATTTGATAGAAAATCAGAATGTACCTTCATTATTAGTGCCAGGGTTCTGTCCCAACTTTCTTGCAGAATCTTACATGTTTGGATTGCAATTTGGACTTCTGCAGAGAGTTCAATCATGTGATCTACTATAGAGAAGTGATTGTCATGAATCAATGTTTTGGAATGTTCAATGTGCTTATACATTGTATTCATGATGGGAAGGATCATGTGTTGGATGTCTAGTAGTGTGGACCAGATCCTTGTGTCTTCTTTCAGTAGATCAGACTGCATATTTGATAGGTGTGAAATTTTCATGTGATGAGCAGAGCTTGAACTTGGTTCAAGTTGCAGCTTCTGTATGCTAATCTTCATATCCTCATCCATTTTATTCATTTTATCCTTAACATCCTTTGTGAACTCAGCAATATTGCACAATCTGGCCAAAAGAGAGGTAGCATTCGAATAGATAGATTCAATGTTTGACAAAACTGAAGACAATTCTACTTGGTTAATAGCTATGTGCTGAGCAATGTGCTCAAGCACTTTATTGTTGAATCTCTTCTCGGCTCTTTCAACTAACTTTTCTATCCCAGATGAATCCTCATTGTATTTATTAACTGCTTCTGCTAATTGTAGCAAAACATGTTGGGAGGAGTCTACTTTAATACCTAATGCATCAGACAAAATGTCCTTAGCATCCTTGATGATTTGATATTCCTTGTCTCTCTCCTCTTTAAGCTTCTTTTGTTTTGCTTTCCTTTGGAGGATCTCACCTATATTTTGCATTTGGTCCGCTGATAGATTTGCAAAATCTAATGTTGGAATCTCTATCTCTTCATCTAGGTCTATATCCTCTACTATATTCTTACCCAAAAATTTTATACTCGGTAGAGCCTTAGGCTTATCTGTACTTAATGCTTTAGTAGTAGTGACAATAGATATAGTAGGGCTGGCTATAGAGACTAGCACACTATCTACTGGAGAGCTTAAAATATTTACACTTGTAGATTCAAAAATTGGAAAACTTACTGCTGGAAAACTTGATGAAATGGGAGACTGCAACTCAGTAGAAGAAATGGTAGTTGCTTCTGTTGTTGCTATAGATGATTGGACAAATGTTGAAGTTGTCACAACCATGCTTGAAGGTGTCTCCAGGCTGGATGTAGAAACTTTTACTGGAGAGGTAGGAAGGGATGCAATGACTTCTGCTGCTATCCTCACAGTATCATCTACCTCAGTGGCTTCTTCGAGTTCATCACTGTCATCTTCAATGTCTTTTATTATGACTATTTCAATACTCGGTTGGTGAAGGTGGTATATGTTCTTCCATGTAGCATTTGTAGCCTTCACAACTGATTCAATATTGTTGATCAGAATCAAACAAGTATTGAACTTTAATGTCATCTTACTTTCATTTTATTTTAATGCCTTCTTTACTTCATCATTTTTCAAGCTCGGCATTAACTGTCTCAGGGTTTGATCAAATATGTCTATCACAGTTTGCTTTGCATTGCTCCATCTCATTTTTATTGGATTTAATAAGACAGCTGGAACCTATGGGGCTATTTCATCAGGAGAGTATTTCCACTGTCCCATCTTTTCAATAACAACATCTTCTATTTCCTTCTGTTCTATTTCTGATCTGGTTTCATATTTAAAAGATTTTATGTTACTTACTCCAGATCCTGATCCGTCTCTAAAGAGTTTGATCTTTTCTTGAAAGTTTAGAGGAGGCCTTTTGAATACTATGTCTTTATCTACCTTGTCTGCCTTGTCTACCTTGCCTCTTGCATTTCTCCTTGTAAATACAGCAGTGGGAGGCTTAGGTGCCTTAGTGATGAATACCTTTCCTTTCTTCTTTGCAGGTTCTGGTTCCTCTGTTTTCTCATCCTTTTCCTCTTCTTCTTCATCTTTTTCTTCTTTGTCCTCGGTTATCATTTGCATTTTGGCTATCCTCTTCTTTCCTTTGTTTACCACCTGTGGAAGCTTTATGCTTAGTTCAATTCTTATGTTAGCTTCATCATATGTTCCAAAATATGGAGCTTTGGGATTGACAGGATGATTAAGAAGAGCTTCAATGATATTCTTGGTTTCATCAATATTTACCTCATAAGGAAGAGGTTTTACATATACAGTCCTCGGTTTAGCTGCTCAAATATATACATTATCACAATCCACCATAAAACAAATGTCATCCTTGTAATCTTCCACCAACTTCTGTGGAATCCGAAATCTGTCATTCATTTTCTCTTTGAAAGACTCAAAATAATTATCCATGATGCTTTCAAAATTTTCACCCATTTCTGAGATGTATTCATTTATTTCATAAAGGGCTGGCACATCTTTTCTCCATACAACTTTTCCTTTAGAAGGGAAGAATTTCTGAACATAGAAGAATAAACAGACCAATAAGGATCCAAACTTACATGGATTGTTTTTGGAAGTTTGAATGCTTTCCATGTTTTTGTTAAACTACTTTAACAATAAGTCTGCTAGGTCAAATGTTAAGTTATTCTTGACCACTTTGTATGCTAGGTCAATAGCTTCACAGGAGACACTATTCTGTCGACTAGAACTGTAAATCTTATGGGCAATAATGTGTGTACCAAACTTCAGTTCAGCATCGGTAATGCTGCTAACTTTCATGCCTCTACCGTCCCACTCGGCTAGGGTTTTCTTCTCTAGTTCCGTCCGACCTAGGGTTTTGGTAGTTTTTGCTTTGTTCAACATGGGAAGACTGGTGATTTGATGAATCATCTTCTTTGTGATCTCTATGGGTTGCTCAAGCCAAATCTTGCCATCATGTACACGGCTGAGAATGTATCTAACCCATTTATCTCAAAAGTTTCGAGGTAGATGTGCAATGTGAACTAAACCTTTATCTTCCAGATGTTTGTGCTCAGGTTTCAGAATACCATCCACACATAGTTCTTCATGCACAGTATCTAATTCTAGGTTCCCCATTTCATGAATTGAATAGTTGAAATGATTGCAGATATCGTTAATAAGTAGTACCTTAGGAGGAATCTGAGATTGAGCTCCATTTGGATCTAGGGCTGCTGCAATTGCGGGCACAATCTTGAAATCTGGTGCTTTCCATTCCCCTTGCACTGACATATCAGATCCTTTCTTTGCTGAAGTGCTGGATGATGCCATGGTAGCTCACAGAAAATTCCTTTCGCAAAAGTGTTGAATCGCTGGGTTGCTCTTGAAATTTTCTGCTCTCAAAGTGCTAAAGGTTCGCGGTGAAGAATGAGTTCGATTACTTGGTTTTTGTTTATAACTCTATCATTAATGCTCAGTACAAATTAGGGTATGAATTTCGACAGACTGTCACCCACTAAGAATTAATTGCTCGGTAAAGACTTCGCAACTCGGTGAACTTGAGAATTCATATTGCTCCGACCTCGCTCGGTAAAGATGGGTACCGACCTTGCTCGGTGAAGACTGATACCGACCGTGCTCGGTGAAGACTGATACCGACCTCGCTTGGTGAATACTGATACCGACCTCGCTCAGTGAAGACTGATACGGACCTCCTTGTGATCTTACTGCATCTTGTATGCTGATTTAGATCTTTCTTTTAATTCGGTTCTCGAACTGCTTGAGATTGGTCTATGAGAATACAGTTCCAATGCTTTCTTGGAAATTTAGTTTGAGTCGGTAGAGCCATCCATTCCATTACTTGGACTGGATTGCTCATTAGATTTAGGAATCCATTTTTGTCTCACCTGTTTCCTGACCTTAGTTGCTTCATTCTTCTTTCCATCTTCAACTTCACTAGCATTCATGCAGTTTCTGGCTATGTGACCGAGTTTAGTGCATTTGAAGCATCTTACGGTAGTATCTCTTTTCCTTAGATGATGTTTTATGCAATTCATGCCAATGTGTCCATATTCTCCACAGTAATGACATCTACACCAGGTGTTGTAGTCCCATCCAAACATTGCTTTCATGATTTGTTCTGCTGGATTGAATATTTTGGATCTGCACTCGGATGCCTTGTGACCTTGTTTGTTGCATATGTGACAATTACCTCTGAATCTTGGTTTTTCCCTGCATTCATTTGCTTTGTGACCAGGTTGATTGCAGCTGTAACATTTTCCATTGAATTCTGCTTTTTCATTGTTCCAACATTTATTTGAAGTATGTCCTATTTTACCACAGTGATTACAAGTAGGTTTTTGATTTCTTTGAGTACCTTGCTTAGAGGATTCACCTTCTCCTTTGTATCCAAGTCCTGCTTTTCCTTTTTGCCTATGAAGATTTCGCTCATACAGCTGATTCAAGTCTTCTTGACTTTTCAGCATTCCTTCATTGATTTGTTTTTCAGCGTTTAGGTCATCCACCAATCTTAGATTGATTTCCTTTTCAGATCTTAGTTCTTCTCTTGTGCTTTCTATTTCTGATCTTAGATTCAGAATTTCCTCATTTGTATGAGAGATTTGATCAATTAGGTTTTCTAGCTGAAGGGTTTTATTTTGGACTTCAATGTTCCTTCCATCTAATTCATCTTTCAACTTGTTTCTTTGTTCCAAGATCTCACAGAATCTTGTAGAGTGTAGCTCTTGTTCTCTTTTTAATTTTCTCACTTCTTCCTGCAAAGACCCAATCTTTTCTAGGAGTTCTTTGATAGCATTGTTTGCTTTATCTGAGTTATTTGAGGGAAAAAGATCTTCAATCTTTTCTTCAATGTAATTCTGATCATTCATCTGATTTGCAAGTTCCTTTCTTCTTCGTAGGGATTGGGAAAGATGTTCTTTTGCTTCTTTGAGTTTAGCTATGGCCATTTCTAGATCTAGCTTTTCATTTTCAATCACCTTGTTCAGTTTGAATACCTCCATTGTCCTAGATCTTTGCTCAAGCTAGTTAAGCTTTGTCTTGAGAACCAATGCTGCTCTGATACCAATTGTTGGAAATATTCAAGAATTAATCGAGTTACTGAGAGGGGAGGGGTGAATCAGTAACTCCAAATTTTCTTTCAATTACAGATGTATTAACATGTAATTTACTTTAACCTTTGCATATGAAACTTAAGAACATTCACAATAATGACACATAGATTTGGTTACCCAGAAACCTTCCAAAAAGAAAGTAAAACTGGGGTGGGGATGAAACCCACAAAGCTTTAATACTGCAGAATAAAGTTGGCCGGTTAAGGCTTACAATTTGATCACTTTTGATGATCTGCCCTGTTAGGAGCAATAAGGATTGCTAAATCCACCCTGTTAAAGGATTTACAAACATACAATGAAGTATGCACTCGGTAAAGAGATTTTACAAAAGACTGTTAAGTCTACCCAGTTAAAGGATTTAGTACTGATTCACCTGTTAGGATGAAACAGTAGATCTCTTGCTTTGCAACTAGATTGCTGATTGAGATTCGCTGATGTACTGATCACCTTCTGTGATGAATTTGTCTTTGCTGTTCCTTATACTGCTGAAGCCCTTTGTAATTCGCTTATCTCTGCCTTTCTTTCTTTTTCACATATATGCTTCTTACTTTCTTCTTGACATTTTTACAACATTGTTTATATACAAGTCTTAAACAATTAATTACAATTACAATTACAATGTCGGCTTGACAAATAAACATAAGTGCTACTAAGCCGGCCCAAGTATGGTTACACGGTTCTTGCAAACTAACTTGGTGACTTTCTGATACTCGGCATCCACTGCATTACTCGGCATCGTCATGCACTCGATAGAAGTGAAGGCACAGTTCATACTGAACACTCGGTAGGTTTTGAACTCGGTAAATACTGGTGACTCGGTAGACATGATGTTACTTGGTTTACATTGTCCTGCTCGGTTTGTACTAACTTGCTCGATTTGCATTGTCTTGCTCGGTTTGCACTGTCTGCTCGGTTTGCACTGTCTGCTCGGTTTGCACTGTCTGCTTGGTTTGCACTATCTGCTCAGTTTGCACTGTCTGCTCAGTTTGCACTGTCTACTCGGTTTGCACCCAGAATGCAAATAAGTGTTGTCACTAGTGGCAATTCTGTTTAATGCCAACAAGTGTATTTTGTCTTATTTGCTTTCTAAGGTTGAGTTAATGAATCAAAAGGGTATGAGAGGTTTTAGGTTGTTATGGTTGGTTGTTCAAAGATTATTTTAGATAATTTTTTCGAGATTAAAATTATTTGTGGTTGTTCTTAGTAAAGAGAAAGAGTTTCAGGAAGACTTCTCAAGATTGAAGTGTTGGGTGTTGTTGTAAACCCCTTAACCATATGAATATTTTATAATACAATATAAACAAACCTATTCTATCATTGTTTGCTATTGGGGTAAGAATGTTAGTACCCATGTTTTAAATGGACTTTCCACCTATGCCATGTATGTCTCACCTGGGTTGCCCAGCTTTTCAAAAAACTAGTCAAAACTAAATCAAAGTAGAAGATTTTGTTTTTCCTTAACTAGATTTAACTTATATCCTCTGTTTCTATGCCTTAGGGGATCTGAAGTAACTATAAGTAAAACAAAAACCTTTTTTGTTCTTTATTCTTTTGAAAATTTAGTTTTGACATATATACCAACTATTGAATAAAATGAACTACAATGACTAATGGGATTTCCCTTCTCTCTATCCTGCTTCTATGTTCTGTGCACATAGAAGAAATTTTTTTATCTTTGTACAAATAGAAATTGGTTTTTACTTTTAGATATTGATTATACTGATACATTATTTTCTAAAATATTTTATTTTGATTTTATGCTTCATCTATTTTTTATCACTGGTACAAAGGATGCTGGAAAAGACTGTGAAATCTCACTTTACACCTACCCATTGCATTTGCTTGGCGGTCTCTCTAAATCTTTTCCACAACATCCATCAAAGCATAAAGCATAGAGAATTTTTTTCAAGTAATACAGTTGCAAATGCCCTAGTAGACATTTATCCAAAATGTGGAAGAAGATAAGGCAAAATAGTATACCTTAAAAACAAGTGGTCACAAGGACTAGGATGATTGTAGGATATGCTCAAATTTTACTTGCTTGTTTCAAAGCTCCTATTTTTCTAAGTACATTTTCTTGAAATTTTCTAAAGCCTTTTCAACTAATCTATTTTTTGCATATCCAGTTAAACACCTAAAGTTTTCCACCTTAAGTTTTTCTTGCTGACTATCCATGTACAAATTTCCCAAATAGTTTAGTAAGAAGTAGTGTATCTTTGTGATAACTGTGACTCCTCCCTCTTAAATGTTTATTTTTGATTGGGAAATGAGTTTAGAAAATTTTTCTATAGTTTTCCTTATTTGTTTGATTGCAGGGATGGTCAACAAGGTGGAAAAGATGACCACTGTTTATCAAATTTGAAGATTGAGGGTATGACTGTCTCAGAAATATAGTTCTAATGCAGGGGCAATATATCCAAACTGAACTGTTGGATTTTGTTGAATTTGGGATATGTTGGTCATAACCTAATGATGCACATCCTCACTAGAGGGATTTTCATAATAATCCTTGGTTCAAAAGTTATGATCCACTAAGGACGGGCCTATGTAAAAGGACAGTGACAGTGTAGTTTGAGCTGAGTTTTCTTCATGGATGTGTCAAGGGAGTTCTGTGAAGGAGGCAGGGGTTTGGAATAGTATATTTGTGTGTCCCCAAGGTATTTTAGGATGTTTAGGGGGAGTGTGGAAAGAGTCTTAGTGCTCATGAGTGGGATCCGAGGTAGAGTGGCTTAAGGGTATGGAGCCTAGTGGGTGCTGAGTTTTTGAGTTAACCATTGATAAGTCTAAAGAGTGGGTTGGGTCTATGGAATTGATCCATTCTTGAGAGAAATTTGAATGATATTTCAAGAACATGGAGTGATTTGAAGCCTCTTTTAAATGTTGAAGGTTAAATCCACTAGTCTCCCTATCAAAGTGTAGTACAAACACTGTGTGGGAAAGCTTTTGGAGCCAACAAGTACAAAATGCTTGGAATCATATGCCAACAATCTATACTGCTAATGACTGCCACTGCCATGCTTCTAAGTTTACTTTATATGTTTGTAGAGCCTACATTGCATGCCATTGGGTAGATTAAAGACGGCCACTACCAGGCTTCTCAATTTACTTTATATGTTTGTAGAGCTTACATTGCATGCCATTGGGCAGAATAAAGCAATAGTTGTTCAGGGAGCCATCTTTGAAAAAGGGATCATTCCTCAATTGTTTTCCTTTTCTTTGCGTTGTCCCTTGCAGAGATTTTTACTAGCTCAGAATATAGTGGCTCCTCCTGCCTATATTTCAATAGCCAATTTTTTGCTACATGTTTTTCTAAGCTAACTAGCTATTTACAAGCTTGGGTCAAGCCTGCTAGGAGCTTCATTACCCTTGAGCTTGTCATGGTGGATTCTCACAATTGCAACTCTTCTTTATATACCATGGAGTCCAAGTTGTAAGGATACATGGACTGGCTTTTCATGGAAAGCCTTCAATGGGCTCTGGCCTTTCTTCAAACCATCAAGATGAACACATAGGAAAATGTCAAGATGCATCTGAAGATACCTTGATAATTCTTTCCTTCATGCACTTTCATTGAAGATTATTCATTTCAAAGTGTGATATCTTGATACCAACAAACTAAGAATGTCATAGGTGTGATTGAAGGCCACTTGTTTAGATTCATGGGAAGGAAATATGTTGGACATTAATCGATTGGAAAGAGAAGGTCATGGAAATTCATTGTCAATCATGTTTGGTTGCGAATTCTAGCCATTAACATCCCTATTATCTTTAGGTCTCTTCTATTTTCCTATCTCTTCATCCTCATTAACCGTTGTGTATAAATTATTGAAGAAGACACATTAAGGATGGAGAAAAGAAAAGATTCATGTATTGTTGTTGTTATATAGAAATTAAAAAACATCATTTTTTGTCTTGGAAGTAGTCAAATACCCTACAAAACTAAGAACAGATCTTAATTTTCCCTTATAAATAATAGTTCATTGGTGACTAAATAAAGAAGGGTGTGACCGGTATAAAAGAAATTAAAATACATTTGAATAGCAGTAATCATTTAAATGAAGGTCAAATATACATAGATTTTGTAAGTTTTATTTTAACAGGAAACAAAGAAGAAAAATTTATAGGCAAACCAAGCAAGAACAGACAAAAAATATATGATTTTCCCATTATCTTTGCATTTAACAAAGCTTAAAGCATAAAAAATCTAAAAGTTTCATCATTTCATTGTAAGGGTAGAGTGCACAGGTTTTTCAAATAGGATTTACCTATATGATTAGCTCCTTGAGCTGCTAGTGGTGGTGCTTAAATGGATGCTTCCACTGGTACATAAACCAGATCAAAGACTGATGCTAGTTATCAATCTTGAACTTCTTCTGTTGTTGGATATGCTACCATATATGTATGTTACCGGGTCTTGCTAGACCTTTAACTACTACCCATGCCACTTTAATGGATGGAAAACATGGCTTCATGACCGCTGTAAATATTGCAAACCCTAGTCTTCACGACGATAACAAGTTGAGCAAGAGAAAGGTGAAAAACTAAAATGAAAAGTAGAAATGGGTTAGTGTTTTGATCGAGCAAAAGCAATTTTTTTCTTTTTCGTTATATTTTTGGCGCTCTACTAATATTTTTGTGTGGTATTGAGTATTTTTTTTTAAAGGTGGACTAGCCACTTAATGTATTAATATTTATTTATTTTGCATTTTTAAAATTTGGAAATAATAATAATTTTATTAAGTGATGTTTCAATAACCACTTAATAAATATATTATCTTTTTTACATAATACAAAAATAAAGGGGCATGTGACTTATATTTTTTATTTGAATATAATATAATGTAAAATATTAATTAAAAGTGATGTTTTATAAATTGTTTATAGTTAATGTTATTATAGAGAAAATAAAATAGGAGGTGTAATCGAGGGGGAGTTTGAGTTTGCAAACAGTGTGGAGAGGATGAAGAGGGGAGTTCTAAAAAGTTTATGACAATTTACATCAGTTAATTTGGAGTGCCTCAATTTTGAAGGGACTAATAAAGAATGTATTAATGTAAGTGACAAATACAAAAAATCTCTTTACTCAATACATATGTTTTGTAACATCCATGAACAATAAATTGATTAAGTGTGATGCTATGACAAAGAAAAATGGGATCTAATTAGTATGCATAATTTTCATTTTAGTCCGATGAGGGGGATTAATCTATATGTATTATGATAAAAATCAAAACAAAAAAGAAGTGTATAGGATGATTGTCATCTGCTTTAAATTACTTAAAAGATCATGTGAAATTGAAGGCATAGAATCAAATGATTCTTTAACATTCTTAGAAAAAACATCTAGTCAAGAAACTATTTTGGCTTGAACTCTCCATATTTCTATTTGCATTCAGTTTGTGTGAATATTGTTTAGGTGATCTCTCTAAGGTTGTTTAGATCATCATGTGGGGTTGGGAGTTTATGCTTGAGGTAGATGCACATTGAACCCATTATCGGGTTGCTACCCCTAGATCCTCATTGATTAATTTTGGGGGAAAATACATTCATAATTAATTCAATCATTGATTTAGTGATTTTTATTTTAGTAACTAATTATTTAGTCATTTTTGTTTGGGTGACTAAATATTAGTGACTAATTGTTTAGTCATTTAATTAGTCATTTATTTAGCCATTTATTTAGTTATTTATACTTGTGATTGCAAAAAAATAGTGGAATTTGATTAGTTTTAGTCACTTGACTAAAAGTTTTAGTCATGTAGTCATATATTTGCCAAAATGTACTAGTGGTCCTAGGTAAATTTATGAAAGAATTGCATCTATGCCAAAGGAAACCCAAAAGAGAAATAACAAATTGAACAAAAAATTTAAAATTCCAAACTAGAAAGGAACAAATGACATGGAATGATAGCTCAATAACATATGCACTTGAAAATCTAAGGAAAAAAATTAAATCAAAGTTACACAATTTTAGTTGTTAATTGAAGTACCCTGTAGAGCTTTAAATGCTTCCCCTCTTGATAGCTACCACAATATAGTAACCAATCTACTACCACAAATAACACTTTAAAAAACCTTGATAATGTCTATGAATTATATGCACCCGATCTATATAAATTCTAATTGCAAAATGCTTAGATGATTTTTAAATATAGTGACCATTTAGAGATATTGGCAAATAGTGGCTGGAATAATGTTCACACAATAAGTCTATTGGTGAACACATATTATTGGTGAAATGCAACTTCCAAGAATATAAGTATATGATATTATCAAATGTTAATGTGTAAAGGAGTATTAATCATTCATTTAGTCATTATTTAGTCACTTTAGATGTGATTTTACCTCATGATGAAATTGGTCATTTATTTAGTCATTTATATTTGTAGAACATGATCATTTTTAGTGATGTGACTAAAAATTTTAGTCACGTGACTAAAAAAATGGTAGAACATGATTATTTTTAGTCACGTGACTAAGATTTTTAGTCATGTGACTAAAAATTTTAGTATGTGGTCATTTATTTGCCCAAATTCTACTAGTGAATGTTCATTTTAAGACCTTAGGATTAAGTGTGTTAATTCTATTTTTTTTATTAATTCACGATGCCGCTGACTCTTCATGATTTTTGGGATAGAATCTAGTAAATTTTTCTATAGATTTGGATAGACCTCTGAACCATCTTTCCAGTGCTTTTTGAATCGTAAAAAATGGAGTTCGGATGCAAAAGTTACAAAGGTTTTCGTGAAAGTGTCTATGGTTTTTTCTAGAAAATAAGCCAAGATCCCACAAGAAGAAGAAGAAGAAGAAGAAGTAGTGGAATAGAAGAAGAATAAATATAAGAAGACGAAGAATAATTCAAAGCGTTCCCTCCACCTAAAAGTTTGAAAAATTAGAAAACACTCCAAAACCCATTAGAATGTTTGCAAAGAACCCGTGAAGTGGGTCCCACCGGGTGTGCCACAATGTAGACTACATTTTATCTATATCTGTCTTGAAAGGCTTAAACAAGAAAATGTTAGACTCATCTAAACATGTATATCAGTTCAAAACATAAATATAAAAAACCAAGCCACCTCAGATTGAGCCAAAACATATGCATTCAAGCATTGTTTGATTTGTTCTAATAGGAGGGATGTGGGTGTGCTCTCTAAGAACTTGGAGCTTGTCCCTAATGCATTCTAGGAATGATTTGATATGATGCATAAAAGATTAGAAAAGCTTGAATAAAAACTAAGTTCAATCCATTAAGCTTATTCTAGGATGTGTGTAAAAAGCATGAAATCTAACAAATATGATTAAAAGCCTATGATCTAGCAATAATCTAACATTATAACAGTACTCAATGTAAAAGATGTGAATTGGTGTTTTTTCTCTTGGAGGAGGAGGGTATTTATAGGATTTAAGGAAGGGCTTGGGTTAGGAATAGATTTAGGGTCAGAGGTAAGGTTTGAGGTTGTGTGTGTATGTTTAACACCTTCATGAAATTAGGATAATCAACTACAATTCTAGAAAAATACAATACAAATTTAAGCTAAGAATTGAAATTAACATCCATGACATCTCATGGTTCTCTATCTAAGTTTGGCAAGTAGAGCTCTCAACTTAATCTCTACTAGTGACAATCCTAGAATGAGAAATATGATAGTACTATGCTTAATCTAGCTCACAGTTCTCCATTATGAAAAGATAAATTCAAAATGCTAATGATAAATGCTCTCAATTGCTCACAAATTGCCTATAATAAGGATTATATGCTCTTGAATCCTCTAGCTATCTTTATGCTCTCAAAATGACTCTTATTTATAATAAAATCCCAAGGGTAGGGGGTAGAGTTATTTAATCATGATTTAGCCTTGGTTGAGTAAAAAACTTTGCAATGTTTTTAAAAGGGGGGACAATTTAAATGGTTGTCTCAAAGGTTTGGACAAAAAGATAAAATTGAATGGTTTAGATTCAAAGTTGAAATCTGTGATTGAGATTCAACTATTTTGGTGGGGTGATCCATGTGCTTTTGTTCTCAATTCTCATTAGTTGCTCAAATTTCATTGAAATATATTGGGATTAATTAAATTTCATCAATTAATTAAATTAGCCATGTAAGGGAATAGGTTCAATTTGATTTTTGATTTAACAACTATACAATTAATTAATTAAAATCAATTATATACTATTTTTCACCCCTTTAAGATTTGATTTAATTGTTTAATATCATTATTTGATTTTTCCTTTGATTTTATTGATTTTGTCCAATTTGATTTAATAAATATCCATTTAATTTTGATTTAATCCTTTTTTATGAGAATTAGTGCATTTTGATTAAGATTTTTGCAATTTTATGATTTTAAAGCACTTGCCTAGGTTTTGATGTCTACAAATGCCCCTCTTTGAATTGATGTGTGAAGCTCATTGATTCAAAGAAATTTTATGTCCTAATTACTGATTTCTGATTTGATTGCTTTGATACACCACTTTGATTTGAAGAATTTGATATGCCCCATTGATAATAGTTCAAAATTTTAATGCCCCAAATTTCATGATGTTTGATGCCAATTTGATACTCTTATGATGCCCCCTCAGAAATAAAACATATTGATAGCTCGATTTGAAATTTTTTTTTTGTTGATATTGATTGATTTGATCCAATATGTTTTCATTTTTGAAAAATATTGATGATATGCCATGATTCACAATTGCCCAGGTTTGATTGATATGCTGATATAGGTCCAAGGTCAAAATTTTAGCTCAAAATTAGGTCAAATTAGCTTAAATAGGTTGAAAAACCTAGATTTACTGTTCATTTTCACTTTTCACTAAATTCAGATTTTGCTCTGATCCTGAGATAGCTGATCACGATGGTTAGGCCTATTCAAGAGCATCGGTTCGAGAGGTGTCACCCGTATCAAGGACCTTTGGATTACAGTCCTTCTGTGAGTGATTTTGAACCTCTTAGTGCATTTATTGCCATGTTTTTAGCATTTATTGCATTTATTTCTTGATTTTGTAGTTGTTAATTTGCAAAATGTCATGTAGTATAGGTTAAATGCTACGTAGAACCTTGAAATGATGCATCCACACATTTAAATGATGCCTCCGCATTGTTAAATGCCGCTTAGGAGAGGTTAAATCTCGCCTAATCAATGTTAAATGTCACATAGGACTAGGGTTTTAATGCCAAATTATGAATATTTTTCCGCGTGAGAAACCCTAGGTTTTTTTATGACATCTAGGCATGATAAAATGCCGCTTGATGCATTAAAATGACACATATCAAGTGAAGTACCGCGTATGAGTAATAAAATGCCTCGCATGCAATCTTCTGCACTGCCTAAGGTAAAATGTCACCTCCTAATAGACAAGTGACGCCTATAGGATTTTTTGAAATTTTTGAATCTCAAACTTGACTTTCTGATAAAAATGTGATGTCTCTGGATGTTCGATCAAATTTCCAAGATAGTTAGGTCTATTGTAGTTAATCGAAATAAGTGATTAGGATATCAAGATAATGGTACCAATGAATGTTTGATTATGTCAATCTAATAGGATAGAAATTTGATAGGTAGGATTCTAATAGGTAGGATTGGATCAGTGTGAAAATTGATAATTCATTCTTAAGACATAGAGACATGAACAAATGGTACTAGATTTGATAGGATTGATACTGATACTTTTCTAGGATTGATTGACTTAAAATGATCCACTGCTATAGAATACTGATATGATTCCCTTGGTTTGTGAAATAGGCACATTTTCATAAGCTTTACATATGAACCATCGCTTCTTGGATACTAGATCTTGGTCAAGAGTTGACTCCACCAGAGTTTCATGTTATTGAGATGTGCAGTCTAAGTTTCCTTCTTGATATCCCATGGTTTCAGCTGAACCGTGGTCATCTTACCAGTGTGGCAGAGTGTTGGCACTCTGACCACAATACTTTCCATTTACCTTTCAGAGAGATGACCATCACTCTAGAGGATATGTATAGATTGCTGCGCATTCCTACCTGGGGTGAGATGGTTTACTATGATTTAGTTTATGATAGCATAGTTTGCAGATGGGTGTTTGGAGATAACACCATTGATCATGACACTATCACATGCATGCAGTTTGCCTCATTTTCCACATTGCCAGCAGTTCTTGGTGCTTTGATTGGCGGATTACTAATTCCCAACTGATGAGGTCACGGTTTCTCTGTTGGATAGGGCTGGATTCTTGAGGATTTTCTTACGTAGCCTTGATGGTTCGATTGAGGTTCTTGCATGCTCGTGCAGTTGTACCATGATTTAAATGAGGTGGTGTATAGATCTAGTGTGTCCTTGTAAGCAAGTGTTATTATTCTTCAGTTGTGGGTATGGGAGCATCTTCCCATCACTAGGCCATTGTTGGATTGGATCAGACATCAAGGTTTCCCTTATACATTTCTATATAACGACATGTTTGTCCAACATCATCTAGGCAAGTTAGAGTATTGGTGCCACAGGATTGATGATCTTGATTAGTCATTTGGAGACCATATCTTGGTTGCGAGGGTTGGAGGGAGGATGATGACGAGCTCTCATTTATATGTTTTCTCCTCATTGGATGATCGATAGATCGACTCTCCTGATTGAGTGATTTTGCTTTGGTCAAGTTTCCCAATAGTACGGTAGGGTTTAGGATATGCTACAGGGTATGGTACTATACACTCATGTTTAGGCAGAGCAATCTATGTGGGCAGCTCAGATTGATTTTTAGTTTTCTTGTGATTAGATTTCTAGGATGATGTTCTGCAGATGGGATATTTTAGAGAATGTTGCAGATGCTGGTATGTCTGTGGAGTACAGAGATTGGTGGTCTCAGAATAGATTTTTGAGATTCACAGATCCGACGGAGCTTATCCCAGACAATGATGAGTGATCTGATGATGATGGGGGTGATGATGACGGGGATGATGGTGACGGTGATGATGGAAGACCTAGACAGTGATGACAACGATGAGATTAGAGAGGACAAAGAGCTCCTCAGATCATGGATAGAGGATGAGATGGGCCACAGGTGCGAGGTGGACATGTTAGGGATAGAGCTATCAGATAGGTGCAGCAAGATCAGGGAGCTAGGTTTGTGCGACCTAGAGCAGTAGTAGTATAGGGCTGGTAGAGATAATAGAGGGCTAGGAGGCAGGTTCATATAGATGCTTCTAGACATGCTCCTCATGGACAAGATCCATTGGTTCAGTTACATCAGGCTTCTATGGATTAGCAGAGATAGATTCCAGCACAGCAAGTGCCTCCCCAGATACCTTAGTCTCAAGACCTAGGTCAGACATCTCAGGCTTCACCTAGCATGGACACTTTGACACGGGATATGAGGACCTTGCAGATAGGTCTATCAGATGTTGTGGGTCGACTAGATTAGGTGGCTACGATGATGCAATAGTTTATGACCATGATGGCTCAGAGCCCTAGTATGGCTAGCACAAGTCAGACTCCTCCTACTCAGGACAGGCCAGGTGATAGATCAAGTGCAGGGGATGGATCGGGTGGTCCCACAGGATCTTGATGTTTTGATGTTGGATCTGTTCATTGATGATTTGTATCATGTTTCATGCTTATATTGATCAAGACTTGATGTATCACCTTGTTATTGATGACATTGATGACATATTGTATCTTGCTATACTAATTTGATGGATCATTTGATGTTATGAACATTTATATGAGGATATACTTCCTTTGATTCTCTTGATGTGTTTATGTGAGATCAATCTTTATATGCAGCTATATGATGTTTCATGATGCATTTACTTTTGATTATGGTATGGATGCACTATATCTCATGTATGATAGAGATAGATGAATGCACATGATAATGCCACTTTTGATATGTTTTTTAGATTTTCAATGTATGGATGCAAAAATTGATTATGGAAATATGGATATGAAAGAAACTATGTTTTTGGTTTTTTTGAATGTATGCAATTCTATCTTTAACTAAGTGTATGCAAATGATGTATGAATAATGAATCTTTTATTTTGCTTTTCTGATATAAGGATAATGATTAATGAATAATGCTATGAATGAATGCAAAAGATAATCTCACATTATTAATTTGAACCAAGGATGAGACGTTGAATTTTTAATTGAACCCCCAATTCTTTAATATTTTTGCTCAAGATAATAAACTGAAACCCCTTTTCCCTTGGAAAAATAACTACAAACATGCATTTATTCTAACATGAAAATGCAATGCAATGCAACTAAATTCTCACTAGCTTTTAGCAAAGAAATGCCATAGAGATATATTTTCATCATTGAGCATTGTAGGACCAGAAAGTAACTACAACCATCACTGACCACATCATGATGATATGAATATCGCTTTATCACTTTTGATAACCTCTTAGGAAACTAGTACAACCCTCACTAGTTGGATGACCAAACTATGAGAGTATGAATACCGGTTTCAATGGATTCAATGTTGCAAGTGGATATTGGTATTAAGATATGGAAGATATAAATAGCCAAGGTATCCATTTGTGTAAACAAGCAAAGGTCAATCCTCCACCCTATATGATAGTCCTCGATAGTTCTTTGATGGCCATGTCGTTAGATGAATTCACATAAGTTGTTCGATCTTCCTCAAGACAGTCACTCAAAGGCAAGAAAATATCATGTCTCCATCATTGCCAATCTAGTTGAAACATCATTGATTAGCTATAAATATGTGATAAAAGTCAATTCAATAAAGATCATAAAAAAGAAACTTCAAGTGTTTTGCAATGTATCATGATTTTCAAAAAGAATTTCCAAACATTCTGATCTTTTAAGTGTTGTCATTTTTTTAATCCTGAATAAGAAAGTCAATGAAGGCTCAAGGATCAAGTTGTAGGATCAAAATACTTGGTTGTGAACAATGATATCCATCAAAGGTTCAACAAAATCTCTCTCTTCTGAAGCTCTAATCTCTTTCTTTGATTGTAACTAAATGTAGCACTATTGAATCCGTTTGTACCAAAAATCCAATCCTTTCCTACCCCCAAGTGATAAATGTGATCATGTGTTAAACTTAGGGCAATTGGAAATGCAACAATGCAATTGAAAGGTTTTATTATGACTATGCACAAATGACGAATGCAATGAAGGTTGGCAAATGAGGTGATGGAAATGCAATATGTACACATGCAACTAGGAAAGACTTAAGGGAATAAAAGGTGCTTGATTGCCAAGTTTTCACCTTTTGGGTTTATTACTTTTCTCTCTTTTCTCTTTTTTCAATTTTTTTGCTACCAAGGCGCCTATTGCTAGGTTTTTACCAAGGCACTTTTTTCTTTTTTCAAGTTTTCAATTTTTTTTTTTGATTTTCTCATGTTTTTTATCTTTTTCGATTTTCTCATGTACAAAAGTGATGCTTGAGTCATCAGATACACACTCGTTTGATACTCTCTCTTGTGGTAATATTTTGTCTGATTAGGTATAAAACCTCTTTAGATGAATTTTGTTAATGGGCTCTTGTAATTCTTCCCCATCAAAATTGGCTAGTTTATAAGTTCCCATTCCAAATGAAGAAACAATGATTAATGGACCAAGCCAATTTGCCTCCCATTTTCCTTTCTTTTCCCTTTCTGCTTTATTTTTAGGGTTTTCTCTTAACACTAAGTCACCTACTTGAAAGACTCTTGGTTTGATATGCTTGTTGTATTTCTTTGAGATCCTATTTTGATAGACTTTTAAATGTTCATAGGCTTGTGCTTGATGTTCTTCTAACAATTCCAATTGTTGAAGTTGGGAAACTCTATAATCCTCATCTATTATTAACCCTTGCAATGATACTCATAGGGATGGGATTTCAACCTCCAAAGGTAGAACAACTTTGGCTCCATAAGCCAAGGAATATGGTGTAGCTCCTATAGGTGTCCGGATGCTAGTTCTATAAGCCCATAAAGCCGAGTTGATTTTCACATGCCAATCTCTTCCTGACTTATTCACCAATCTCTTCAAAATTTTGAGGATATTCTTATTTGTAGCTTTGGCTTGTCCATTTCCTTGAGGATAGTAAATGGAAGAAGAGTGATGTGTAATATGGAAAGTATCACAAAGTTCATCCACATCTTTGTTCTTGAATTATTTTCCATTGTTTGTGATTATGGCATGAGGAATACCATATCTGCAAATGATGTGATTAAGTATGAACATGGAAATCTATTTTCCCATGGTAGTGATCAAAGGAATGGCTTCTACCCACTTAGTGAAATACTCTGTAGCGGTGATGATGTATTGTGCCCATTGGAAGAGGGTGGATAGATCACACCAATCAAGTCAAATCCCCATTGATAAAATGGCCATGGTGTAACAAAGGGATGTAATTCTTGTGCCGGTACATGTATCATGTCACCATGATATTGACATTTGGTGCATATTTTGACAAAGTGACAAGCATCTTTCTCTAAGGTTTTCCAAAAATACCCCATGCGAAGGATTTTCTTAGCTAGGTTTAAACTGCTTGATTGCGACCTGTAAATGCCCTCATGAACCTCATGTAAAGCTAACTTAGACTCTTCTTCCTCTAGACATCTAAGTAACACCCCATCAAGACCCTTATGATATAATGTGTCAGAAAGGATAATATAATAGGCTGATTGTCGGATGAAATTTTGTTTTTGGGCTCAAGATTGGTCTAAGGGTAACACCTGGTCTTTGAGATATGTATAGATAGGGCCATACCAAGGTGAGTCATTTCCATTGAGTAATGCAATAATTTAGGTATCAGAAAGGTCAAATGCTAGTTTTTCCAACTCTTCCACCAAGAATTCGTACCTCTCAATCTGATCTAGTTTTTGAAGTAAGGAAGCCAAGGTCACCTTTGCATCAACTGCTCTGTTCTTCTCTCAAGGAATTTGCTCAAAAATTATCAAAGAAAAGTAATTTTTCCAAGCATCAATCATCATCTTATATGGTATTATTTTTTCATCTTTAGTATTGTATTCATCATTGACTTGATTGATTACTAATTGGGAGTCTCCATACACTTGTAGCTCAGTGATGTTCCATCCTAAAGCCATCTTGATGCTAATGACTAAAGCTTCATATTATGCTATGTTGTTAGTACACGGGAATAGGAGCTTGTATGACTTGGGAATAGTATACCCTTGAGGGGTAATCAATAATATGCTGGCCCCAGAACCTCCTTGTGTATATGATCCGTTGAAGTACAACTTCCATGTCTTTGCTTCTATGTTGACAATTGCTGAATCAGGAAACTCCACTTGAATAGTTTGCATAGAAATCAATGGATTTTCAGCTAAGTGATTTTCTATCACTTGTCCTTTTATGGCCTTTCTATCCACATATTCAATATGAAACTCACTTAATATCATGACCCATTTTGCTATTCTACCCATTAAGGCAGTTTTGCTAAGCAAGTATTTTAAAGGGTCAATCTTTGCAACAAGCTTCACATTGTGCATCAACATGTAATGTCTTAATTTTTGGGAGGCAAAGAAAATAGCTAGACATGCTCTTTCCATTAATGTTTAGTTCAATTCATACTTGATCAATGTTCTACTCAAATAGTATATTCCTCTTTCTTTTCCTTGATCATCTTCTTGCACCAAAAGAACTCCTAAAGACCTCTCGGTTGTAGATATGTACAGTAGCAATGGTTTTCCTTTGATAGGTGGCATTATAATTGGTGGATTTATTAAATAAGTCTTCAACAAAGTGAAGGTTGTGTCACATTCTTCATCCCACATGAAAATGGTGTCTTTATGTAGCAACCATGTGAATGAATGACACTTTTCAACTAATTGGGAAATAAATCTCCTTATTGATTGAAGCTTTCCTTGAAGAGACCTCATTTGGCTTATGTTCTTTAGAATTTCCATATCCATTATGGCTTGAACTTTTTTAGGATTCACCTCAATCCCTTTTGTTGAAACTATGTAGCCTAATAATTTACCGGATTGAACACCAAAGGCACATTTTTTTGGATTGAACCTTACTTTAAATTGTTCTAATCGGGTAAATATCTTTTCCAAAATTTGTAGGTGATCTTCTCTTTTATGTGAATTTCCAATATGTCATCCACATAATCCTCTAAAAAAGTGTGCATCATATCATGCAAAATAGTGTTCATTGCCCTTTGGTATGTGGCTCCGACCTTTTTAAGGCCAAAGGGCATTACGTTCCAAAAAAAAGTACCCCAAGGACATGTAAATGCTATCTTCTCCCGATCTTTAGGTGAAATTTTAATCTGATTGTATCTGCTAAAACCACCCATCAATGAATACATGGAGTGACCTGCTGTCAAGTCGACTATTGCATCTATGCTTGGAAGTGGGAAGTCATCTTTGGGACATCCAAGATTCAAGTCTCTAAGGTCCATGCATACACAAATGGATTTTTTGTGCTTGGTGACTGGTACAATATTGGATATCCATTCAGCATAGGCAATTGCTCTTATAAATCCCACTTTCAACAATTTCTCCAATTTTGCTTTGACTAGGAGAGCTATATGTGGGTGCATCTTCCTCAACTTCTGCTTGACGGGCTTAACCCCTAGTTTAACATTCAAATGGTGCATAATGAAGTCAGGATCCAATCCCATCATATCAGCATAAGACCATGCAAAGTTCACTTGTTTTTCTTGGAAAAACTTGATTAAATCCTTTCTTTCTAAAGGTGTAAGTGAAGCTGCTAGATGTATGAATTTAGGATCCAATTTTGTTCCAATGTTGACCTTCTCCATTGGTTCTATGAGAATTGGTGACCTTTCTTCCTCATGTTTGGGTAGGGTATCCAAATTCTCTTCCTTTGGTGCCATAGTTGGGTTTTCACCATAGGAAACAACCTTTATCTTTACTTTTTTTGGTTCTAGTGCTGCCACATAGTGGTTTTCATCACTAGAAATTTTCATTTTTTATTTTTTTCTTTGGACTAAGAGGTTGAACCCTCGATATTCTCATCATGTTCGGATTAAACTCATTGGTGAAAGAGGGCTCAAATTCATGTAAGTATTGGGTCATCGCTTGGTCATTTGGGAAATAGAGTAAGTCACTTGGCTTAGTTAGGTCCCAATCAATAAGGTCGGGGTGCATCAAGGATAGAGAGTCAATGGGCAAAGTGTCATCGGCTGGGTTTATGGACATGACCTCATTGGATGGTTCATACATTGTATCATTAAGGTCAATAACATGAGCTTCCTCAAGATGGTCCATGGAAGAAGGATCGAAGTCCCCTTTGTTTATAGTTGAACATGGACCTCTAATCCATCCATAGACACAACATAGTCATTTCTTGATCATCAAATCATGAAGTGGAGTATGAATTACTGAATTCGTTAGATTCTATCAGTTCGACCTGTTGCCTCCTAATTAACTGGGGTGTTTGAATTACTCTCAGAATGAGAGCCAACAACCAAAAGACCAAGCTAATATGGAGGATTTGAAAGCTTGAAAGATAAGCAAAGTACAATTAATCTAAGATGAAAGTGCAATTAAATCTAAGAATGAAGATGCAATTAATCTAAGAACTTGAAAGGAAAGTGAAAATTAAGGTAATAACAATAAGCAAATTACTCTACTATGAAAGTGCAATTATACTAAATGAGAATTAAGCTAATTGTACAATAACAAAGCTTGAAAATATGAAGATAATTGAGACAAAATTTTGCTATAGTTTATGTGCTCTCAAATTGCCTTTTTTCAAATGAGGGAGAAGGTTCATAATATAGAAAATCTAAGAGAGAGGATGAAGAGTTTCTTGAAATGAAACCTATGACTCTTCATTTCGAATTGAGACAAATATTGAGGAATTACTTAATTAAAAGAATGAATTATTGCCACATATGGGTGACCCTTCGAGTAATTTGAATTATTAAATCCAAATAAGATAATCCATTCAAATAACCAAGTAATATTAATTCCTTTTATGTGTATTAGCTAAAGGGGGTGGATTTTAATTTAATTTAAAGCACTTAGGACTTTAGAATTAAATCAATTTATCATAGGGATTATTTAGCTAATAAAGTCGAATACATAGGAATTAATTATAGTGTGAGATTAATGTAATTTAGGGTTTTTGCAATTGACACCAAGTAAAATAAAGTCAGGTAGGAGAGAGAAAATTGCCTATTAAAATAGGACTTTGATGATGTAAAATTGAAGAAATGCACCAAAATTGATTGAAATTATAAGGTGCCAATTTTGGGGTATTACATTTTCCCCTCTTTGAATTGATGTGTGAGTAGTGCGTTGATTCAAAGAATAGTCTGATGTGATAGATGAGGTTTCAGAATTATCCCCAGAATGGAGCTTAAGCCCCAGAAGTCAATGTTAGAATGCCAAGACACCGAAATAGATCGAATTGTAGAACCATCTCCAAAATGAGGCATGATTCTCCAAAGTCTAAGTTAGATTGCGAAGACAACAGTCTAATGACAACTTGAGAGGAGACTAGAATCGGGGTTAGATTGCCCCAATGCATAGAACAAGATTTAGTCTTTAGGAATTAGGGTTAGATTGCCCCAAAACCCATTAATCAAATGATGAGAGATGCAAATTTAGGACTAGTCTCCAGAATCGGGGTTAGATTGCCCCAATACGAAGCTTAGCCCTCTGAGACTCGGGTTAGATTGCCTAGATAATAGTCTAAAAGAGATTTTGAGTGCCATCTCCAGAATGAAGCTTGACTCCCATGAATTAGGGTTAG
>BSBK01001680.1:2492500-2537500 GCA_027943335.1 Chamaecyparis obtusa
CCAGGTGAAAAAGATCCCAGAAATGCAGAAGAGGGCACTTTATCTCAGTGTGTTTACAAAACAAAGATACATCAGAAAGAGCATGCAAGCTCAGAAGTCAGAAAGAAGAGTGCACTAAGAAACTAGAAGAAGAGATCCCCGGACCTGTAGAACCAAGCACACCACTAGAGGGCATAAACTGCATAACTCAGAGGAGTGAAAACCTGGAGTAGAATCTAGAAAAATAACCTCTGCCACTGAATAGCACACTGAACCAGCTTTTCGACGATATCTTGTTTGCCAAAAAAGGAGTCTGGATGAGCCAGATATGACTCCCGGAAGGCAAAAAGAGATATCAAACTTCAACAGCAAAAAACACTATTGAAACGGTGGAACCAAAACCCCTAACCTCCACCATCAAAAAGATCTCAGAAAGAGCTTTCCGACGGTATATGGAAGTCAGAAAAAGACCCCCGGATGCTCCCTGTAGAGCGAGAAACGTCCAGGTACCCCCAAAAGCTTCAAAACATAGGTTTAAGCCCCTGGGGCTAAAAAAAATAGGCCCCCGGGCGCATGGCGCGCTCCGGGGGCTGGGCCGCAGCCCTCGGTTCACCATATGACCGCGCTTAGGGCCCGCGGGCTTAAAAACCCGCCGAGCGGCCGGCGGAGCGGTGGGCGGAGCGGGGCCGGCGGAGGGGAGGCCGCGGAGGGCGCTGCAGCGGAGCGGTGGCCGCGGATGGCGGCGGCGGCACGGGCCCAGGCGCGGGCAGAGCGGGGGCCGATGGAGCGGAGGCCGCGGAGGGCGGCGGTGGCACGGGCGCGGGCGCGAGCGGCGGCTGGGCGGGCCGCGGAGCGGGGCCGGCAGAGGAGGCAACGGCGGCTCTGCAGCTGCTAGCGGCTCGGCGGAGGCCGCGGGGTGGCGCTCGGGTGGCCGCTGGGTGGCACCCGGGAGGCCGCCCCTTAAAAAAAATTTTAATAATTTTTTTGAAAATCGCCGTCTCGGAGTGCGTGCCAGGGTCGTACGGCCCTGGTATGCAAAAAAAAATTTTGCCTCAGATGCCACTGTGTCCAAAATGGACAAGCTTTATATGGATTTAGGGGTTCTTGGGCCTTCCGGACACAATGGTGGTGTCCGTTTTTGCCCAAGGTGAGCCAAATTTTGGCTCCCCCCCAGATCCACAAAAAAAACTCCTGAAACCCTTGAAAACCTCCTGCTTCTGAAACACTTCAACAAAACACGAACAGCGAGCAGCAAGATGGCTCTGATACCATGTTAGATTTGATAACCATCAAATCTTCCCAAGAACACCTGCATGCAAAGACTGCTACAAGAATGAAGACAGAAGAGAAGGCAGAAACTATGACGGCCAAAAGGCCAGAGACTGCAAAACCATGTTGCAAGAAAATAATCTTCTATTAACAATGATGAAAATAATACAATCTCCTTATGAATTACAAAGCGGTGAATCCTTATAAAGGATACCGAAACCCTAAAAGGGAAACTTCTAAGAAATGGAAACTTTCCTAAGTCTAACTTAAGCTAAGAGTAGAGAACTAATAATTAACTGATTTAATTATTAGCAATACTCGACTACTCTAACACTAAATACCTAGCAAAAGAAGGCAACAAGATCTTTTATCGAGATTATTAAAGTATATTTTGATACTCTATAGTAGTTTGATGAGTCCTAGAGTGATATCTTGTTGGAAGTGACTCAAAATTATACAATAAGGTTTCTTGGTTGAAGGTCTAGGCACTTGGGGAAGATTTGGTTGAGAAGGTGCTAAAGAAGTAGTGGGTTGGTCAACAGTTTCCTTATTTCTCCCAACATTATAAGGATGATAAACTACATGATAAGAATTATTTTTGGATCAACTGAAATTGGTGAAGAGATCCACAATGTTACTTTCAAATGGAACACCCAAGAGAGACTTAAATTTCTTTGGAGAAAGGCTAGGTAGAGACATGTAAATGATTAGTCCCTTAGGATTTTTAGGATCCTTAGAGATAATGATAATATCCACTAAATTCCCTCCTCGTAACAAAGAATAGTTTGCATATGGGGCTCATTTCACTTCCTTATGAATAGGAGGAAGTGACTCTTGAAAAAAGTCTAGGGAATCGTCTAGCATATCAAAGTCATCCTCAAAGAATGCCTTGAGATAATTTCTCTAATACCATGTAAGGATTACTCTGATACCATGTAAGAGTTTCCAATAGAAACAACTCAAGATCTAGAGGCCAATGAATAGTGCAATAATAAGAGAGACAATGTGGACAAGAATAAACTAAATTATCATCAATATGTTATAACTAAATCAAATTGCAGTACATAAGAAAATGGATAAGCTAACTGAACTCAATAGACCAACTCAAATATAATTAAATGATACATAATGTAGAAGTGACTACTGTTGGCAATTTGGTTGAGGTATGTACATAGATGTTGTCATTATGGCAACATATGTTCTCTATGAAGATCACATAAGCTAGAAAGTAAGTATGGAAGATCGCAGACTAAAATTGTCTAAGTATGAAACAGTGTTTTTGATAGAGCACTCGATACAATTTGTTTTGGTGACGTTCATTGGAGAATGATCAGAGTTTTTGCAATTGAACTTAGGCTCTATGGTGTCTAAGGATACCCCATCTCAGTGTGAAAAAGAGTACCGATAGTACAGACAAAGTTATGACTATTTTACCGATGATAGAGTACAGCTGACAGAGCATTTTTGAAGACATAATTAGTAAATAAATTAAGGGATTATTTTGCTTATCAAAATAATGACTTAATATTATAAAGAGATGACATCCTAGATGTTTACTCTTGGATAAAGATATGCAAGCCAACAAGAGAAGATATTATGATTGTATCTTGTATAAATAAAGATGTATCGAACATACTTGAAATGTAACATGTAATATATGTAACTTGTGATAGCAGCGAAAGTTGTTGATGTGAAGTTGTAAGAAATACCATATTGTAATCAGTAAAAATTTGCATTACTTGTTTGGGCAGTGAGCTCATTTGGTAATCAGGTTTTGTATCTACAACTCCTAATAGGGTTGAGGCTTCTAACAAGGCCTATAGTCCCTTAACTAGGACTGATATATTATATGATTGTAACAGATTCCTAACAAGGTCAACATCCTTAACCAGATATCTTTTGATTAGTGGATCTTTGTGGGTACCATCCCCACCAGGGTTTTCCCTTGGCCAGGGTTTCCTCGAGAACATATCATGTGTTATGAGTTCTTTACATTTACTGTTATGTATGCTATTTAGTTTCTTATGCTTTGTATACACTAAAGTAATCTGCTATATCTATAAGTGGGCAAAAGTAAAAGTTTGTGAAATACTTATTCACCCCCCCTCTCATTATTTCCTATTTCTAACAATTGGTATCAGATCACAATTACTTGGAGAAGAAACATTCAAGGAAAGCCTAGCATCTTGAGTAAGATCTCTATGGATATGGATCAATTGCAGAAGAATCTTGAAGAAGCTCTTGAGAAAATTGATATGCTTACTAATGAAAGAAACACTTTGAAAAGAAAGTATGATGATGCAAAGAGTCTTATTGACAAATTGAAAGGTAAGATAGAAGATCTGAAATCTGAGAAGGAATCTAAAATTCCTGTTGAAGATTGTGATGATTTAGAAAAAGAAAATGTGATCCTTGAACATGAATTGAAGATAGCAAATCTGAAGCTTAGCTTGAAAGATGGAAATGACAATTTAAGATCTGAGAATGAAAACTTGAAGAATGAAAATGAAGATCTGAAATCTAAACTTGGCAAGGTAACATCCGAATTTGATAAAGTCAAATTACAGTATGATGAACTTGAGAAATACAACAAAATTGTGAAAGGTGAATTGACTCAATCTAAACAACAACTTGAGAGGCTATATTCAAATAGTGAAAAGATTGATAAGCAAGTATCTTATGGAAAACCATTTTATGAAAAAATTGGTCTTGGATTTAACATATTGAAGATAGTTAGTGAAAGCAAGAAACTAGATCTGAATGAATGTGAAAGCAGTGAAGAAAAGAAGTTAGATGAGAACAAATCTGAACAATCACCAAAGCAAGAAGAATCACCGAAGCAAGAAGATACACCAAAGCAAGAAGAACCATCGAAGCAAGATGAATCATCTAAAGGTATGCAAAGAAAATTCAAAGGTAGATGTTTTTCTTGTAATACTATTGGTCATATGAAGAGAGATTGTACAGGTAAACAATTCAAACCTCTTAATGGTTATTGTTATAATTGTCATGGTTTTGGACATAGAGCTATTGAATGTAGAAGATCTAAAGTTATTGAGAATAATTACAATAGTAGAATGTCTAGAAATACTAACAATGCAGATCAGAGATCAACTGAAGACATGAAAAGAGGGAATAAAATAGTATGTTTCAGATGCAACAAAATTGGACATATTGCTAGAAATTGCAGGATACAAATCAATCAGCAAACACCTAGATATGGAACCAATGGAATCACTTGTCAAATATATAACAAGATTAGACACACAGCAAGATTTTGCAGAATGAACAATGGAGGTTATCATCATAACCCTAACCCTAGAAACTATGCAAGAAGAAATGAAATTGTAGGAAACAAAGAAAAAGGTTGTTGTAGCAATGAAGGTGAAGTAAAATTTGTTAAAGGCATAGATCAAGGAGGTATATTCAGCACTGAAGGTAATCAGGAAGGTAATGTATCTGATGGTAAGAATGAGTCTTTACCTAACCCTTCTTTAAGCACTTAAATTATGTAAATTTCTATAGTTTAAGAACTTAGAATTAGTATAGATTTAGATTTTGACTGAGTTAAGTTTTGCACAGTTAGATGAAGGTTTTTTATGTTATACTAATGCTATGGTTAAGTGTGCAGAAAGAAATATTGTGTTTTGCGAGGTCGCAAGAAGATTTATGGTTGCAGGTTTACAAAATCAACTTTTTGGCATTTTAGCGGCAAAATAATTGAATGCGATGTCAGATCGAGTAAATTCTAAGTAATAAAAGATTGAAATCAAATTTATTATGATTATCAAGTGATTAGAATTGATTTGAAAGCAAAGAAAGATGTTTGGAAATGATTTGCAGAAGTTTGAAGCGCTAATCTAGCGAAAGCCCTAATTTTGTGAATTTAAGGTATTTATCCATCTATGATCTTGAATCATCTTAAGTAATCAGATATAATCATGGATGTGTCATTGATTCACAACACTAAGGATAAGAATAGACCTAGAACTAAGAAATATCTAGTTGAACCCTCAGAAAAAGATGATATTTTAGCCCTATCATCCATACTAGATGAAGTTCTTCATTTAGAAAATGTTAAAAGTTATCTTGGATGCAAGTATGAAACCCTAAGGAAGAGTGATTTTAATGGTGAATATAATAAATTGTACAACTTGGATATGTCAGTGAAATAAGGTTATGAACATCTAGAAAACAATGTAATCATTGAGTACTCTATAAAATATGAATTTGATGATGATGAGTGTACTAAGATCATTTTGAGTAGGATACATAATGGTAAATTTTGGTTAGAAGACAGAGTTATAGACATAACTACAAACCTAATTCATGATATGACTGGATTATCAAAAGTTGGTGCAATTCCACTGAATGAGAAAAACATGAGAAATATTGTGATTGAAAACACTGGTTCAGTATACAATGGCAGAGGTATAGTCATTAGTAAGATTAAGCAAGATGATGTAAAATACTTGTGTAAAATTTTGACAACAAAGTTCTATGGAAGCTCTAGAGAAGATGATATGCCAGCAGGTATGGTACATGTTGCTTATTTGATGTGTGTGGAGAAGAAGCCTATGGATATGTGTGAAATTCTGTGAATACAATTGTTTGAGAACTTGGAAAAGATAAAGAAAGCTAAATACACTCACTTTAGATTTTCCTCATTGGTTACTTACATGTTCTTCCACTTGCTAAGAAGATTTCCTTACACTATTGAATGTAATGATGGTGAGAATACTATGGCAAGAATCAATAAAGTTTACATGAAACATCTTATTGAGAAGGTTAATGATAGTGTAAAGTTAGTGTTGAAAACTTTTCAAAACATTGTGGTAAATAGATCAAGAATTACTCCATCCCTAGTTGAGAAATACAAAGATGATATATGTTTTATGGTTGATACTGATTTCACTTATATTGAGGCAGTAGAACCTAGACATGAATTCGTAGACCCTCTTGGCTATGAAATCTCTGAAGTTGAAACTGAAGGATATGTTAGTAGATTGTTGAAAAGTAAAGTTGATGCTCATAGCAACAGATTTGGAACATATGATGAAAACTTTGATTCAGCAAAGACACTTAAGGAAGAAAAACAATCAAAGAAAAGAGTGGAGTCTACAATAAAGAAAATTCTAAAAGAATCAGGTATGAGTGAGCAGGAATTTGATATTGCAAGAAAGACTGCAGAAGCAATAAGGAAAAGTGAGATACTATCAGTCCCACCTTTGGCATCAAGTGCAGAACCTATTCAAGTTAAGGTAAAGGTTGAAGAACCTGTGAAGGAACATGAAATTAGTCAAACACCAAGCAAAAGAATGAAGGCAAGTGCTTCAGGACCGGGTAAAAGAGATAAAACAATTGTTCCACCAGTACCTAGAAGAGTTGTAGAGTTAAAAGATGATGAAGTGACAATAAAGAAGAAATTATGGAAACCAAGGATAGAAAGAGTTAATGAAGATATAATGTAGCATGGAGACTTTACCAAAATGAAAAAATACTATGATTTATATGGATCTTCTGACAGATTAAATCTAGAGAATGCAATGGTTACACATATGATTTTGGTAAACAAGAAATTTGATACTATTCATGGAAAGATACCAGAAGATTTGTACAACAGACTTGTGAGAAGGAAGATGAGAGCACAAGAAGAAGATACTAAAATGAGAGAGAATGTGATTAGACAGTTCTATGAGATAAGAGATGATGACCACCTTAAACAGATCCTCAAGCCACTTGAAACCCTATTAAGAACCAAAAGAAGAATTATACAAATAATGGGAGGTCAGTATGCACAAGTGAAGACTGAAACTGAACAGGCAGTTGTGCAAGTGCTAGCAAACTTGGTAACAGGAAAAGATAGCAAAGATCAATCAGTTGTAGAACCAGCAAAGAAACAAAGTTTAGAACAAATAGAGGCAGTGGCAGAGGTAGTTGAAGTTGAAGATATTCCCTCTTCTTCTATAAACATTGGCATAGAATCTATGGACATTGAAGGAACAAAAGTTACTTTAGATTCATATGATACGGTACTCAATAGTTTGGACAACATTGTTGACAATTTGGATTTGGGAGAGCAAGAAAAGAGTATTGAAATAGAGACTACTCAAACTGAAGTGAAAATGGAAACAGAGGCCCATACACCTATTGAACCACAAGAAGACATCAGTCTTACTCCTAAGACTAGAAAAGAGAAAGGAATAGGAACATTGTTTGAAGATTTGAGCAAGGAAGTTGATGATGATGATCAATTAGAGTTGATCACTTTTTTGAACAAAATTATTGGTAAGAATAAGAAAGTTAAGAATTTGGAAGGTAGTCTAAAAGATTTGACTGAGAAGCTACAAAGTCTGATATCTACAAAAGTCTTTGATTCAGATCCACTTGAAAGAGCAAAGATGGTAATTAATTATTTTGATGTTGAGTTCACTAATTTGACTGATATGGCTAAGGTTAAGGCTCGGGCAGCTTATGAAGCTGAGATGTTGCAGAATATAAGTCAGAATATCAAAAATGACATTGACAGCCTTGACAAACACATTAAGAACTTAAGGAAACATCTTGAGTCTGGAAAGTGTTTGTACATTCAGTGTACAAAATGTAAAAATATTTTAATTATGGAAGAGAAGAAGATAAAAGAGAAGCAAGATGAAATTGCAGTAGAGACAAACTCTTTGGCCAGCCTAAACATAAAGATCAGTTCAGTTGAGAAAAAGATCAGAAAATTATGTGATGAGATAAGGACTTTGAATGATGAGAAGAACAAGAAAATTATCAGAATAAACATCTTGAGAGAGCATGTCTCAATCAAGTTGACTATAATAGAAGAGCAGCTAGAAGAATGTCTTACTGCTAAGACATCATTTCAGAAGTTCAATTTTGAATCCCTTCAAGCCTGTCAGATTGCAGCATACAGATTGAGTACTTTACTCAATGTAGCAAAATTGATAGAGAAGGCATGGGAGAAAGATTTTGAGACTTGGAAGATAGATTTTGCAGACTGTGTTGCAAGCCTACCGGCTTTGCAATAGGATAGTAAGGTAAAATTTTTGACACAATTTTGTATATCCTTTTCCACCCTTTATTTTGTCATTGTTGTCAAAGGGGGAGAGATACTTAGAAAATTGTCTATATATGATAAGGAAGGATACTCATAGGGGGAGTTCTATGGAGTATTATGAATTTTTATAGATTATGTGTATATTGAGGAGATATAAGGATAGTATACTTATTTTATTCTATGGCCACAATTTTGATACAAATTTTGAGATTTTGACTTGTACACTTAGCCAATTTTCTCATATGTTGCCACCAATGACAAAGGGGGAGATTGTTGGCAATTTGGCTGAGGTATGTACATAGATGTTGTCATTATGGAAACATATTTTCTCTATGAAGTTTTCTTAAGCTGAAAAGTAAGTATGGAAGATCGCAGACTCAAATTGTCTAAGTATGAAACAGTGTTTTTGACAGAGCACTTGATACAGTTTGTTTTGGCGACATTCACTGGAGCATGATCAGAGTTTGCGTAGTTGAACTTAGGCTCTATGGTGTCTAAAGATACCCCATATCAGTGCGCAAAAGAGTACAAATAGTATGAACAAAGTTATGATTGTTTTACCAATGACAGAGTATAGCCGACAGAGCAGTTTTGAAGACAGAATTAGTAAATGAATTAAGGGATTATTTTACTTGTCAAAATAATGACTTAATATTATAAAGAGATGACATCCTAGATGTTTACTCTTGGATAAAGATATGAAAGCCAACAAGAGAAAGATATTATGTTTGTATCTTATATAAATAAAGATGTACCAAACATACTTGAAATGTAACATGTAATATATGTAACTTGTGATAGCAGCAAAAGTTGTTGATGAGAAGTTGTAAGCAGTACCATATTGTAATCAGTAAACATTTGCATTACTTGTTTGGGCAGTGAGCTCATTTGGTAATCAGGTTTTGTATCTACAACTCCTAATAGGGTTGAGGCTTCTAACAAGGCCTATAGTCCCTTAACCAGGACTGATACACTATATGATTGTAACAGGCTCCTAACAGGGTCAACATCCTTAACCAGATATCTTTTGATTAGTGGATCTTTGTGGGTACCATCCCCACTGGGGTTTTCCCTTGGCCAGGGTTTCCTCGAGAACATATCATGTGTTATGAGTTCTTTACATTTACTGTTATGTATGCTATTTAGTTTCTTATGCTTTGTATGCACTAAAGTAATCTGTTATATCCATAAGTGGGCAAAAGTAAAAGTCTATGAAATACTGATTCACCCCCCCCCCCCCCCTCTCAATGTTTCCTATTTATAACAGTACATAAGAAAATGGATAAGCTAACTGAACTCAATAGACCAACTCAAATATAATTAAATGATACACAATGTAGAAGTGACTACTTATATAGGAAAGGAAATAAGAGACCATGATAAGGGGAAGATAACTTATCACCCACAAAAGGTGGATTGACATGTCCACCAAAGTTGGATCATCTCCCATTATGAAATGAAGTGTGTGAAAAATGTGGAGGATAATCAAGTGATAAGTAAACTAAAGGTGGAGACAACACATAATGTGGAATGTGATAACTACTATCACCACCTAAATTGGAATTTCTCCTACATGATGTGCAAATAAAGGTGCAAACTCCTAAGTGTCTCATGTATGCAAATTACTATGTATGCATTATCCTAAGTAAGCTTAAGTAAAGTGTAATTAGGCAAATAATTAATTACACCAACACCCCCTTGTAGTACATGGGAGTTTGCTTTCATTTTTTCAATGCCATACTCTTTTAGGCCACATTGTATGTGTGCAGATCTTATTATTTCAATGATTATTGATGATCTAGATTATGTTTATGATTATGTTATATTGTCATGTGATGTCAGATTTAGATGTTGATATTATTATGATGCGATGCTTTATGTTTCAGTTGGATTATGATGTACTTACCCCATATGTGCATGTATATTTTTTTGATATGTATGTACCTGTTCTATGTGTTTGTATGGTAGAGGATGGAGGTGTAGTTACTTGCATAGTCAAGATCCACACGATCGACCGTACCCTATCATTGTCTACTTTATATTATTGTATGTACATGCTTCATCTTGTGATGACAGGTTTGCAGGTACAGGGCATCGTCTTCCCTGAATTGGCAATAGTGAGCATGCCCACAAACATTCATCTCAATGGTAAAGAGGGGAGATAATACACAAACCCAAAACCCTAACCTAAGCCTAATTTGTCCTAGGATTGGACAAGTATCTGTATGTCTACCCTACCCGAATTTGTCAAGTGACAAAGTTTGTGGATCCCTTCTTTGAGTTTGTATGTTTATTTGATGATCTTGATTTATTACTGTTTGATTATGTGATTTTATATAGTCATGGAAATTAATATTATAGTTGGAAAATAATGTTAAATTTATTTCCTATATTTTTGTATGATTATTAATTAATTAAAAATCAAATATTAGGATATTTGGATTTAATTAATTAATTGTGTGAAAATAGGATTAATATTATCCATTAGACATTAAATTATTAAATTGCATGATTTAATGGTGTTTGGAATATTAAATTATTTAATGAGAGATCATAATAATAACATGTGCTTTATTGAGTTTGAATGTTATTTGTTTCAAAAAGGTGACAACTTGTATTTAGGAGTCTAAGTTGAGTTGTGCACAATTAAATATATTTATAATTTATAATTAGTAATTTCTTTCAACTTAAGAGTGTGAGTTTGATTAGGAGTTTTTTTTTGTGACTCATCTAGGGTTTGCATGAATAGTGGAGTTGAATCCCTAATAGGGGAAATTTGCACTCATTTGGATGGAATCAGGTTGTTGGAGGTTTGTCGAGAGAGCTCTTGGAAGATTTTAGACATTTTTGTTATTCTTGAGCTTTTGTGTGTGCTTGAGTTTTCTGGGTGAAGATTGCTTGCATCTAGAATTGGGCTTTGCATACACTATGATTCAGATCTACAGGTTTGAGTTCTTTTGTTGTCAGATCTAGGAGTTTCAGCATTCTAGAGGCATTCTATTATAGTTTCTAGCATTGGAATTGAGGTAAGGTTTGAAGAAATCATTCTGTAATTTTATCTATGGAATTTTTAGTGTTTTCATATAATTGATTTATTTTATTGCTATAGATCTATTTTTAGTATTGTTTTCAATTTGGGTGCTAATAAACCCTTAGATTCATAGCTTTTAGATTATTTTATGACTTGGCACAATAGGGTTATGCTGTCAAATTTTCGTGAGAAAATTCACTATAGAAACCTTAGGAAATGGAAAATTAAACTGGCTATAGTTCAAACTATTGAGTAGATGAAATAAATAAATGGGTTGTGAAGAAAAATCAATTTTGGTAAGAAAAAATCCAATTTGGGTAAAAAACCCAATCTTTGTAAAAAAAAAGACAGTCAAAATAAAATTATCACAGTAAATATATTATTTTGCTTATAAATGACAAAAAATTACATTAGCAAATGGAAAACACAAATTGCATGAAAACAAGAAGAAAACAAAATAGGAAAAAGACAAACTGTAATGTAGTTTTGAAAAAAACTCATATTTTCCTTTTTTGGTATAAAGCTATAGGCTCTATAAATTTCCATTTTCGAAAATATTTAGTTTATAAAAAAAAACACTTATTTCCAAATGAAAATGTGAATATGTATTTTATTGTCTTTGAAAACTTACAAATAAAAAATATATATAATATTTTATATTAGCTTTTTGTATATCTTGAAAAGTTAAAAAAATTTAAAGAAATAAATATATATATGTTAAAAAGTGTTTTTGAAAAGATTGTTTTTGGGAAAGTTTTAAAAATATATAAATTTTTTTATAAGTGGTAGGGAGGCATAGATTTCTCTGTAACCCCGCCCCCCTCTGCGTTGGCAGTAAAGGACTATCACATGATAGTAATGACTATCGCACAACAGTCTAGGTAGAGCCTAGGCTATCATGGGTAGGCATGACTGCCACGATAGCAGCCTTACCCGTGCAGTTAGGAAGGGGCTGGCATGGGGCCCAGTCCCCCCTCCCCATGTAACTTTATATTATATTTCATTTTTAGTTTTTTATAATAATTTTTTAATTAATATAAAATTTGTTAATTAATTTTTAATTAATATAAATTTTGTTAATTGATTTTTAACTAATTTAAATTTTGTTAATTAATTTTTTTTAATTAATATAAAATTTTTTAATTAATTTTTAATTAATATAAATTTTTGTTAATTAATTTTAATTAATATATTTTAGGGTAATTAGTTTTATTTAATTAGTTTAGTAAATTGATAATTTGTCTTTTACTGTTATATAAATTTGTACTATTATCTTATATAGATCTTTATAAACTATTATTATTTTTCATTAATCAATTAAATGATGGAATGCCCTTGTAGGGTAATTAAATTCAAACCTTGTGAATTATAATCCAATGACATTCATAGAGTAAAATTTGTGTTTTTCTACCAAAATTGGGTGTTTTCATTATGTTAGATTCTTAGGTGTTCTTTAGGAAATTTGCTTTAATGTTATTATTGGAATGATTATTTTCAGAATTTCCTAGTAGACCTTATTCTTGAAAATTTAAATATGATGATTATGGAACGTATGTGATTATGGTTTTATTTCAGTTAGAAATGGTGTGAGTGTTGTATTCTTCGTGTCATATTTACATTATGGGATGTCAGGTACTAGAAGACCTAGGAGGATACAGAGGCTGGGGTATGTGTCAGATGTTTCTTTTTCAACTATGTTTGGTGTGAGTGTACTTTATCTAATTATCACTCCTGTTTGACCTTTGGGCTCATGATGTATTATATTTCATTTGTGGTATCTATGTAACCATATCTAGTTATTTTGTGTGAATCTGGATATGAGGTTACCTAGTTGTATACCTGATTAGATCTAGGAGGGATCTGTGAGCCTAGGGTAGTTTACCTAGATATGTGATAGGAGGTGGCTTGCAATAAGCGTTGGGGCCCACAAGTGATTGCCAAGATCACTTATTGTAAGTATTAGTAATCAAGTGATAACCTAATATAATTAAGGGGTATTTAAATGAACCTAAAAAGACAAGAGTCCTCACCCATGCTTGAGTGCTATTACAGACTAAGATGGTGTTGAGAAGATGACTAGCCCCCTTTAAAGGGATAAGTTGGCATAGTTGATGACTTCATTTGTATGAGAGGTCATTGATGTCATCTATGGTCACTTGGGTGCTAGGATCCAGAGAGATTACCAGGACAAAACTCAAGGGTTAGATGTACATGATGACACCTTCCTATGCATAGTCTGGTTATTCTACGTGTGTTGGTTGCCTCTAGATTAGTGAGTTGTACCTATTACTTTATTATGCTTACCTTGAGTTAGAGTGCTTTCAGGATCCTTCTACTTAGAGTATATCCTTGTTTTGTTTTGGTTACCCAATTGGGGTTTGTTGTTATCTCCTCAGCACGGTGGGGTAGACCTTTATGGTTCTACATGGATGAGTGGTAGTGATTCTTTACCATTTGAGATTTGACGTCCTGGTGCCGGTGCTTGATGGTGTTTCTATAGTCAGATTCTTATGATGCTTCATTAATGTTTCTTTCTTATCTTCATTATTTGTAATCATGTATTAGTGTATCACATGTGATACCTAATCTGGACATTGTAATACTATAGTTAGATTTATTACTACATACCCTACGACATGTGTAGTGGATGTTAGTTTATTTGGATATCATGAATGTCCATGAGGATTGTATTTATTGTTATATCATGTATTTGTAATTTATATGTTATGGAATCTTTTGTCATCTTTCTTTAGTTTTTGTTCATAAGTAATTCTGTGTCATGGAACCCTTGAGTCTTGTAATCTATGTTGGATGTTGTATCAATGTGAGTAAATGGTAATTGCTTCCGCACTATTGTTTATTTTGTATGTTTACTTTTTTTTTAAAATTATTCACCAAACTTAGTAGCATGTTTTAGGTTAACTTCTCTTGGGTTCCCTGGCAGGGCATTACATCTTGTATCAAAGCCAAGTTTCTACACTGGGAACTCTGGGTATGTACGCTAATTAGGTTTTGTGTAGTTTAAACTTGAAACTAAACATAGACATATAACATTTTGTTTTCAGACCATTGCTTTATGATTATGTTTCCTTTTGTTTTGTTTCAAGCTTTGTTAAGAGTTGTTGTTGGATCTTTGTATGTTGTAGGAATTATGGTTGTGACTAGATCTGCTAGAGGTCATGGTAGAGGTCATGCTGATAACCATGGAAGGGGTAGATAGCCTAGCCCTTGTACAAGTGTCAGTCAGGAGAGTCACCACCAATAGTCTAGGGGTGAGAAAAGAGAGGATCGTCAGGATGGTCCTGATATGAGACAACTTTTTCAAGTGATTCTCAATCATCTTGGTCTTGAGCAGGATAGAGTAGAGCGGGCTAGAGAGAGATCTAGGAGCCCTCTAAGGAGGAACTTCACTGTGGACCCTACAGTTGTGGCAGCGAACCATATGAGGGATCTGATGAGAGGGAGACCCATTCCCTTTGATGGGAAAGGTACTGGATTAGAGGAAGAGACATGGTTGATAGCCTTAGAGCTGAGTTTCACCATGCATCCCTTTAGTAGTAATACTAAAGCCAGGTATGCGGTTATGTAGCTTATAGATTTTGCAGCTATATGGTGGAAGATAGAGGAGGAGAAGTTAGGGTTTCAAATAGATACTATCACTTGGGAGTTGTTTCTAGAACACTTCCAAGAGTGCTTCCTATCAGATCAATGGAGGCGATAGAGAGAAGATGAGTTTCATAATCTGAGACAGTTGAACTTGTCAGTGGGAGAGTACGAGCACTAATTTTTTGAGCTCAAGCAATATGCTGGCTTTGGATAGGATACAGCTCTCCTAGTACAACACTTTGTGAGGGGACTTAATGCACACATTATTGGGGAAGTCCTTCTGTTTGAGCCTAAGACCCTCTAGGAAGTGGTCATTAAGGCTACACTTACAGAGGTGAATCTAGTGTTGGGTTATGGTAGTCAAAGAGGTGTTCAGCCTAGTGGTTCCAAGGGGAATTGGTCTCAAAGGGATGGGAATTTTCAGAATCCTTCTACCTTTTTGAAAGCTAATCAGAATCAGGAGGATAAGAAATTTTTCAATGGTAATGGTGGTGGTTCTTGATCAAAGAACTATCACAATTGGTAGCATAGTGTGCGCAATCAAGAGGATCCACCAGTTCAGAGTTCACATCAAGATCTTGGTGGAGGTTATTTTTAGTAGGCTAGTACTCCTACAACAAAGAGAGTTTTCAAGGGAGATTGTTTCACATGTGGCCAACCTGGTCATAAATCATACAATTGTCCCTAGTTTCTAGTTCAGCATTTAGGACAGAGGCCATTAGTTTTTGAGCCTACTATTGGTGATGTAGGTAGATCTCATAGGACCTTTACAGTAGGGAACGATCCTTAGTGTTCGAACCCTAAGGCAGGAAAGGGTCCGATGGGACCTACTCAGTGATCCTTGTTTTAGTTTTCTTTTCAATGTAGCTAGGTTGATGGGACTTACATCCCTACTTGTTCCAAGCTTCCAGGAGTAAGCCTAATCCTAGGGGGGGTGGATGTAGTACCCCCATAGTTTGCTTTCAGTTTTTCAGTACCATACTCTTTTAGGCCACATTGTATGTGTGCAAATCTTATTTTTTCAGTGATTATTGATGAATAATATCAGATTTCCACAATCCATTTTTAAATGCATGTGTTTTTCTGGATTAGATTGTGTGTGTTTTTAGCATCAATGTTTCGGATCACACTCTGTGATCCATCATCAGGACAAGAGAGTGTAAGAGTTGTAATAACAAAAGATGATGGATCACGGAGTGTGATTTGAAATGCTGATGCTAAAAACACACACAATCTAATCCAAAAAAACACATGGATTATTGATGATCTAGATTATGTTTATGATTATGTTATATTGTCATGTGATGTTAGATTTAGATGTTGATATTATTATGATGTGATGCTTTATGTTTCAGTTGGATTATGATGTACTTACCCCATACTTGCATCTGTATGGTGTTCATATGTATGTCTCTGTTCTATGTGTTTGTGTGGTAGAGGAAGGAGGCGTAGTTAATTGGATAGTTGAGATCCACATGATCGACCATACCTATCATTGTCTACTTTATATTATTGTATGTACATGCTTCGTCTTGTGATGATAGGTTTGCAGGTATAGGGCATTGTCTTCCCTGAATTGGTAGGAGTGAGCGTGCCCACAAACATTCATCTCAATGGTAAAGAGGGGAGATAATAAATAGATCCAAAACCCTAACCTAAGCCTGATTTGTCCTAAGATTGGACAAATATCTATATGTCTACCCTACCCGAATTTGTCAGGTTACAAAGTTTGTGGATCCCTTCTTTGAGTTTGTATGTTTATTTGATGATCTTGCTTTATTGCTGTTTGATTATGTGATTTTCTATAGTCATGAAAATTAATATTATAGTTGGAAAATAATGTTAAATTTATTTCCTATGTTTTTGTATGATTATTAATTAATTAAAAATCAAATATTAGGATATTTGGATTTAATTAATTAATTGTGTGAAAATAGGATTAATATTATCCATTAGACATTAAATTATTAAATTACATGATTTAATGGTGTTTGGAATATTAAATTATTTAATGAGAGATCATAATAATAACATGTGCTTTATTGAGTTTGAATGTTATTTGTTTCAAAAAGGTGACAACTTGTATTTAGGAGTCTAAGTTGAGTTGTGCACAATTAAATAAATTTTTAATTTTTAATTAGTAATTTCTTTCAACTTAAGAGTGTGAGTTTGATTAGGAGTTTTTTTTTGGTGAGTCATCTAGGGTTTGCATGAATGGTGGAGTTGAATCCCTAATAGGGGGAATTTGCACTCACTTGGATGGAATCAGGTTGTTGGAGGTTTGTGGAGAGAGATCTTGGAGGATTTTAGACATTTTTGTTGATTTTGAGCTTTTGTGTGTGCTTGAGTTTTCTGGATGAAGATTGCTTGCATCTGGAATTGGGCTTTGCATACACTGTGATTCAGATCTACAGGTTTGAGTTCTTCTGTTGTCAGATCTAGGAGTTTCAGCATTCTAGAGGCATTCTATTACAATTTCTAGCATTGGAACTAAGGTAAGGTTTGAAGAAATCATTCTATAATTTTATTTGTGGAATTTTCAGTGTTTTCATATACTTGATTTGATTTATTGCTATAGATCTATTTTTAGTATTGTTTTCAATTTGGGTGTTAATAGACCCTTAGATTCATAGCTTTTAGATTATTTTATGACTTGGCACAGTAGGGTTATGCTGTCAAAATTTCATGAGAAAATTCACTATATAAACCTTAGGAAACGAAAAATTAAACTGGCTATAGTTCAAACTATTAAGTATATGAAATAAATAAATGGGTTGTCAAGAAAAATCAATTTTGGTAAGAAAAAATCCAATCTGGGTAAAAACCCAATCTTTGTAAAAAAAAGACAGTCAAAATAAAATTATCACAGTAAATATATTATTTTGCTTATAAATGACAAAAAAATACATTAGCAAATGGAAAACACAAATTGCATACAAACAAGAAGAAAACAAAATAGGAAAAAGACAAACTGTAATGTAGTTTTGAAAAAAACTCATATTTTCCTTTTTTAGTATAAAGCTACAGGCTCTATAAATTTCCATTTTCAAAAATATTTAGTTTATAAAAAAAAACACTTATTGCCCAATGAAAATGTGAATATGTATTTTATTGCTGTTGAAAACTTACAAATAAAAAAAATATATAATATTTTATATTAGCTTTTTGTATATCTTGAAAAGTTAAAAAAATTTAAAGAAATATATATATATATATATATATATATATATATATATATATATATATATATAGTATTGGGATTGAGAAAATAATAATAATATGTTAAAAAGTGTTTTTGAAAAGATTATTTTTGGGAAAGTTTTAAAAATATATAAAAAAATTTATAAGTGGTAGGGAGGCACGTATTTCTTCGTAACCGCCCCCCCCTCTCTGCGCTGGCAGTAAAGGACTATTGCACGACAGTCTAGGCAGAGCCTAGGCTGCCGTGGGTAGGCATGACTGCCGCGGCAGTAGCCTTACCCACATGGTAAGGAAGGGGCTAGCGTGGGGCCCAGTCCCCCCTCCCCATGTAATTTTATATTATATTTCATTTTTAGCTTTTTTTTAATAATTTTTAATTAAGATAAAATTTGTTAATTAATTTTTAATTAATATAAATTTTGTTAATTATTTTTTAACTAATTTAAATTTTGTTAATTAATATAAAATTTGTTAATTAATTTTTAATTAATATAATTTTTTGTTAATTAATTTTAATTAATATATTTTTAGGTAATTAGTTTTATTTAATTAGTTTAGTAAATTGATAATTTGTCTTTTAGTGTTATATAAATTTGTACTATTATCTTATATAGATCTTTATAAATTATTATTATTTTTCATTAATCAATTAAATGATGGAATGTCCTTGTAGAGTAATTAAATTCAAACCTTGTGAATTATAATCTAATGACATTCATAAAGGAACATTTGCATTTTTCTACTGAAATTGGGTGTTTTCATTATGTTGGATTCTTAGGTGTTCTTTAGGAAATTTGCTTTACTTATGTTATTATTGGAATGATTATTTTCAGAATTTCCTAATAGACCTTATTCTTGAAAATTCAAATATGATGATTATGGAACATATTTGATTATGGTTTTATTTCAATTAGAAATGGTGTGAGTGTTGTATTCTTCATGTCATCTTTACATTATGGGATGTCGGGTACTAGAAGACCTAGGAGGATACTGAGGCTGGGGTATGTGTCAAATGTTTCTTTTTCAGCTATGTTTGGTGTGAGTGTACTTTATCTGATTATCACTCCTGTTTGACCTTTGGGCTCATGATGTATTGTATTCTGTTTGTGGTATCTCTGTAACCATATCTAGTTCTTTTGTGTGAACTTGGATATGAGGTTACCTAGTTGTATACCTGATTAGATCTAGGATGGATCTATGAGCCTAGGGTATTTTACCTAGATATGTGATAGGAGGTGGCTTGCAATAAGCATTGGGGCCCACAAGTGGTTGCCAAGATCACTTATTGTAAGTATCAGTAATCAAGTGATAACCTAATATAATTAAGAGGTATTTAAATGAACCTAAAAAGACAAGAGTCCTCACCCATGCTTGAGTGCTAGTACAGACTAAGATGGTGTTGAGAAGATGACTAGCCCCCTTTAAAGGGATGAGTTGGCATAGTTGATGACTTCGTTTGTAAAAGAGGTCATTGATGCCATGTATGGTCACTTGGGTGCTGGGATCCAGAGAGATTACCAGGACAAAAATCAAGGGTTAGACGTACATGATGACACCTTCCTATGCATAGTTTGGTTATTCTACGTGTGTCGGTTGCCTCTGGATTAGTGAGTTGTACTTATTACTTTATTGTGCTTACCTTGAGTTAGAGTGCTTTCAAGATCCTTCTACTTAGAGTATATCCTTGTTTTTTTTTGGTTACCCAATTGGGATTTGTTGTTATCTCCTCAACATGGTGGGGTAGACCTTTGTGGTTCTACATAGACAAGTGGTAGTGATTCTTTACCGTTTGAGATTCGACGTCCTAGTTCCAATGCTTGATGGTGTTTCTGCAGTCAGATTCCTTATGATGCTTCATTAGTGTTTCTTTCTTATATTCATTATTTGTAATCTTGTATTAGTGTATTGCATGTGATACCTAATATGGACATTATAATACTATAGTTAGATTTATTACTACATACCCTACAACATGTGCAGTGGATGTTAGTTTGTTTGGATATCATGAATGTCCATGAGGATTGTATTTATTGTTATATCATGTAATTGTAATTTATATGTTATGGAATCTTTTGTCATCTTTCTTTAGTTTTTGTTCATAAGTAATTCTATGTCATGGAACCCTTGAGTCTTGTAATCTGTGTTGGATGTTGTATCTGTAAGGAAACTCAGGTGTGGAAACAACTTCCTACGCTAATCTCTATAGGAGAGTATTGTGCAAATTCTTATAAATCCTTACAATTTTAGATTCGTTAACTACTTTAACAAAGATATTGCAACCACATACCATGCATACAGAAAAAATAGAGAATGACACAATGATATACCCTGGGGAAACCTTTCAGAAAAAACCCCAGCACTCCAAAACCTGCACAATGTATTATCTTCAACACAAAGATTACAACACACTTGCAATGCAAGTTCTTTCAGGAGATGAGAGACTAGTAAAACTTATATTTTTCTCCCATAGAAGCAGCATCATATATATAGACTCCTCAGGACCCAAAAAATACCCAAAAAAGGAGTTTGGCATCCAACCACCAAGACCCATGCACAAAGCCACATGTACACAGTTGTTACATGCAATCCCAATAATAGGTGTCCATCCCTAGAATAGACTATGATAGCTTGTCATAGAATCCGCCAAAAATAATGGTAACAAGAGAAGTGTAAGAGAATCTGTCATACCAACCTATTTTTGGCATATTCTCTTACACACACCAACCACTTTTTCTTGGGTGCCCAAATAGGCCCAAGTCATAAGATTCTCTTACACCTGTCATAGCACATTCCTTAAATAGTTCTTACGCGTCATAGGAATCTGTCATGACCGTTTCAGTCATGATCTCCTTACGCACAAGATGCCGACACATCAACATGCCAACTAGACATGTACACTCACACTTAATTACATTATTTGCAAAAAATACATTTACAAAACAAATAATAAGAATAGGAATTATCCAAGGTTGAGACACCTTATTCCTAACATTCTCCCACTTGTCGAACACCTTGTAAGAGCAACAGGAACTTTAACTTCTATAGGCCAAAAGGCCCATAGACTCCGAACACCATTTGAACTTCTCAGTGCCCACTGGTTTCGTTAATGCATCTGCAACATTCTTCACAGTATCTACCTTCTCCAAATTTACCTTTCCATCTTCCACCATATCTCTCACAAAGTGAAACTGCACATCAATGTGCTTCGTTCTGGCATGGAAAGTTGGATTCTTTGCAAGGCAAATAGTGCTCTGACTGTCACACCAAATAGTAATCTGTTCTGCATCAACACCAACATCAGAACACAATCTTCTAAGCCAAATGGCTTCTTTACAAGCATGAGTAGCAGCCATGTACTCAGCTTTTGTAGTGGACAAAGCAACCACAGGTTGTCACTTACTCATCCAACTGATGACACCACCAAACATAGTGAACACATAAGCACTAGTGGATCTCCTACTGTCAATATCACTTGCCCAATCTGAATCCACAAACCCACGAATACAAACTGAATGCAAAGATCCAGAAGAGTTACCATGATAACATATGGTGTAATCTGATGTACCCCTCAAATATCTGAATACTCGCTTAACTGCATCCCAATGTACCCATCCAAGATTAGCCATAAACTGACTCAGGACTCCCACTGCTTGGGCAATGTCTAGTCTAGTACAGACCATAGCGTACATAAGACTGCCAACTGCACTAGCATAAGGTACTCTACTCATGTCCTCCACCTCACTAGGAGATTTTGGACAATCATCTACAAATAACGTTGTTCCCACAGAAATAGGAACACATAGTGGTCTACAATCTGCCATGCTGAACCTGTCCAACACAGACTTCACATACTTACTCTGACTCAACCAAAGTTTTCTGTTAGACCTGTCTCTACTGATTTCCATACCCAAGATGTACCTAGCTGCCCCAAGATCTTTCATCTCAAACTGTGCTGACAACTAAGATTTAAAATCAGAAATCATACCCTTACCCTTCCCAAATAGCAACATATCATCAACATATAATGCAACAATAAGAAGGCGATCATTTTCAACTCTAAAATAAACACAATGATCTGATTTTGATCTTACAAATCCAATTGACAACACAAAGGCATCAAACTTAAGGTACCACATCCTAGGAGATTGCTTCAAACCATATAGAGATTTCTTTAATCTGCAAACTAAGGATTCTTTACCTTTAACAATGTAGTGCTTAGGCTGTGACATATAAATCTCTTCCTCCAAATCACCATGAAGGAAAGCTATCTTCACATCCATCTGTTCTATCTCTAAATCATATGATGCAGCAAGAGATAATAGAAATCTAATGGATGTCAACTTTGCAACAGGAGAGAATATTTCACTATAATCTATTCCCTCTACCTGTGAATACCCCTTTGCAACCAATCTAGCTTTGTACCTTTCAACACTGCCATCTGCACAGAATTTCTTCTTGAACACCCATTTACAACCAACAGATTTTCTCCCTTTAGGCAACGGTACAAGGTCCCAAGTTTTGTTTTTCTCCAATGAAGCCATCTCATCATCCATAGCCTCAATCCAGGAACCTGCATCTTCCATGCCCAAAGCCTCTTTCACAAATCTAGGCTCATCAGTGTTAGTAATCAAAGCAAAGGCACAACTAGAATCTAACATAGAATAACCAAACCTTTCTGGTTGCTTTCTTTCTCTCGTGGATCTCCTCAAGGGCTGCGGTTGAGGTTGTTCTTCCTCTTCTTCTGAACTATCAGAGCTGCTAGAGCTCTCCTCATCATTAGGCCCAACATGGTCTCTCTGTTCAGTCTTCTCAGGGGTAGGAGGCAACTCAACAACATCTTTTTCCTTTTCTTTTTCATCTGGTTATAGCACAATAGGAGAAGATGTTAGCTCTCTGAAAATAACATTTCTACTATACAACACCTTACTAGTCACGGGATCCCAAAGCTTGTATCCTTTCACACCAGCACTGTATCCGATGAAAATACATTTAACAGCTTTGTTTTCCAACTTAGATCTTTTCTCCTTTGGAACATGTGCATAAGCTTCACAACCAAAAACATGAAGATGTCTAATTGAAGGCTTCTTACCAGACCACACCTCCATGGGTGTCTTACCAACAAGGGCTGATGTAGGAGATCTGTTAACCAGATAGCAAGCAGTGGCCACAGCTTCAACCCAAAACCTTTGTTCTAAACTAGCTCCACTAAGCATACTCCTAACCTTCTCCATCAATGTCCTGTTCATTCTCTCTACAACTCCATTTTGTTGTGGGGTATAAGGAGTTGTCTTATGCCTCTCGATACCTTGTTCTTTATAGAACTGTTTAAACTCTGTTGAGCAAAACTCACCACCATTGTCAGTTCTCACACTCTTAATCTTCTTACTAGTCTAATTCTCTACAAGAGCTTTAAATTCCTTGAACCGACTAAAGACTTGTGTCTTACTTTTAAGGAAATAAATCCACGTCCTTCTACTGTAATCATCTATGAAGGATACAAAAAATACAGACTTGGAGATTGAAGGAACTTTTACAGGACCAAATACATCAGAATGAATAAGATCCAAAACATCAAAAGATTTGTGAGAACTAGAGTAAAACTGAACATGATTTTGTTTACCATAGACACAGTGTTCGCAGAAGTTGAACTTGAGATTGCAATCATTTAACCCCTCAACGAGATTTTTATTTTTCAGGGTTCTGAGACCCTTTTCACCAATGTGGCCAAATCTCATATGCCACAACATTGTCTTTTCTGCAGGAAGCTTACCTTCCAAAGTGTTTGCACTACCATCGGAACCAATAGCCATAGACTTCTTCACTGCTTGTTTAGATGGTGAGGATGAAGAACTATTACATAGAGGAATAAATGCATCTAGCTTAAATAAGGTACCTCTCCTAGTACCCCTTGCAAGCACTATCGATCCTCTCATCATCTTGCATCCTTCTTTCAAAAAAACAACTTGCACACCTACATCATTCAGCATACTTACAGATAATAGGTTTCGTGCCAAACCCAAAATGTGCATAACTCTGGTGATTCCCTTTACTCGTCCATCAAGAAATTTGATAGTGACCCTTCCGTGTCCAACTATCTTTAGGTGAGAATCATCACCCAAGTACACCTTTCCACCATTGAACTCTTCATATTTTGAGAACCAGTTTCGATGAGAGGTCATGTGAAAAGATGCACCTGAGTCAACCAACCACACATCATCAGATGCATGGGCTGCCAAAGTTGTGATGAATGCATCACCATCTTCTTGAGATCTTTCTGAAGCTGAATTTGAACCTTTCTTCTTCTTCTTCAACTCTTTGTAGTCTTTACGGAGGTGCCCAGATTTATCACAGTTCCAACATTTTGCCTTGGACTTATTGGAAGTCTTTGACTTCCCACGAGATTTGGATCTACCCTTATTGTCAAACTTATTGTCATTTTTCTTCCCTCTTTCAGTGGATCTCCCACGAATAGCAAGGGCTTCTTTTTTTGAAACGGAAGCCTTTCTCCACATCTCCTATGATAGCAGCGAAGACACCACATCATCCATTTTGAAGGTGACTAAAGTGCTTCCGAGAGCCATCACAAGATGGTCCCATGAATCTGGTAAAGAACACAAAAGTGTGTAGCAACGATCCTCCTCCTCTAACTTGACACCAGCTGATGTCAACTGTGCAGCTAGCAAATTAAATGCATTTAAATGATCTGTTAAGGATCCACCTTCCTCCATTCATAGAGAGTACAACTTCTTCCTCAGGAACAACTTGTTCACTAGAGATTTGGCCTGATACACGGCCGCAAGTCTTTCCCACAAACTATTTGCGGTTTTCTCATCTAGAACATTCAGAAGAACTGCATCGGTTAAACAGAGTCTTATGAGACCCTTAGCTTTACGGTCTTTGATATCCCAATATTCTTGAGCTATAGTTTCTGGTCTTGTAGCACTTGAAGTCACTTCCCATAGGTCACGATCTTCCAACATGTCTTCCATCTTGAGTTTCCACAACTTGAAATTAGTTCCATTAAATTTATCCACCTCCATTCTTCCATATGATGAACTTTCCATCTCAATCTGCAAATAAGATTCAGAATGCTCTACAAAAAACTCCCACTCAACTTGAGATTAGCTCAAAAAACCCTACCCAACAACTAGGATCAAAAGTTGATCAGGCTTTGATACCACTTGTAAGGAAAATCAGGTGCGGAAATAGCTTCCTACGCTAATCTCTATAGGAGAGTATTGTGCAAATTCTTATAAATCCTTACAATTTTAGATTCGTTAACTACTTTAACAAAGATATTGCAACCACATACCATGCATACAGAAAAAATAGAGAATGACACAATGATATACCCTGGGGAAACCTTTCGGAAAAAACCCCAGCACTCCAAAACCTGCACAATGTATTATCTTCAACACAAAGATTACAACACACTTGCAATGCAAGTTCTTTCAGGAGATGAGATACTAGTAAAACTTATATTTTTCTCCCATAGAAGCAGCATCATATATATAGACTCCTCATGACCCAAAAAATACCCAAAAAAGGAGTTTGGCATCTAACTACCAAGACCCATGCACAAAGCCACATGTACGCAGCTGTTACATGCAATCCCAAGAATAGGCATCCATCCCTAGAATAGACTATGACAGCTTGTCATAGAATCTGCCAAAAATAACAGTCACAAGAGAAGTGTAAGAGAATCTGTCATACCAACCTATTTTTGGCATATTCTCTTACACACACCAACCACTTTTTCTTGGGCGCCCAAATAGGCCCAAGTCATAAGATGCTCTTACACCTGTCATAGCACATTCCTTAAATAGTTCTTACGCGTCATAGGAATCCGTCATGACCGTTTCAATCATGATCTCCTTATGCACAAGATGCCGACACATCAAGTGGAGTGACACATCAACGTGCCAACTAGACATGTACACTCACACTTAATTACATTATTTGCAAAAAATACATTTACAAAACAAATAATAAGAATAGGAATTATCCAAGGTTGAGACACCTTATTCCTAATAGTATCAATGTGAGTAAATGGTAATTGCTTTTGCACTATTGTTTATTTTGTATGTTAACTTTTTTTTAAAAAAATTATTCACCAAACTTAGTAGCATTTTTTAGGTTAACTTCTCTTGGGTTCCCTGGTGGAGCATTACATCAGTTAAGAGAAACTTAGGGGAATGCACTTAAACTCATAATGCAAGATGGGTCTCAGCTACTAGGTCATGTTAGGTACCCATGTACAATATGAAAATGCAATGAAATGTAAAAAATCTCTCATAAAGTAGAGAAAGAGAGAAGACAACGTGGGAAAAAGATCCCCTCTAGAAAAGAGAGATGAAAATAAGGAAATCATGATGCATGAAGGACTCAATACCCCCCAAGGACTATATGCATGATGTATATATAATCAAGCATCCCCCCATAGGAAGGAAAGAAGGGGATCACATAGCCCCACCATAATGAGCAATATCCTACAACATTGGTGAGTGCTTGAAGGAAAAATATAGTCCAATGCTTACAAACAATATTTCTCCCCTTGGGAAGAAGACAGACCAAGTGCAGATGTAGAAATGTTTCCCTTTCTAGATAGGAACTAGGAAGGGTGACCCAAATGTAGTATGATGATGATGTCTCTAAAATTTTCTTATGTTTCATCATGTCCTTGGATGATAAAGATGCCACAAACCAATCAAGAACATACCCAATCATAGTAGAAGGTGACAAGAAAGGAACCAATAGAAACTAATTGTGAACAAGCTCCAAATAAAAAGATGAAGTAACAACATTGTTGCCAAAACTATCATCAAATAGAAGTAATGCCTTTAAAAACTAAATAGGAGTCTCCAACACATAAACATGATCAACCTAAACCAAGAAATGTGACATATCAAGTGAAGAAATAGACTCATGAATATCAATCTCCAAAGAAGGTGAATGAGATTATCCAACTGTGTTGAAGTTATCATAAAAGAGAAGAGAAATACCCTAAGTATGTCTCCCAAATCTGAAATATGAGACTCCAAAAACAATGAACCAATGTCTAGAAAATAGGAATCCAAATCAGGAAGATAAATAGATATCTCTTGCAATGACTCACTGGAATCACCAACAAGAGATGAATGTGTGATCTCAACTAGCAAAGTAGGAGATGCAAGTGGAGGCTCTAGATCATAAATCAAAATAGATATCTTATTTAAGGTATCATCATAAAAAGGAATATTGTCTACATCATCAATTGGAATGAGATAATCTACAATAAGATCATCTGTGAATGGAGGAACATGAGGATCTCCAAAATGCTCCCAAGAGAAATGAACTGATGCTTCTATAAATCAATATTATGATATGAACATTTTAACCTCCCCAAATTGCTTGATTCCACTCTAACTTTGGCTCAAGAATGAGTCCATAAAAATGAGGCAAGAGATTAAACCATCTACAATGTGTGATGATTCATTTTTCCCATGACTCATAATTACCCCTAGTCAAAGTTATTACAATAGGATGTGTTGCATATCCCATGATTACATCAATGATATACTTCTCTCATTACAAATTGAGATCAAAAAATGATCACCCTACAATCAAGCTATAACATACTTAGATTACTATGCAAAAGACCAATCTAAGGCCTATACATTACAATTACAAAAATAAGCCAAATTCTAAAAGTATAATTTCTGATCACATTCACTATATAATCTGATAGCACCATTATAAAATACATGAAAAATTGTGCAGTTTTTTAAAAAATAACACTTAAAAAGCCTAAATGAGGCCTTGGAAGTTGCAAAAAATGATATTAGAAATTTTTGAAGAATTTCAGGACTAGAGATTAGGAACCACCCACACCACAATGTAGAGCACAAAATTATACCCTTAAACAAAAAAAATTGCTCTGAAAAGAGATTCTAGATGATTGAGATATTGTTGTTTGAAAATTGTTTCTATAATTATTTTCGTTAATCGCCACCATGGCACCTGCAAACTTCAAATGGCTCTAGATTTGGCCTCCAATTTCCAATTTGGATCAAACAAAAGTTGATATAGGAATTTTTGGAACTCCTTAATATGATACGAACCTCTGATTTGAACCAACAAGATCCAATATTGATATGCAATAGAAAATCCCAAATCACACCAAAAATCTATCCAATGGAAAACCAATGACACTCTAATGGATTTTATAAAATGTAATAATTTCTTTAATACTATGTAATAATTGATTTGATACCATGTAAAAATTTCAAATACAAACAACCCAAGATCTAGAGTCTAATGAATAATACAATAACAAGAGAGGCAATATGGACAAGAATAAAATGAATTCTCATCAATATGCAATAACTGAACTAAATTATAATACATAAGATAATAGATGAGATAACTGAACTCAACAGATCAACTCAACTAGAATTCAATGATATATAATGTAGAAGTGTCTTTCTATATAGGCAAGGCAATAAGAGATAATGATAAGGAGGAGATAAGTTATCATCCACACAAGGTGGAATTGCATGTCCACCAAAGGTGGATCATCCCCCATTACACAATGAATTATGTGTGACATGTGGAGGATGATAACGTGATAAGTGCACTAAAGGTGGAGACACATAAAGTGGAATGTGATAACTACTACCACCACCTAAAGTGGAATTTCTCCTACACCATGTGCAAATAAATGCTCAAACTCCTAAGTGTCTCATATGTAAACTACTATGTATGCATTATCCTAAGTAATCTTAAGTAAATTGTAATTAGGTAAATAATTAATTACACCAAATCTTGTCAAATGTGTCAAAACCTTGAAGGAAGAAATGTGACAGAAGACATTCACCTTGGGTTTACTAAAATGTAGAGGAGGGGATTCACTACCCTCAAGATGACGAGGTCTCAAGGATCTAATAGCTCTCATCTACCTCACTAAATAGGCACTATAGTGAGATAGGAGGACAAATGCATCAAATAAAGTGCTAGCAATTACCATGAACAAAAAATTATTTAATATCTAATAGCTACTATATGATAAAGATATTTTGATTATAGAATTAAAAGCTATTCAAAATACCAATCAAACTACATGAACCTAGAAGCATTGACCTCAAAATAATACATGTTATAGGGTTGTCTACAAGATACATTGTAGTTCATATAGACTTAGGCCATAAAAGGTGTAATCAATCACATAAACAATCTTCTTTTGCTTCTTGAATATGTTCATCACCTGCACACACGCTAAGACATGAGAATGTTGGGGCTATATAGGAGTTTACCTTTATCAAAACCCCCATTTTGGTATTTCCACCTCCACAAATAGCTATACAAATAGATTGGATAAAAGACAAGTTATAGAAATAATACCCTTTGTGGACGGAAACCCCTATTACTAGAGATCAAATGATAATAAAGATATTTAAAAATGAGAACAAGATTTCATAATAAATATATGAGATCAATAAAGAGAGAAAGAAAGAGAGTGTTGCAAAATTGTAGCCTCCCTCTCAAGATAATAGACATGTTGGTAGAATAAGAGAATCCTTGACTAGTCGTAGTAAGAATACAAAGAGTTTTGGATGGAGAGAGAGAGAGAGAGAGAGAGAGAGAGAGAGAGAGAGAGAGAGAGAGAGAGTCAAGTGACCAAATGTCCTCAAAATGATGATGATTGAGAGCTTTGTTTCTTAGAATGGGCAAGAGGACTTGTTTCAAATATGGTTTCTCCAAGACAAGCGTGTCAAAAAGATCTTACAATAGAATATGCCAATTTAAATTCAAGAATTTTCTAGAACATTTATGCACCGCACTCTCGTCTGACCAATTTCATCCCAAATTCAAACCTCATATTGCTACACTTCATCTTTGTGATCAGTGAAGTTGAAATAGTGATTTCCTAACTATGGATTTTATCATAAATGTGTTAGACATAATGTGTAAGGGTGAAATTGGCACAAGGTTCAATTTATGACACTACATATGGGGAACAAGATCTTGAGCTTATATTTAATTTTTATTCAATTTAAACTTAGAGATAATAACTTTATTTAATCTTCCAATAATTATGCATATTTGATTTCGCTAATATTGACATTTTGTCATTATTGAGTAAATATAGAAATTAAGTGCAATTGTTACTTATAGGTCAATAGAATAGATCAAAATATATTAGTATTGTACTCTATAGAATGGTAGATAATTTATAAACTTGTTCATGACTACCATATTTAAAATAAACTCATAATAAATGAGATAAAACTATTTGAATTAATTTAGTTTTTACATTTTTTATAATTTTTGTATTTAGCAATTTATTTCATAGATATGATGTTGAGTGAATTAATTATTATTTGATCCGAAGTACAAATGTTAAGTGTTGTAGGATCAAAAGGCATTATGAACAATATTTTGGGCTTATGTATCTAATAAAATCATCATGCAACTATTAGTTCTTCATAAGTGTAATGGATTGATTGAATTTTAATTATATAGTTTATTCATTTAATTATTTCTTAATAAGAATATTATTTTTATTATTAAAATGTGTGTGTATGTGAGAGAGAGACCTATTCATTAAAGAATTATAAATTAGAAAAATTACAAGGAAATATCTTATCATTTTTCTTATGCTAATTATTATTTGTTTTAAGGACTAGATGAATGATCAAATGATTATTTTAAATATATTTTCATTTCCTTCAAAAAGTATTAGCGGAAATGATTATTGGAGTCTTACAATTTTTTGAAGAAAATATATATCATTTTATTGTTATGAAATAAAGTAATTTTATGTTTGATTTCATCGTAGTTGACATCTCTAATTTGATTTCATCATGAATGTATCTATTTCTCTTTAGCTAATTCTATAAATTATTGCAAGGGCTTACTATGTTTGATTCTAATGGAGGTATGCTCTTCAAAGTAGGCACATACACTCTCACTTCCAACCACCTTATTTTTATAGACTCTAAGTAAAAGTTGATTCTCAAATTACACTAAAGATATACACATCTTTTTCACATTGTATGCATCTTCTTATGGAAGGATTTTGTGCAAGAAAAATTTAGGTAGATTAATCTAGAGATGTTGCTTGATGATATGTTTTCAATTGTGCATTGAACTAAACTTCAAATAAGGTTTCATAATAGATTTAATTATAATCCTTGAATAGATATCCCTTGTGACACTAGTAGATCTCCCCAATGGCTAACCCACCTTGTGTGAAAGGATAAAACAAATGATTAAAAACTACACCACCCTCCTTTACTAGCCAACACCAAAATAAAAAGACACTTTTCTTTAATTTTTGTATTTATGCCCAAACTAACAATTTCTTTATTGTGATAATATTCACTAATATTTTAGTCTCTAATATATCAATTTTATTCTCAAATTTAATATTATATAATGTACTTATTTTTTCTGAATACATTTTTATTCAATTATTTTATATTATTGTTTGCAAGGGGCTTTATCTATCTACATTACACTTCAAAAACTCTCTTCAATGATTAGATAGTCACTAGCAATGTTTACTTCACCCATACCCAAAAATGATATTTAATGAACTCTATTTATGTTTTTCTAAATATTGAATGAACTCACATCAACTAAGGAGCTCAAAAAGGTTATGTAGAGTACAGGTGTAGATTCATTCTCAAGATCTTGGAGTTTGTGTACATCATCAAATTTACTTGAATGATTGTAGGTAGTTTTACATATTTTTTAAGTTTAAATATTTTCTACTACTTTATGATAAGGATTACATTTATTTCTATAAGCAATTATAGGTCCATTCATGAAAATATTGTATATGTTGGCATTCAAACATAGAACCTAGTTGTTACCACTAAGACTTTCCACCAATGAACCACTTGTCTTTTACCAAGAAGCGAATTTGAATGTCAACACAAACCTTAATACCAAATTCAATTTGCTTCTAATAAATTTTAAACTAGCTAGAATTTCAACTATGTTGCTTGATTTTTAATCTCAAATATTTTTCTACTACTTTACAATGAAAATAATTTCACTAATTTTAGTCTTATACATAACACATTTAATAAATTGTATGAACATTGTATCAGTTTTTGTATAATTAAATAATTAATTAGATTAAACAATTTATGAACCCACAAAATCTAATTAATTAAATCTAAACATGAAACATATAATATCTATAATTAAAATTGACTTAAACTCTACACAAAAACTAATATAAATATGTTTAATGTCATTCATAAAATTACTATATAAGACTTAAAAAATCTATCTAAATCTAAAAATGAATCATTTTATCTATAATGAAGAATAAATGTCACACCCATGAAAATGAGAGATAATGATGTTTAATGGATAAAAAGCAGATACAAATTTAATATTCATCTTAAACATCTATTTTTGTGTTCACTTAACATCATTATCTTCCAATTCCATGAATGTGATATGTCTCTAAAGTACTAGTTGACTGAGCAATATTCCAATAATGAAGTCCCCCCTTTCACTTAGATCTAGTTAGAACGTTACCATTCTAAGATTCCTAAGTACATTTTCTATGTTTGCTTATTTTAATATTTCTTCATACGCAAGCCACGACGGGAAGTTCCATTTTAGTCTTTTCAAGTGCTTTCTCTTTACGTCAAAGACCCCTACTTTCCACCTGTTCAAAAATAAAGGAGGAGATTATAAGGTTATAAATAGCAAATCTTTCCACGCTAAAGCTCTAATGATTGAATATTCTAATGGTAAAAAGTGTACATTTATTTTTGGATCAATTGTTTAAAAATTATTAAAGGTATATAGTTTAATGGTAATGTTTATGTTGTAAATACTTAAATGGTATTAAGTTCAAATCTTTTATAATATTAAAAAATAATAATTGTCTATGAAATTGATTCATAATATCTAAATTTTGATTTTCTTTGCTATTAATTTTTAATTATTTATATTTCTAATTTTGATCACTAGATCTTTTAGTAAATACTCTCTGTCAAATATATGAGCGTAGACTTGATTCAAGTTACTTTTGTAGTCATAGGTCCACTTGGATGTTGTATGAGCAAGTGGGTCCTCAAGTGACATCATAAATCAGGGCCATGTTTCCCCTTCTTTACTAGTCATTATGAGCCTACATAGCATATGCTATATAATCTTGAGTGCTTCATTGTTACCTTTAAGACCACCTATTTGAACACTCATTTTATGCATTGCTCTTAACAAGCAAGAGCGACAACATTCACTATTTGGGAATCATCCTAAGAAATGATAATGTATTTCTTACACATCGAAAGGTTTTTCTCTAAATGCATTTAATTTCAAGGTAATAATAGTGATTACCTTGAATCGTAAAGAAAGAAGGAATGCTAATAGAAAACATTAATACTAGTATTAATATCTATGTATACTATTGAAAAGCATACAATCATGTAGGAAGGTGAAAATGTAATGCCCCAAGGCCCAGACCCAAGATATTAAGCAAGCCATTTTTTTTTGAAATAATACTTTAAGAGTGATTCCAACATTTGAGATACAACATTGAAGTGTTGCAATACATTCTCATATGAACATAAAGCATCATATAAAATACAATGACTCACATATCATCAATATCCTAGAAGACATCACTATTGCTTCAAGTACGGAAGCACAAGTAGAAGACTTGTAAATCATGTAATGTTATTGCCACAATGACCTATGAGATAGTGATGCTTCACCATTATAATGATTGGGTCCTAATCTACAATCATATTTGCTTTAACACAAGGGTAGGATGATGGAATCATCTATGTTCAATGCACTCCGTAAGCACACTCAACATCTCTCACAACACTAGGGAAACCTATGCATGAGGTGAGATAACTATGGGATACCATATCTCAACTAATAAGAACAACCACCATTCTCCTACGTTCATGACACACTTACCAATGCAAAAGTAATTTAAAAAAAAATCAAGGACACCCAAACACAAGGGGAAACCCTTCAACAAGAGGTTACTCTACCAAGATAAACAAGCTATCTGCCAATTAGAATGGCAACTACTCATTTCCATGCAAAGGTATGCTTCATAAACCAAGATGTGGAATAACTTTTGGAACATGACCTACTTGAAGATAAGATGAAGACATGAAGAATCACATGACCAAGAGGAAAAACATGTATATACAAAGATTTCCAAAGAAAATATTGCAAGTATTTATTGTCTAATGGATAGAGGACAACAATGCAAAGAAATAACAACTTGTGTGCGAGAAACACTAGTGTATGGATGGACATACCAATGCATAAGGGCTCTAGTGCACCATGATATAATCTCAAACTCATCTTGTAGTCCTAGCCTAGTTTTGTATTCCCAAACTCATGTTGTAATATAGTCTAGGTTTAGGGCTAGTTCTAAAGATAGAGATCAAATAGAAGGATTATCTAGTACCCACATTCAAGACCTCATCTTAGAACTACATACTAGCTTTATCTAAAATTAAAAAAACACCTAAAAACACCTATAAGAAACTAGAAGCTAAAAGTAATTGATTTGGATATCATGCTCAATCTCATGACCCACCCAATCTTTGAAATACCTACAAGTTATATAGATGCTTCCTACATTGTAAGGATGTGAATAATGGATTTCAAAAATCAATCTAAAAACATGAAGAGGAAGGGGGAAATATCCTAATACATGTCAGTCACTCTCCCATTCCAAGGGAAACCAAATAAAAACAACACCCTATGATAGGTTCGTGAAAACAAAACACAAAGATGATGGCATAGATCTCTCTAACATACCCAACTTACTGAAATTGAACATTTGATAACACATTAATCCCATTTTATGCCCAAATCAAAGGTGCTTTGCATTTATTTTAGCATCAACCATGGAGTCAAATATGTTGAAAGGAATTACAAAAGGTTATGCCCATTTGACACCAACATTGGCATGTGATGAAATAAATAATAGGATACTTATCAACAATATGGATGGAATGTGGTCCAACTCTACACCCTTTATAAACACCATTCAAATAATTAAAGTTATTTAATCCAACATAAACAATTATCATGATTTTAACATTTTAAACATGTTGACACCCTCAAAATGAGATGTCAAAAAATACAAGATTACATCAATAATTATTGCATTAAAATATTTTCATCCAAAACATCCAGATTGATTATAACCCACATAATGAATTAATAATAAAAATGATAACAATCATTCTTAAAATGGTCTCAAGAACCTTTTTTGTAGTGTTTACATTTTTTAATAAGGAGATATATATAATTATAAAGGTGTTGTGAGAGTCTCCTCCAATTCCATTGACCCCTAATAGTAGTTTAATCATACTCAACCATGTGGTACATATAGTGTGGGTGCTATGATATGGTCACTTTGATACGAGCACATACACTTATGAAAAATAATGGGAGTGGATCACATAGATGCCAAACATGATGAATTACCACCATACTATACACATCACAACAAGTATGATCAACCAACATACTATACACATACTGACAATCATGATAAATTATCATTATATATGATGCCAACAAATATCATGAAAAATTATGCATAAACATGTCAAAAGGGGACACTAATAAACACACTCTAGATACTTGGAGGGGGGTGAATCGACATAAAACAAAATCCCAAAAACTGACTACAATAACCACAAAATGAAACAATATGAAAGTAAAGAATATAACTAGCAAAAAATGAATACCAAGATTTATATGTGGACAATCCAAAATAGGAAAAACAACGAAAATAACTTGTCCACAAAGATAATTCACTGAATTATATAATCTAATTACAAAATATTAGAAGCTCATTGCTTTGAACTAGCAACCAGAGGCTCACCGCCAATAAAACAATGAATTTAAATAAGAAGGCTTGCTACCTTACAATACAAATAGGATTTCATTGTTATGGACTTGCATACAAAGGCTCACTACCAAAATAGAAAGATACATCAACAGACTTGTACCCAAGACTCATTGTCTTAAAGTACATGCAACTCCCCAAAGTAGATAAAGATTAATTCTCCTAATATTTTAAGACTCATTATCTTAAAATATGAATATGTTTCACCCCCAAGTGGTATGGACAGTGTAGTAATGTCCACCCATCCTACACCTACCCCATCTTAGGATCACCACGTCATCTTCTCTAATGTCCTAAAGAATGCTACAATGGATCAAAGTCCTTCACCTCTCATTGATAATATGACTATAAATAACTAAGAGAGGGGTGGGGATGGGGGTTGAATTAGTTGTTCCTAAAACCCTTAACCTTCAAACCCTTAGCCCTCAACACCCTTAAAATTGAATACCCTTAATTATGATATGATTAAATAAAATATAACACATGCATGCAATCACAAATCATAATCACATCTACACCATTGACACAAGATTTTTATCATGGAAACCTTGTTAGGGGGAAAACCACAGTGGGGTTGATTACCCACAATAAGTAAATACCTTGTTAAAAATATAAAGCTATTACAACATGATGGGAATGCACATGCATTTAGGCTCATTTCCTAGAGCTCACTGCTCAAATAAAAATCCCTAGGCTATAACCCTAAGGAAGGCTCATTACCTTACAAACTAATCACTACAATGATATGAGATTTTATGAACTACAAAAATGACAACTGCCTCATGTTTGATATATAGCTCCAATGTAGAAAAATGTAAATCCTTGTTCAACCTCTTGTTGAAACACTTCTGATTTTTACTCAATTAGGATCTTCTCTTGCTAGCACCCTCTAGCATCCACATCTTCAATTTGCACCCTCATTTTTCCCTAATTCATCTTCCTATATCAAGAACTAGGTCGCTAAACCCTAATTCACCTTCTTTTCAAATCATCGCACCAAATCTCATGTTAAAACCCATCTCTGACCATCAAATCCAAGCCACAACACTTAACAACCATCTTGAGATCATAAATCTCTTAGATCTCACAGTTTATCACTTGTGCAACATGATTTACCAACCTAGTCGACAAAAATAAGAATAAGAATGAAAGTATTATTACTGACCAAAAATTCCACCAATCTTATCCTTTTGGTCCATGTGTATCACCAAGTCATCAAGCACATACTTCAAGAACATCTTGTATCATCATGATAAACACTCATCTACACAAATCCACCACAACCATTGGATTTGGCAACCCTTTTTCACTTGTTCCTCAAGAACATTGTCACAAATCTTTGAGACAATAAAATTATGAATTTCAGACCTTTGAAGTACTAACCCTTTGAGTTGAGGACACCTAAGTGCGTTCCAAAAATACTCCTAAGTGTGCTTCAATAGTTTCCTACTTGATTTAGCATACCAAACCTTTTTCTATCTACCTTTCAACATTGGCTAACCTACAACAACTCAGTTAAAATCCAACAAATAGTTATTCTAATTAATTCCTTTGACTTCTTTGACATGTTGACATCCCTATGATTCCTCTAATATGTTAACATCAATGGCAACACATCCAACATGCCAATATGCCAACAATCTCCCCCTTTGGCATTGATGACAAAATTTGATGGGAAAAATAACAAAACATAATAATGCAATAAAAAACAAAATAGTCTCCCCTTTGAGACCAACCATTCTCATTATATTTTAGAGTCTCTCTAACTCATTTTCCTCACCTATCTTCTCCCCTAGAAGAAAGCTTCCTTTGGTTCCAATCTACTTACATAATTTCTCTCCATCAGTTTCTCCCCCTAGGATGTGTGTCACTCTTCTTCTTCTTTCTTATGTGCAAGTATATAAACTTTTTTCTCTCTTCTGATTTCCTTCTTCTGATCTTATCTTCATCCATCTAATTCTTATCCTCAACTCTTCATTTTTTTCACATTTGCGTCTCTCCCCCTTTGAAATCAATGACAAATGCATATCATTTTCTCTTCTAAAACTTAGTATTGTCATATCAATGTCCGCTTCCTTTTCATTCTCTTCTTTAGTTATCTTGTCAAGCATATTTACCTTCTCTCATACACACCTTTGAGCCATCAAAACACTGATTATACATCAAAGAATTTATCTCACTGACTTTTATAAACTCATACATCTCTCTACAACTACTTAATTTCAAAACAAACAAACTTACTTTACCATGCATACTACTCCCCCTGATTAGTATCCTGCTTAGATCAATCCTGTTTGAATGATATTTCTATAAATTCTTTTGGATTGATGCATCCTTCTACACCTTAGTTTTTTTCAGAAGGAGCAATTCTCTTTGACTTGTCTTTGGATCTTACCAAAGTAGATCCCATATTTGAAGTCTCTTTTTTCTTCTTCCTTCTTGTCCTCTTCTTGTGTTTATGCTCCTTGTCCTCCTTTTATTTTCATTTTCTCTTTACATTCCTTTAATCATGCTTGTCTACCTTTTCTTCTTTCTATATGATCCTATCAACTTCTTGCAAATATCTGTTCATCTCCTCTAGATTAATCTCAACATCTTGTATGTCTCTGCAGTGTTCAACAACTTGTGTAGATACATTGCATGTGAGACATATGACAATATTTTTCTTTCTATTATCATTCCTCATCACAGTACATGGAAATCTACCTATTTTCCTTGTGATAATATCATTTATCCTTCTCACGCCTTTAAAAATAATAGGGACATGATTATTTCTCTTCCCTCTAGGAAAGTGATTCTTCCTCTTGCAATTTGAGGCTCTGTCCATACTTGCCACAATCAAAACAACTACCACTAAATTTTTGAGGTTTAGGACTTCTTACCACATTTTTCTTGCTCTTGTTCCTCTTTTTGTCCTTGCACTTCTTCTAAATTTTCCTCTTATTTTTTGTCTTCTCCTTCTTCTTGCCTTTATTTTTCTGCTTGACCTAATTTTTTGTCCCTTTTTTTTCCTTATTCTCTACCTTATTCATCTATTCTTTGGCTTGGGTCTTGTTTTGACTAGGCTTAGATAATTCTCCTTTTCCTGATTCAATATCACTTTTATCCATTGATATTCTTTGAAGTAGAAATATATCAAGCTTAGGTGAACTAATCTTGAGCTCATCCTTTAAATTATGTGCAATTCTAAGCTCTTCTTCCATATCTCTAACCCATTGATCATCTATAAAAAAAATTACACTTCTTTGGCCTCAATTTGAGAGATTAGACAGTTCTTATCTTCTATAATTCTCTGATACTATGAGTTGAAATTTTCTTCAATAGACTCTTGAATTTCATTCTCCTTAAGTTTATTGATATCATACTCCTTTTGATGTTGAACATTGATCTTGACACAACTTGAAGATCCCTTTTCATTTACTGATTAATCTTCATCTACTGTCACTTCCTTTTGAATTACTAACCCTTTTGAACTAATCTTGATTTTATTCTCATTTTGCATTCCAAAAGGTATATCAACACTTTGTTCATCTAATTTGCCTTTGCAAGAATCACGATGACTTCTACTAGACTAAACAAGTGAGTGACTATCTTCTGAATGATTCAATTATTCATACCTTGATATCATTGGCTTCACTTGTGACTCTTGCATTGTTCCTTCATCTTTTCTAGCATTACCTTCATCACCAATCTTCTTTGAGACTTTGTGCATCTGATTCATAAAATGTTGGTGCAATGCATTTTTTGTGCTGATTTCTTGTCTTCTTTTGTATACATTGGTCTGACTATGTTCAATATGATAATTTACTCTTTCATTATTTGGATAAAAAACATTTTTCTTTCTCTTTGATCCTGATCCAATATCACTTCCATAACTATTTAGAACTCTACATCCCTCATCACTAAAGTATAGAGTGTATCCCTTCTGAACTAGTTGGCCAACACAAAGAAGATTGTGTGTCAGATCAACAACATGCAACACATATTATATTACATATTATTTCAATCTAGAGAAACAATACCTTTTCCCTTGATTCTTCCTCTAGTGTTTTCACCCCATATGACAATTCTACCATCATACTCTTCATATTTCAAAAACTTGCTTATGACACCGGTCATGTGATGTGAACATCCGGTATCTACCAACCAATCATTTCTCCTATCTAGTTGTACAACTAGAGCTTTCTCATCTTTAGTAGCACAACTTATAGAGTTCTCAAGAGTAACCTTTTGAACTTTACTGCATACAAAAATATTACTAGAAGAAGTATCACTAATCTTGGTTTTCTCATTGCCACAACTATCATGAACATTAGTCATAATATCTTTAGCATTAATTTTAGCAAAAGTATTGATCATAGAACTCTTAACTTTAGATTTATCTTCTTTCTTGTCAGTACCACTCTCATGCTTCTCATACTCCATAGATTTGTTAATGTCACTGGTCAAGTGATGTGAGAAGCCACTATCAGTGATCCATTTGTCTCCCTTAACACTCTATCAAGTTAGTTCTTTTCCTTCATCTTGTGTGCCTGAGATTCCATCCTTAATCATATTACTAACATCAACATTAGGCATTAGATATTCAACAAAATTTATAGCAGGATTATTAGACACAAGATTTGTAGACTTAGGTTCATCTTCTTGGATTGTAAAAAATATAAGTTCATCTTCACCCTTAACATTATCAGATTCAACATCAGTTATTCCTTCATCATCAACAACATAACAACACTTTTTATCATCTTTAGGTTTATCATACTAGTGTTTAGAAAATCTCTCCGAACATCTAGAGGTGTAATGCCCTATCTTCTTACAACAAAAGCATTTAAAGGGAAATTTTCCTTTGTGTTTCCTAGATCCTTTTGATATCCTTATTGACACCATTCCTTCCAATTCTTGAATCTTTCTCTCATCTTCTTCAATATCTCTTAACTCCTTTTTCATATTTTAATACTCTTCTTCTAGAGCCTTCACTTGATATGATCTACGCATGTCTCTTCCTAACGTTGTAGCCTTGGAATTTGATTCAAATTTGGGTAAAGAATCACCAAACTCACTCATTTCAAAAGTAGATAACTTACCAACCAAAGTATCTCTTGTCACAGTAGCAATAGTTTTGATTTCCTCAATAGTAGAAATTTTTATCTTGTAATAAGGGGGCAGAGATCTCAACACTTTTGAGACAATCTCTCCATCCAATACACCACCAACTCATTTGATGCTATAGACTAATTTGTTTATCTTCATTATATAAGAGTTGATGTCTCATCCTCATACATTCTCAAGGATTCAAACCTTCCTTTTAAGATTGTAACTTTGAGTGCTTGACATGTGCATCACCCTCATGTAGGGTTTCTAAGTTTGTCCAAGTTTCATGTGCAGTCTCCAACTCCATCACATTTGTATATTTTGTATTTGATAGGACACTTAGTTGATAAGTAGGAGATATTTTCTACAACAAGTCAAATTGTGATATTGCTATCAAGATTTAACTATGTAATTTTTTTGGTCAAACTCATTGACCCATGTTTCATGAGTAGGACACTTTGAAACATGGGTCAATGAGTTTGACTCAAAAAATTACATAGTTAAATCTTGATAGCAAGGACACTTAGTACTTCCTTTTCTTTGACATTGTACTCAAACTTGTTATTCTCATCTGGTGTAGGGGTAGATATACATGTAGGAGGAGTATAGGTTTTCTTTGTGATGGTCCAATAATATTCTCTAGTATATCTTAAATGTGTAACCATTCATCCTTTCCATATGGGGTAGTTTGTGCCTTCAAACCTAGGACTGTCCTTCTTGTAAGCTTCCATATCAGATCATCCTCAAGCACTTAGGCTTCCTTCAAGGGACCAAGGCTCTTATACCAATTATTGATAATATAGAAGTAAAAAACTAAGAGGGGGGGTGAATTAGTTGTTCATAAAAACCTTAACCTTCAAACCCTTAGCCCTCAACACCCTTAAACTTGAATACCCTTAATTTTGATCTGATTAAATGAAATATAACACATGCATGCAACCAAAAATTTGAATCACATCCACACAATTGACACAATATTTTTATCATGGAAACCTTTTTAGGGGAAATCAAAGGTGGGGTTGATTACCCACAATAAGTAAATACCTTGTCAGAAGTATAAACCTATTACAATATGATGAGAATACACATGCATTCAAACTCACTTTAGAGAGATCACTTCTCAAATAAAAATCCTTAGGCTACAACTGTAATGAAGGCTCATTGCCTAAAAATCTGGTCACTACAATGATTTAAGATTTTGGGAACTGTGAAAATGGCATCTACCTCATGTCTTATATAGCTCCAAAGTAGCACAATGAAGATCCATGTTCAAACTCATGTTGAGATAATTTTTATCATTACTCAATCAAGCTATTCTCCTTGTAGCATCCTCTAGCATCCACATCTGTGATTCACACCCTCATTTTGCCCTAATTCATCTTCTTATATCAAGAACTAGGTCGCCAAGCCCTAATTCACTTTATTTTTAAATCATCACACCATGTCTCATGTTTAGATCCATCTATGAACATCAAATCCAAGTAACAACACTTAAAAACCACCTCAAGACCATAAACATCTCATATTTCATAGTTTACCTCTTGTGCAACATGATTTACCAACCTAGTCAACCAAGAACAAGAATAATAATAAAAATATTATTACTAACAAAAAATTCCACCAATCTAATCCTTCTAATCCATGTGTATCACCAAATCATCAAGTACATACTATAAGAACATTATGTAGCATCATGATAAACACTCATCTACACAAATCTAATGCAGCCATTGGATTTTCCAACCTTTTTTCACTTGTTCCTCAAAAATAGTGTCACAAAGATCCAAGACAATAAAATTATGCCATAAAACCTCTTAAGTACTAACCCTTCGATTTGAGGACACTTGAGTGTGTCCCAAACACAATCCTAAGTGAGCTCCAATATATTCAAACTTGTTTTAGCACACCAGACATTTTTATGTCTAACTATCAACACTATTTGTCACTTTGTGTGCTAATCACCATTTCTGACCTTGAGTCGTACTCAAATCTTCATGAAATCTTTTGAAACTTGGAGTCAACTAATTATTGAACTTCATCAATAATATCCCATGTGTGCCATTTGGTATCTCCAATACTCACCGAACCTCTAAACATCTTGTTCCATTGGCTAACGTACAATAGCTTAGTTAGCATCCAACAAATAGTTATTCTAATCAATCCATCTAACTTATCTGACATTTTGACATCCCTCTAATTCCTCTGATATGTTTACATCAATGAAAACACATTCAACATGCCAATATTCCAACACCTTTGTCTTTTAAAAAGAAAGTTTGAGCAAAGATATGGGTTCTCATAAGTTCATATCTTCTCCTTTTGCAGAGGTTAACAAAGAGTCTTCTTTATTTGCACCTTCACATGAGTCACCTATTACAAGTGTGATTTTCATTGCTCCAAAAGATTGACCTGTCAATACTCGGTACACCCACTAGACTTACAGAATAGGAGACAGTTAAGCCATGTCACAAACCTAAGCGCTACACTACACAACGTTATACTACAACTGATTGATTACTTGGAGAATAGAAGATGAAGATGATCACCAAGCTACAAAGGTATATATGACACATTAAATCAATTATTATATTTTCATTGATGTCAACTAGTTTTGACTATACTTATCATGATAGTTGCAAACATCTAAAGCAGGTATAATGGTGAAGGAATGAGATATTAACATGAAGATGAGATGTATGAGTAAATTATGAGTATGGTATTCATTGGGTAACTTATTGATGAGTTTATGACAATATGTTAGTGATTTGATTGTATTACATGATTTTGTTAAGAATTGAAGATCAATAATGTAAAATTTTATGTGATCGGTATATGAATAACTTAGTATACATTGAGTCAATATAGTGTACATCAAGCAAGTGTAGTGTATACCAAGTACAATATTAAATGAGCTTGAGGTCACTGACACATCACGATATTGACTGAGTGAAAGAAATAATATGGAACATATGATTGGTGACTAAAGATGATGAGCTAGACAAATTGGGATGATTCCAAGGTTAAAGATAAAGTTTGTTATGAATATCTATGGCTGATAAAATTCAAGGAAGATTGAATGATGAAGAATGAAACATGTTTAAGACACAAGTTCTGAGGAAGGTTTAAAGAGGAAAAATCAACAATGGAGATTAAGTGGAAAAAATATATGGATGAGAAGAAAATGGTTTATCATGTCTATAAAAGGAGACAAGATATTATTAATGATATATGTACATGAGGAGAGAAGATTGTATTCATGTGAAGCTGGTCAGATAGGTTGAAGTGAGAACTGAGCAATTCTGTAGACTACACCGAGCATCAGAGAAAGGAGATAATTGAGCAAAATAGAGTTGGAGGATATAAAGAAATTGAAGAGATTATGATGGCCATAGGTATATGAGATTAGCATAGATCTGAATATATGCAAAGGAAGCTATATTTTAATTAGATCATTTATTGTTGCATTCTAACCATTGCTAAAGATAAAATCTCTTAACTGGGTAGGACTTAATAGTCTTTATTATGACATTAAATAAATGTTGATTGTTTTCTTGATGACCCAAGTGAATCTATGGTCATAGAGAACTTTTAATGATAAATCCTCTAACAAGGTCACACCTTACAGTGTGTTTTTTAACCTTTAACATGGTTGGATCTTAACCAAGCTCAATTTAGAAGAGTGAAATTATTTTGGGTATCGGTCCCAAGTGGTTTTCTCCTAACAGGGTTTCCACATTAAAAATCAAGTGATATATGTGTATGGATGTGATGATATGTTATCTCCATTTCAAATTCTCATAACATTTTCTCATGATGTGTTTCCTTTAGGAATGTGTGTAGTTTAAATGAAAACTAGGTTGCTAC